>LPNX010760271.1:241186-305937 GCA_001517045.1 Pseudotsuga menziesii | reverse complement strand
TTCCCAAGTTGGTTTTGCCTCTTTCCTTGTTTCATATGGACTTGCAGTATGTAAAAGGGTGACTAAGCCTTGTTGCTAGGACCTATATTTTTGATTTATTACTCATAAAGTCAGGCTTAAGGGGAGGTGTTAGAATAATCAACCCATAGTTTACCCACTTAGACATTAATTCATTTATTTTTGTCTTATTTTCCTAGTTCATGTGTCCCACCTTGTGCAAGTTGTTAATTTCCTATCCATAGAGGTCAAAATTGCCATCTTTGACTCATGGAGTGCTTGGGAAAGCCTTAGGAATCAAATATTCTTTATTCCTAGCCTCCTAGGTGCCCTTCTGCTTTTTCTTCTTTATTGCCTGCTTTTTCAGAGTTTTAAGGCACATAGGAAAGCAAAACTAGGTGAGGTGAACTTGTTTTTTGCCCCTTTCATCCTCCACTCTTTCCTCCATGAAAAAGCATGTATGAGATGCCATTCCACCACTCATTATATTTCCCATGTTCCCTTTCCAATTCGTGAGCCTCATGACAGATTTGGGATCAAATTTTTACACCTATGGGGGATTTGCCTATTTTGGGTAAGCCTGCTTTATGCTAGTTTTGGATGCCTCCTTATGCATTCGACCTCTTGATGTATTATATATATTCAGAAACCTATGTTATTATAGGGTTGGATATTGTACACTCAGCTAATATAATTTTGTGTTACAGCTCCATATTCAGTCTCCATTGTTAGCAATTTTGCATGATCAATTGATAATTGTTGTGGGTAAAATTAATCTACTGCTGGCCTGAATTTCTACAATATATGAATCTCTCAGCATAGTAAGTTCTCCATGTTTTCACCCTATTAGCAAACCTCTGAATAGTGGTAGTTAGAAGCCCTATCTTTGATTGAGTTTTATGCATGTCTTGAGAGTGTCAGGTCCTGTAGGTCATCTAACTTGATCGATTTAGAAAAACCATAAAAAGATTTAAGTTACCAGGCATCCTCGAGCTGCAACCTAGAGGAGTTTCCATGAGTGATAACAAATAGAGAGTGAGCCTCTCTATTTGAAACAAACACACACCTAGCTATAGTGCATAGGTGAGAGAAGAGGAGCTCACACAAGTGAGAGAGAGAGAATAACCATTGGAGATCATCTTTTTTGTCTTTGGGTTTTACTGCTGCCATTGGTGCTCATTCTATCTCTAAGGAAGTCACGGGGTTTTCTCCTTTATGATTTTCCCGAGGAAAATATTTGTGTCTATTGTCTCTTATGATTATTTTTGTGCATGTTATTCTCTCAGATAAGATGCTAAGATCATATTGCTTAAATGATAAAAATCTAACATTGTATCAGAGCTAACTTGAGAAGAAGACACTATGCAGCTAAAGAAGGTAGGGATTCTTACTTTTTGGGTCTCTCTCCACACATCATTAGAAAAAGGAGGCTAGGTTAACTCTCCATTAAAGGGAGCATTTTTCTGTTGAAGCAGAATTTGATTCTGGGCATTTTTCAGTTTTTGACCTGTCACTACTGTGGGAAATTAGGGATTTTTACAAAACATGAATTTTTGAGTGAGCCTAGCATTGGATTTTTCTCCTCATAAAAATCCAATTTTAGAGACCAAGGTTGAATTTTTTGGTTGAGTAAAACTCCAGGAAATTCAAACCCTAGTTTGACCCCAAGCCTAAAAAACCCTAAAATACTAAAACTCGTAGTTTTGGTACATTCACTATATATCGATATTCAAGAAGGATCTAGAGCTGAAATTTTCACAGGACAAATATAAAATTCTGATGTACCCTGTGTAAATATCATGGCATATAATGGAGAATCTGCGGTGAGAAGATTTATTGTTGACGTTTCGAACCAAGCGTGGTTCATCTTCAGGACAAAGTGATGCTTGTGTAAATATTTCAGCCTCATATTTGCTATATTTTGGGAGATATGATTCCTCCAAATCAGGGTTCCATCCTCTTCCAGGATTCATCCCTAAACATGACTGTTAACCCAAAATATCCCTCACTTAGCTCTACATGGCCTACACCACCCAAGGACACCCATGCAGAACCCTCATTTGACCCCATTTGATCCCCACACCCTCAAGAAGGCTTAAAAACATGAAAAGGGCTTAAAAACCCCTGAAAAGAGCCTAAATAGCTCTCCTAGAGGCTAAAGCCTCCAAAAAGGGGCTAAAACCCCTCAAAGGAGCCTAAAACCCTAAAATGAGCTAAATTTTGAGAGAAAGGGGCTAAAATCCCAAAAAGAGGCTAAATCCCTGACCAGGGGCTTATAACACTAAAAACGCTATAAATAGAGGGGTGGGGGTCACTCTCAAAACACTTCTCCCTTGCATACTATTATGCTGCCCATGTGGATAGCTTAATACCATTTGTCGCTCAAGACACCCACACTCCCTCTCATCCATCCTCCCATTGAGCCATAGCTCCCTCATTTCCAAGAGAGAGAGAGGTGCTTCTCCAAGCTAGGGCATGGTGGCCCATTTCCACCAAAAGAAGGTATAATTTTTTGTGTTGTTTTTTTTATTTAAGTTTTTCTAACAGTATTTGTTTGCAGGTTCATTGTTTAACATGTTTTTGCAGGTATTTTGGTTCTAACAGTTGTATGCAAGGCCATGGAGTTTAAACCCTAACCTTGTGTGTAGAGGGGTTTCTTCATTTCATTCCGTTTTCTATTTTGTTTGATTTTATTTTATGCATCCACCACTAGGAACCTATCCTTCAGTCCTATAGATAGAAGATAGCCATTCTTTCCCTGTAGCAAGGGATAAATCCCTGCTACAGAACTGACGACCATACTATGTCGATCCCACAGGATCCCTGGGTTTATTTTTCAAAGTTTCAATTTTTAGTTATGTTTTTTGCCCTAGTTTAATTTTCTGTTAAAATCTAGCTTAGATTCCTGTTTATTTACATTTCTAGTTATTGTTGAGCCTCCTCAAGGCAAATCCGAGTCCATTTGGCCACAGTATAGGTTACTGTGGGCGGGATCTAACTCAGGACCATATTTTTTTCAGTTTTTGGGCCAGGTTGTTCATATCGGGCAAAAAAGAGTGACCTAGTCGCCTATTTAAGCCTGAAAAGCACAACCTGCAAAAAAAAATACAATTTTTTTTCACCCAAGTCGCTCATATCAGGCTAACAGGTGTGACCAGGTCACCCCTTTAGCGTCGAGAGGTGAAACCCCCTTCCAGAATTCAGCCCACTTCTATCGACAAATTTTGAGCGAACCCCTCGCCTGTTTTTGGAAAAATTTGGCGACCCCCTCGCCACATTTAAACCAAAAAGTGCGTTCTGTCACTCAGAGTTTGATTTTTTAAAAGTTAAGGACTGTCAGTGCAGCTTGGCTGCCTCTGCCCATCCAAACTATTTTTATTTATGATTATGTTTCTGTTTATGTCCATTTCATTTACAGAACAAAGCTTGATTAAATCAAATTGTAAATCAAAGAGTAAACCAATGCTTAATGGGTTAATGAACATAGCTTAATTAAAGTTGACTTAAAATCAACATCTTTCCTAACCCTTCCTCCTCTACCTAGTCATCACCTTTCGGGGTATTATGGGATAAGACGAATGGTGAAGCTCATATAGTAATAGGCACTTCACTTAATATTTTTCGAAGCCACTAAAAATGGGTGACTTGGAAGGTAGAGGGGGTAGATACGAAGGGCTTATCATGGCTCTCAGTGTCCTCCCTGTTGACCAACCTTGCATCCGAAGGGTGACCTGTGGATCTACAAATGGGCTTAGTCCCATTGTGTTGAGAGCCCAGCACTCTCTCCTGGTTGAAGAGAAATAGAGGTGCAAGGTAGTCACTTATTCAGGCTATCATAGTTCAGGATTACAAATGGTACATGTCTAAAAATATCTACTTACTATTTACTGCTTTTCATTCACAAAGTTATGAACTCTGCAGAAATTTCTGTAGAGGAAATTGGAAAACTAGGGCTTCTTGTTTCGGGTGCTTCCCTCCACTATTTTCAGAAAAGGAGTACATTGGACAACTCGCCTTGAAGAGTTCCATCTTTTTATCCTGTCAGAATTTTGAAATTCCAAGTTTTGAAAATTAGGTTTTCTCTAACAAATCCTAGATTAGCCAGATCAAGAACCAGGACAGACACCTCAAATCAGTAAGATCTAATCTTTTGCTATTTATATTTGAGGTTCTCATTTCAAAATGACCTATCACACCATATTGGTGACAATCTTTTTGAAGCTAAAAACTTTCGAGCATGGAAGTATAGGATTTCACTGGTTCTTGAAGTAAATGAATTGGACATCTACATAAGTGGAGAGGTTCCAGTTCCAAAGGGAGATGAGGCTAAGGAATTACACAAGAAGAACTTGGCCAAGGAAAAAAGGTTTATTACTAATTCTATCAAGGATATCCTTATAACACAAATGTCTTTCCTAAATACACCTAAAGATATGTTTGATTCCTTGACCAAGCTATTTTATGGGAAGAACCTAAATCGGATTATGACTTTGAGAAACCATTTGAAGAATGTAAATATCTAGAATGTAGAGACCATACAGTCATACTTTACAAGGGTGTCTCAATAAAATAACAACTTGAAGCAATGGATGAAGAAGAAGAGAATGAAGTAATTGTGATAACCAACTTGAATGGCCTCTCGGGATCATGGGATTCATTCATTCAAGGAATGTGTGTAGAAGGAAGTGATTATCTTCAACAAACTCTGGGAAGAGCACACACAAGATGAAGATTGACTCATAATAAGAGAAAATAAGATGGGAGCAATTGAAGATCAAGCTCTCACCATCCAAAGAAGATCCCTCAAGCGATGAGGAATATGAAGGAATCAACTCTTGAAGAACCTCTTATCCATCTTATCATTTGGATAAGAAATGATGTTGTTATGAATGAAGAAGACGATGAAGTTGAAGGCTCAAGAAGGAGTCTACCCATGATATGAATAAATATAAGTATTCAATTTTCATTTCATGATATTATTTTCTTATGCATTTGTTTATATTCAGTTGATGTGTTATGCATGATAGAATTTTTGCATCAATGACAGTATAATACTAATATGTATGTGACGGGTAAGTATCTCATGGTGCTATGCAACTCTCCATTGCTACTTATCTAGAATGAAATCTCTTTGCTGACATATTGGATTAGTGCACAATCTCAATAATGTCATGGTAGAGATGGAAGGCATCTAGAAAATTTCTGTGAGATATGGATGAATGTTGTATTGGCTAAAATAGTTGCATGATTAGATATTTATACATAATAATTTTCCATTATGAATATTCCTTATAAAATGTTTCTAACCATACAACTAATGCATTTTACTTGTAGGAAAGATAACGTACAATAGCATACAAGAAAAGAAGGATGAGACTTGTTTCGAAGAACATGTGATGATAGTTCTAGAAATAATCCAAGATGAAGAATAATATGAAGATACTTTCAAAGAAAGAAACAAGTCTCAGACACAGTGCAGTTATGTGACACTGTTGAGAAACATCATTGATGCAAAGCCTTCCAAGCTATGAAGAAGTATCCAAGAATAAAGAGAAGGAGAGTACCAATTCAAGAATAATGATGTCTAGGATGCAATATCGAGAACTAAAGGGATGGATCTACAAGATCCAGCATGTAGTAGACAAAAACATCAAGGGATACAAGGAAATATTCATAGCATGAGGCCTCTCACAGAAAGAAGGCATAGACTACGAAGAGACATTTGCATCCACTAGAAGTTGAGGAATATGACAAGAAGACTCATATGTGTAAGTTAAAGAAGGCCTTGTACGAGCTCAAAAGGCACCCACGGGATAGCACATACATGAGGATCTTGAAGATCACCTAGAGTGATGAAGATCTTAACATTTTCTACAAGGTTGAATATGAAACCCAATAGAGGATGAGAAGCTCACAGGGTGCGAGAAGAACTTTTGAAAAGGTTTAAGATAGAGGATCTTGGTATCCAGTGACACTAGATGGATACTTATAATATTAGTAGTAGAGGGATCTACTTGTCACTCATGTACATAATCTTTCAATACATAAACTATGAAAGGAATACGGAGAGTGATTCTCCACTTCATAGGGAGTGACTATAGAATATCCTAAGGTTCGACATGGTATGACAGGATGGAAAAATTACTGATGACTCTAGGATTTACTGAGATTAAAGTAGATTCCAACATTTAATTCAAGGTTGAAGGTGGAATACCAGTGATGCTCACGTTATATGTCGATGACTTGTTCCTGACAAAAAATAGGAACTCATTAAAGTTGCAAGAAGGAGACTTGCTGCCGAGTTCAAGATGAAGGACTTGGATATGATGCACTACTTTCTGTGCATGGAGGTGTGGCAGAATGCGGATGGAATCTCCATGGGACAAGGGAAGTATGAAGTAGAGATCCTGAAAAGGTTCAGGATGATGGACTACAAGGCCATGACCACACCTATGGAATCGAACCTGAATCTATTGAGTGATGCTTCATCAGAGAGGGTTAATGCCACCATGTATTGTCAGATGATTGGGTCATTGATGTACCTGAAGAATACAAGACTAGATATTTTCTTTGCTGTGAACACATTGATAAAGTTCTTGATGGATCTGAGACATGTTCACCTGATGGTTGCAAAGCATGTAGTGAGGTACCTAAAGGGTACAGTTGACTATGGGATTAAGTATCAAGTGAATTAGAATATTAACTTGGATATTTATGTGGATTCAGATTGGGAAGTGCCATTGATAGGAAGAGAAATTCATGGTTTTGCTTCAGTATGGGATCAAGTGTGATCTCTTAGTTTAGTAGGAAGCAGTCCTGCATGGCATTGAGTACAGCCGAAGTAAAATATGATGCAGCTTGTTCGGCTAGTTGTGAGGCAGTATGGCTGGGGAAGCTACTATCTGATTTGTTTGATCTCCAATTGGATGCCACTTGTATATATTACGATAACCAGAATTGTGGAAGTTGTCGGAGAACCCATTGTTCCATGACAAGTCAAAGTATATCGAGATCAAATATCACTATATCAAGGATATGGTGTAGAGAGGAGTAGTGAAGCTCTAGTATGTTGCGATGGACGAACAAATAGTTGATATGTTAACCAAGCCATTAGCTAGAGTGACATTTGAGTACTTCCGGGAAAAGCTTGGTGTTCTCCACATCGAGGTTCCTTCGAAGAGGAAGTGATGAGTCTATGTACCCTTCTGACATGGTGGTAGGATTGGATCCTCTCATGGTCAGATTTAAGTGTTGTTCCTTTTTGATATGGTGGTAGGATTGGTTCCTCCCATGGTCAGATGTAAGTGCAGTTCCTTTTTGACATGGTGGTAGGATTGGTTCCTCCCATGGTCAGATGTAAGTGCAGAGCCCTTATGACATGTGGTAAAATTGGTTCCTCCCATGGTTATATGTAAGTGTAGAGCCTTTTCCCAGATGGTAGTAGGTGTGCCCTACCATTCCAGTGGATGTAAGTGTAGATCCCTTCCCTGGATGGTAGTAGGTGTGTCCTACCATGCCGGTGGATGTAAGTGCAGATCCCTTCCCTATATGGTAGTAGGTGTGTCCTACCATGCCGAAGGATGTAAGTGCAAATCCTTTCCACAAATGATAGTAGGTGTGTCCTACCATGTTGGTGGATGTAAGTGCAGGGCCTTTCCCTAGATGGTAGTAGGTGTGTCCTACCATGCCAGTGGATGTAAGTTCCAGGGCCTTTCCCTTGATGTTAGTAGGTGTTTCCTACCATTCCAGTGGATGTAAGTGTTGGAGCCTTTCACAGATGGTAGTAGGTGTGTCCTACCATGCCGGTGAATGTAAGTGTTGGATCCTTTATTAGATGGTAGTAGGTGTGTCTTACCATGCTGATGATATAAGTGTTGTTGATGAAGACCTACATGGAGGCTAGGCCTACAACCAGCATGAAAAAGGGTTGGCTCTGTAGAATTTCATATGATGAGAATAATTGAGAGATAGCACCATTTGATCGAGATAGCAGGAGAAGTGATGATGATGATGATCTAGTGATTATCCATATTTGATGATGATCCAATGATGATCCAGATTTGATGATGATCCAATGATTATCTAGTGATGATCTAGTGATGTTCTAGCCTTGATCATGATCCAATGATGAAGACTTATTTTGATAAATTGTATCAAGAGAATACCTTCCTAGTTAAGAGGGAGTGCTGATGTATTTATAACTTTGGAATGTATTAACTTGTATATTTCATATATTATATTTCATTGGGCCCCAATGTTTGTATCAAGAGAATCGTTAATGTAATCAAGTCATGTAAAGTCATAGAGGTTAACCCTCCTTGTTGGTCAAGGGGAAAACTCCCCACAGTTATGGGGCACTAGGGTTATTAGACTCTCTTGGATAAGTCGGCCCTGGTAAGTGACAATAAACTCAGAAAATAGTATAAATAGAGAGTGAAACTCTCTATTTGAAACACACACTCACCCAGCTATAGAACATAGGTGAGAGAAGATGAGCTCACACAAGTGAGAGAGAGAATAATTGTTGGAGATCATATTTTTGTCTTTGGGTTTTACTGCTTCCATTGGTGTTCATTCTATCTTTGAGGAAGTTGCAGGGTTTTCTCCTTTATGGTTTCCCTAAGAAAAATATTTGTGTCTATTTTCTCTTGTGATTATTGTTGTGCATGTTATTCTCTCAGATAAGATCCTAAGATCATATTTCTTAAATGATAAAAATTTAACAAAACGTACTCTGTCCCAACTACCATGTATGCAATGTTTGAACTTATGTTTTGCTTATTTACAAGAATATCATATTTAAATATAACTGTAAAATTGAATTCTATCATTTACCATCACATTTATCAGTTCATAGATGGAAAAATATATGACATTTATTAGTTTATGGGTGGTAAACTTACTTTGAAATAAAATATGTGCCATCCAAGTTAAGTTGGGAATTATGTTGAGTGCATGGAGAAACAAGAAGTGTTTATATTTCAACCTTCACAACTAAGATTTGTACGAATGGAAGGATGGGGTGGCATTGGCATTGACAATGACTTTGATGAGTGGTTGGAAGCTTGGACATGGGATTGTGGAATCAACATAGGGAGGAAACAAGGTGATATTAGGAGAAGTTTGGCCATCTACGAGGGATGCCATTTTTTTGTTTATTCTCACTTTCTTGCTTTTAACCTCACTGAGGGCCTCAATGGCCAAGTTGGATTGGTGTTTAACATATTTATCAACATGCTTGCAAATCTCAATTTATGGAAGGGAATTTGGATAAGGTGGTATTTTAATCTATGTATGCTACAACTACAAGTATACAAGTAATATGGAAAAAATTACATCTAAGATCAGTTGTTCCTAGAAGGTTCTTACAATAAATGGAAGAAAAGTATTTCTCCCTTGGATTTTTCACTGTTTAAGAAGGTTGTAGGTGTTTGGAAAAAGGGGTTGTTGTTGTTTGGAAGAAAAGTGGACAGGAAAAGGCCAAGTTGCTAACAGACTTGAAAGTGAGCATGAAAAAACAACAACAGGGAACCCCCCCCCCTAAATAATAGTTTAACTACCCAAAAATGCTTTAAAATCCATTTAAAAGGTGACTATTTAACCCTAAACAATTGATAGGAGAAAATAAAAGTGGAGAAAAATTGTAGAGGTACCTCAGAGTGTTAAAAAATGTTGTAATAGTCCTCTGTAAATGGTATGAATTTTGTGGAGTCAAAATAATTCCACTTTTTTGATGCCCTAGATGCAACAATGCAACCTCCTTTTGGTCTGTTTCACATAAGAAAGTCACTCAGCAAGGGTAAAAATGACCAAAATCACGTTGGATGAGGGTTTTTGTAGGTCTATGAGATGAGTTGGACTCAGTTGAATGAGTCATACTTGAATTGACGAGTTAAACTCCCATTGGCCAAGTCAAACTTGCATTGATTGAGTCAAACTTAATTAACATGTGAGTTTGTCTTGGACAAGTAGGAAAAACAATTTTTTGGGCGATTTGTTTCAAGTGTGGAAAATGGTGGGTTTAAGTTGTGAGCCTTGTAATATTGGTGATAATAAACTAGGTCATTATTTCAAACAAATATGACTACAAGATGAGGAAACAATACAAGATAACCAGATGTCATTTGGATCAACCATTGTACTGAAAATATTTTGCAGGTCAATCTTGGAAACCTTTAAATTATATAGCCAGAAATCCTTTTGATGTAATACATACCAAGTGGATGTTATATAGTGTTATGTTTCATAAATTCATTTGGATAATTTAAAAATGACGTTATAAATGTGCCAATAGAATTTTGTCATGATATATTGTGATTCATGAAGTATTAGCTCATGGAGGTATTTGAATACCCAGTGTTGTCACTTGAGAAGGCCTCATGATGAATTGTGTTGAAGTTCCCATAATTGTAGGACACCCAATTTTGTGAAATCTTGAGTATTTTAGGGGTCCTTAAGTTAACACAATATAGCCAAAAGATCATGTGTTTTGACCATTAAATTTTTTGTTGAAAAGGAAATTTTAAAGAACTAAATAGAAATCTAATAAATGACACTTTGAATCAAATAGTTGTAAACTTGTACATGTGTTGATGGTAAGATGATTTTCCATCAAACAACAATTAGAGTAGTCAATCCTTTTGATCTTTTTCAATATATTTTATTTGAATTGTAGAAAATCTAAAATGGTCAAATAGACAAATAACATGTAACTTAGATAGTGTGGAAAGGAAGAGTATCGGTCATTTAGTTGTTATTACTATTGTTGAGCCTCATTTTATTATCATTTTTGGCAATTAAATAACACATAATTTATTATCTTTAGTGTATTTTATGCCACGCAGATCGTTATTTCAGCACAAGGTAAGAACAAATTTTATGTTATTACAACTTTGGTTATTAATATCATTTTTATGATTTTATTAACTCAAAATTATAATATTTAAAGCATATTAATGTACTATTTGATATGTATATTTGTTTACAGATTTCATAGTTTGTTTGGGAAAATTAACACTAAAATGCATTCAGTCTGCCTTTCGCCTGACATGTCCATTTCACGATCTAGCTTGGCATTCAGCTCATCATCCAGCCGTCGTGCGGAATTTTTTGTTGGTTTTCCATGTTTTCCCTAGATCGAAACCTGACATTTATAGCTCATGGTTCAGTGTTCCATCCAGTTTGTCGTTCAGCTTGCCCATTGGTCTACGTGCTGTCCATAACCAGTTTTGGGAATTTAAATATGAAATAGCCTGCAACAAAATGATCATCCACACGTCTGGATCAAACACCATCTTGCAATCTCCTTCACTCACCACCACATCAGCTATCTCTATGCTAGACCGATGCATTTAACTCACACTTTAGAAGGATCACCACCTAGCTGCTCACTATTCACGCGATTCAAAGGGATAGAACCGCCTGCATTCTAGAAGACCAAATGTGTCGCCACCCTAGCTCTCCCGAACACCACCAGTTCACACACTCGTGCTGATGAGGGACCTGCGTTTTAGAAATATATTGCTTTGTACAAGCATGTGTTCAACACTAGCCCATCAACCACACTAAGGAAGAGATTGAAACCACGCTGAAGAGGATATGCCCATGTTAAAGGAGGAATATCACACCACATTCACGCTGTAGATGTCACACTCATGCTAAAGAAGGAAGACGTCCATGTGTTGGTTGCTGAAATCAATAATTTGCCTTTAAAGATTGACTAAAACTAGAGAGAAGTCGACCTTTGAGGGTCGACTTGATCATCTTTCATGTAAACTATATATATCAGTCTCTAAATAGAGAGCATATTTAGTTAGTCTAGAGAAGTATTTTGTTAAAGACTGTAATTTTGTTTCTGAATTTGAATAACAAGCTGTATGCATTGCCATTGAATATTACATTTGAGCAGGAGTTAGCAGACATTACCCCTGATTGTTGAGAGGGCCCCTCATCAACCAGAGGTTCATTTCTTTGCTTAATTCAATTCTTTCTTTTATGTTTTAGCTAGTTTAGATTCAATTAGAGTTTGTTTTCATTAGATAATAGTAAATGCTATTTTATTTCTTGAATTGCATTAGCTTATTTTTATTTCAGCAGTTAAAAAAGTATACGCACGCATAGCTTTGCTTTCAGTCATTTGTTTTCAGTCATTTTATTTAAGTTATTTGCTTTCAGTTATTTTATTTATAGTCATTTCACTCTAGTATTGATTTCAATTTTTATTTCCAAACATATAAAATAGTTTGCTTCCATTTGAATTCAGTCTTGTCTTGTTTATTTATTTCATGTTATGAATTTTCTTATATAAAATAGTTTACTTTCATTTAGATTTAGTTCTACTTATTTATTTCCCACCATGAACTTGCTTAAGTTAATTTCTAGTTTGTTTAAATTAATTTCTAGATTACTAATTAGTTTAATATGTAATTCTTTCTTTTTGTTTGAGAGTTAATTTAAAGTTAATTTGCTGATTAAATAGGTTTGTCTATTGATTCCATGCATTAGTTATAGATCTGCATAAATTTAGTCAAAGAATTAGTTCATTTAGGTTAGTTTTTACCATTTTAAACTATATAGACTACCATTCGGACTGTCTGTCCAGTCTGCCATTCAGCCACCCCTTACAGACTTACTGTTCAGTCTGTCATTTAACCCTCAGTTATGTTTTTAATGTTTTTATGTATTTTAAGATTGTTTCTAGTTTTGTTTTGTCAACATTTGAATTATGTTTGTAGTTGATCATTTCATTTAAGTATTACACTTAAGATTTGATTGTTTTAGGTTATTGATTAAGGTTTTATTATTCTTTTATTCTTTTATTTTTACCTTAAATTAATTATGGATTAATTTTTTCTTATTTTTTGAATATTAAACACTGATTTCGTTTCATTACTGTTTTACATCATGATTATCTTTGTTTTCATATAGAGTTTAGGGTTAGATGTATTATTTTTAAGAGGAAGTTAGATTGTTTGTAATCATAGGAATCATTCTTGTTTTTGGTATGTGTTTATTAAAGAATAGAGTTTAAATATCTTTATTAATTTTTCTACTTGCTTCTGTTTATTATCTTTGTTAAGTTTTCTACATGCTTCTTTTCCTTATGTTTTTTGTTTTTGCTTATAAGTTTTTCTCCATATACCTTAACCTTGCATTTGAATAGATAGTTGTTGATAGTATCTTTATCCAAGGTTAATTATGCTTTAATTTAGTTGTTGTTTCAAATATAGTAGAGTAGATCATATTGTTTTCTGATTTAATCCAATTACTTTAATAGTTGATTCTTAGGAGTTTGACTCGTATTTTCATTTTGAAAGATCTTTCGATATTTTGTTTATTAAAATACCTCCACGACACCCTAGGATCCTTTTTACCTTTGCATATATTTTGTATCAACTCTAAGCTTACCAACCCCAGTTCAGAATTAAATATTAGGTGTATTTAAGATAGTAGAACATACCCAACATTTTTGGCACCGTTGCCGGGGAGTTTTTTTATAAGGTAGAATAAATAGGGTTCCTTTCTGAAATTTAGATAGATAGATAAATTACTTTTATATTACATAGCAAGAGGGAGGGAAGAATAGTAACACGCAAAGATGACTTCACTACGAAATTTCCGTAATTTCCATGGTGTAACAGCCAGACACATCCACTATAGTGGGGTTCCCCAAAGCCTTCTTGTTCCTTTGTTGTTTTTGTAAGTGTGTTATTTTCCACATTTGTCACGTACTTTTTTTTCTTTTTTAGAATCGGCGCATCTGTTATAACAGGTGCCCCCAAACCCAACAACAATATTAATAGCATAAATTTCCTTTAATTTAGTTTTCTTTTCATGAACAAACTTAGAGATCCTCATGGTAGATTTATTAAGACAGGAAAATATATCGAATTTTTTACTAACTCTTCCAGGGGACGTAACACCCCAACTACTAACTCACCAGAAAGGTATCGAAAAGCACCTAAAGGGAGTAATTTTGCTTGGAAACCTAAAGAAACTCTTCCAAGAGATATTACCAAGGGAACCATAGAAGGAGAAGGAACCTTGACCAGAGGTCCTGAGGACCTCACTCCAGAATAAATTCAGAAGGATCAACCACTAGTAACCTCTATTTCTCCATTATTCAAAAAACCAAAGGATACGACCTTTTCACTAGTAGGAAGTCTGAACTTTGTTGACCTTGTTGATCCTGAGCAGGTAAAAGCCCTCTTGGGAAACCCCATAGATACAGTCATCTCACAAATTGAGACATCCACAATACAACCTAGTATCCCTCTAGGGTTCAATAAGAAAATAGTTGACCAGAGGAAGATCTCTCCCAAAACAGAGCATTGGGACGCTCCATTATCACCTCGAAAGGAGCTTCCTAGGTATATTTATATTAGAAACCCAGCCTATATGGAGGTATGGGGAGAGAAAAAAGATTGTAATGAAGTTAGAAATAACGAAGGAGAAGTAGAAGGATAAAATCAAACTGAGGCTACCTTCGGGTTTCCTATTCTAGATACTTTACTGGATGTAAATATGAAAAACATCCCTCCTTCTTCTTTACCTACCTTTTATGGAAAAAGTAATGAGGACAAAGACACATTCTTGTTCGAGTTTGATATTCTCTGTAGGAGCTATAACTATCTACAAGATGCTCACAAACTAAAACTCTTTCCTGCTACGTTAAAATATTTCTCCTTACAATGGTTCATGGGATTAGGTGAATCCACTATCAGGACTTGGGATGACATGAGATCCTCATTCTTGCAAAAGTATCAAGAATACAGCAAACCTAAAGATTCTCAACATGATATATTCAATATACAACAACTTGAATATGAAATCCTAGAGGATTATCTCGAAAGGTTCGTTTATACACCTCATAAATCAAAGTATCATAACCTTCGAGAAGATGCAGTACATACACATTTTCTCAAAGGAATCTTCTAGGACTTGCTAGAGAGTCTTAATCACATGGCAGCCAACGATATTTCTCATAAGACCTTTGCACAAATTGGTGATGTGTAAAAATTATTCTAGAAGTAGGCGAAAAGTTGGGAAAAACTTTCAAGAGCCTTATAGTAGAAATGTAAGAGGAAATTTTCGTATTTCAGGAGGGGTTACAAGGATGGAATTGGGTAACCTATTGGAAAATTTTAAGACTAGCATCTTAGGAGCCATGAGTTCTCAATTAGATGCTTTACAAGCCAAGAAAAGGCAAGATGAAGAACGGGAAACATTGAGTATTTTTTGTCCAATGTGTAGAACAAAGCAACCCCAAAGGGAATGTTCGTTAAACAACATTTCTATATGTCACATCTATATAGGGGAACATCTGATAGATAATTGTCCATCCTTTCCTAGGTTGCAAGCCATATATAAGAGTGGGGATGTAGGTGAAACATCCAGGAGGCCTCCTTGGCAATCTAGAGATCAACCATCATACCAGAGTTTTCTACCACAATACCCACCCTATTACTCTCCATACCAACAACCCCAACAATGGAACAATCCCAGTTGGCAGAGTTGGCCACCTCAATATCCTCCTCCTCCATTTCCACAGAAAAAGTATTGGTCACAAGGGTGGAGATGACAACCATACCCTCAGTCACAACCTATCCCTCCACCTAATCATCCTTATCCTCAGCATCAACCAAATTTCCAGCAACATTTTCCTGGATTTGTACCTCTAGTTCCTCTCATTGGACAAAAACCTCATCATTTCTAGAATACGAATCCTCCACGACTGACATTATTACCTGCACAACCGATACCTAACCCTAATAATAAACCAACTCAATCTCTTAACAATATTGCGTTGCAAACTCTTCCATCCTACCTTGTTTCAACTATACTATACATGAGATTCAATTATGGTTTGGAAGAGTTGTTAATAATAAACCTAGAACATCAGTCGTCATTCATGAGGAAAATTAAGAAGAATAAGATTCAAATGAACTCATGAATGATCCCATCTTGGAGGATGTGAACATTCTAAAATTTCCAGTGCCTACCTATCCTCCGCAAGAACCTATTTAGGAACAAAGAATTCCTCCATTTCCAACAACACTACTAATAGAAAAACCTGTAGTCCATTTCGAGTATGATATCTTGAATGAATTAAAGAATATCTATATCAAAATCTAGTTATTGCAAGCTATTAAATATATACCAATTTACATTAAGGTGATAAAGTAATTATGCATTAAACGCTTAGGGAAGAAACAAAAATACCCCCTTACAATTCATGTCATAGGAGAGATGTCTGAATATATATTAGATCAGTCCCGGATTGCAAAATATACAAATATAGGAGCCATAGTAGTGACTGTAATTATAAATAATACCGCCATAGATAACACATTAATTGATTTAGGATCAGCCATCAATATGATGACCACTGCAGTTTTAGAAGTTTTACGGTTGGGACAATTTCTTCGACCTACCCCTTCCATCTTCGAACTAGCAGACCATACTACGGAAAAACCTATTGGAGTCCTCGACGACATTATTGTATCAGTAGCTTCACGGGAATACCTTGTTGAATTTATGGTAATAGAATAAAAGGATCCTTCTAAAGGACATCCTATTATCTTGGGAAGGCCATGGTTAGCTACTGCCAATGCTTTTATAGGATGTAGGGATGTGGATATTACCATTTCCAATGGATTGTCTACCCAAAGACTTATTTTATATCCCCCAGCACAACCGATAACTAAAAATTCATGGTGGTTGAATTGTTCCTTTAGGGACGAAGATTTTGATGAGCTTTCCCTTCCTAGTGATTTATCTTGGGAATTGCAGGAGCAGACTACTGAGAATGTATTGAATCAGTTTATTTCCCCCACCACTAGTATAGATTTTCCTCATTCGTTCACTAAATTTGATCAAATATTTGGAGACAAGTTTTAGGAAAATATGGCTCTCTCAATGTTTACAGAAACACCTTGTGTCTTCACAATCGAAGAGAATACATGACCTTTCACCATACCTTGTGAAGTCGACCCTGAAAAATTTATGCACAACAATACAAGGTTAAGTGAAGATCAACAAGCCCAACTACTTAAGGTTCTTAAAATCAAGCCAGAGCATTCGCATGGGAATACACTGATATGAAGGGTATACACCATGACACTTGTATTCACCACATTTATATGGATCCAAATATACCACCCGTAAGACAGTCTCAGAGGAGGATGAATCCTACTTTCAAGGATATAGTAAAAGAAGAATTACAAAAACTCCTTACCACCAGTTTCATCTATCCTATTTTCGATAGCTAATGGGTATCTCCTCTAGTGGTAGTTCCAAATAAAGTTACAAGGAAATGGCGTATTTGTGTTGATTTTAGGTAACTAAACAAAGCCACTCTTAAAGACTAATTTTCTTTACCCTTTATTGACCAAGTATTAGATACCTTGTCATGTAAGCAGTATTTCTCCTTTCTTGACAGATATAGTGGATACAATCAGATCCTAATAGCACCCGAATATCAGGATAAGACCACTTTTACATGTCCTTGGGGGACATTTGATTATTGATTTTTTCCATTTGGCTTATGTAATGCAACCGCTACGTTTCAGTGAGCAGTCTTAGGCATATTTTCTGATCTTATACATGACTGTGTCTAGGTATACATGGATGATTTTAAATCCTATGGTAATACTTTCCAAGAATCTCTTGACAACCTCGAGAATGTTTTGATCTGATTTCAAGAGACAAACTTAGCTCTTAGTCATGAAAATTGTAAAATGTTACTGACAAAAGGTATAGTTTTAGGACACCATATTTATTCTCAAGGAATTATGGTAGACCCTGCTAAGATTGAAGTAATAGTTGTCCTTCCCTCTCCAAAAATCCAAAAAGAGGTGAGAAGCTTTCTGGGTCATGTAGGCTATTATTTCTGCTTTATTGAAAACTTTACAAAGATAGTTGCACCAATGTTTAAATTCCTCATAAAAGATGTAGAATTCCAATGGACAGAATCTTGTCAAAATGCTTTCGAGATTTTAAAACATAAACTATTAGTAGCACCAATACTTAGGGGCCCTAACTGGACTCTTCCCTTTCATATATCTATCGATGCTTCTGATACGGCCATAGGAGGATTCCTAGGACAAAAAGAAGGACAATCACCTTATGCCATTTATTTTATCAGCAAAAATATTTCTCCTGCCGAATTAAACTATATCGTTACTGAAAACAAATTTTTGGCAATATTCTATTCTATTAATAAATTCCGCCATTATATTATAGGGTACAAGTTTTTTTTCACACCGATCACTCTGCCATTATATTATTAATGAATAAACCGATCACCAATGGTAGAGTTACCCGATGGCTTCTCCTACTACAATAATTTAATATTACCATCATTGATCGACCTAGTAAAGAAAACTTAGTAGCGGATTTTCTGTCTCGTATACAACACGATAGTGATACTAAACCGATTGATGATACTTTTCTTGACAAACATATGCTTGTTGTATCTGTTCAAACCCCTTGGTTTGTTGATATTGCAAACTATCTAGCGACTGGAAATGTAACACACCATTTGGCTCCATAGGAGAAATGTCACATAATAGTACAAAGCTCTAACTATTCATGGGTTGATAATGATCTCTTTCACACTGGTCTAGACCTTATTATTAGAATATGTGTGTGGGAGGATGAAATGACATACATCCTCCGAGCATGCCATGATGGACCATATGGAGGACACTTTTCTGACAAACAGACAACATACAAAGTACTACACTATGGTTATTACTGGCCAAGCATTTTTAAGGATGCTTCCAAGTACATTAAAGGATGTGATAGTTGTCAAATAATTTGTAGACCCACGACATCAAGCCAAATTCCTTTACAACCTCAGGTCATGATTGAGCCTTTTGAAAAATGGGCTCTTGATTTTGTAGGACCAATCTCTCCCATGTCTCATAAAAATAAATATATATTGGTTTGCACAGATTATGTTACCAAATGGGTAGAAGCTAAATATTTGTTTAGGGATATAGAGAAATCTGTAGTAGAATTCATATATGAATAAATATTTACCTGATTTGGTGTACCCATAGAAATTGTCATAGATCAAGGTACTCAATTCACTTCCAAATTAATGCAATATCTCACTACAAAGTATGGTATCTGACATTGCAAGACTTCACCTTACCATCCTCAGGCCAATGGCAAGGTAGAATCAACCAATAAAGTTTTAGAATCTATTTTAACCAAGACCATTCACTTACATCATAAGGATTGGGCAGATAGACTTCCCGAGGCTTTATGGGCCTATAGGATAACATGGAGAAATACTATCGGAAATACCCCCTATGAGTTAGTATATGGAAAACAAGTCCTTTTACCTATTGAATTTCAAGTTAAAACATTTCGTATGGCAGCATATTTAGGTATGGATTTGGATGAAGCACAGAGACAAAGAATCCTGCAGATTAATGAATTAGATGAAATTAGACAGGATGCGCTCCAAAGAACCATGCTAATAGAGAATCAGCGGAAGAAATGGCATGATACATTTATTAATCAAAAGCAATTTAATGCCAGAGATTAGGCATTACTATTCGATTCACAGTTTAAAAACTTTAAAGGAAAATTAAATACCCGTTGGTTGGGCCCTTATGAAGTAGCTACAAATTTTGACAATGGATCAGTAAAAATTAAAACAATTGACGGCTCATAAGTTTCCTTTATAGTGAATGAACATTGACTTAGGCTTTACCACCAACCAACATCTAGACAGGATTTCGTACAAAATGTTTTAGAGAAAAGATAAATGGAATTGATTAAAAAGGAAGTTATTCCTCCTCCTCCTGATCCGTGAAATCATTTTGGGTTATCATCACTTGTATATATGTAGATATTTTTTTTCTTCTATGAATAAATAAGAGTCACTTTTGATAAAATAAATTACATGCGACTCTTTTTCTTTCTATGTTTTTATGAATAAATTGAATCATCTAACAAGTGGTTTTGCAGTTTGATCATGGATACTTTATCTCTATAAGCAGCTCATGAAATATTATCTGAAAAGGGTAATTATGCTCGTAAGGTATCTTAACTTTTCTTAATTTGAAGTTTGTAGTGACAATTAAGGATAAATCCTTGCATATCATTCTTAATTGATCCTTTTATGATTCATATAGTTTCTGATATTTTGATTCAAACATGTATATTTCTGATTTGTTATTTCCAAAAGTGTTTGATAAGATCTATTTTCATTATCTTCATCTTGTGCCTATGTATTACTAGTTCATCCTATACTTGTTATCAAAACTTCTCTCTCAAATATCTCTTCATGATAACTCGAGAGTAGGTGGAATTTTTACCTGCGGGGAACATTACTTATCTCTTCTGAAAAAGATGGATTCTAAGGTAAAAGAACATCTTTAAGTTATTCTCTTTTGACATTATTTATGATTAATGCCAGTACGAAAAGCTATTTGTAAGTTTATTTTTGCAAAATTGAATTTCCTGTTTTAGCAAGGCTTAGCATGCTCTAGTACTGATCAGCTTCCATAAATTTAATATCATTATACAATGCAAACCAATCGGGGTACTGAATAGGTCTGCTGGCAGCGGGTCAATGTTGTGTAACAACTTAAAACCAAGAAGCTTGATAAATGCAAGTAAACCCACTGGGGTACTAAACAGGCTCGCTGGTAGCAGGACTACACTTGCATGGTACCAAGATAAATCCATCGAGGTACTGAACAGGCCTACTAGCAGCAGAGAATTATTGGGTAAAGAGGTTTGGTTAATGCACTACTATGGACATGATTCGTAAAATAATGATCATATACAGGAAATTTTTGAAAAAAAATTAAATAAAATGTTAAGGCCCATTATCTTTACTGTCACTTGAGAATGGATGTAAGTTGGGGTTGAACCTGTCCATGTAATTCAATCAACACCTAGGATGTTATTATCCTAGAAATGGGACCCATAGTTACATCTCTCACACACTCTGGGGTCAACTTAAAGTATTTTATGATGACAAGATATCTTTACAATGACGCATAGATGTCTAGCTTTTCCTATGGCATTCTTTTGATTATATGATTGTCTCTTTATATGGTATTTCTAAGAACTGTTGTTTTTCATAAATATACATATCTGAATCACTTTCATTTACTAGTTAATTTTTCTTTTCTTTATAAAACAATAACAACATACTCGCACTTTTTATTATCTGAAATAAACTATTCTTCTCCTTTGCATGAGGACATGCCATATATTTGGTTTGGGGGAGGATTAGGAAGATTCAGAACAAAATATTTGTCTTCTTTTATCTTTTATTATTATGACAAAATTACTTATCTGTGACGAATGTTAACGTGTTTTCAGGTTATAGCATGAAGCATGTTCTTATAAAAAAAAATCAATCAATCAATATGAAGGATTTAATGGAAGAATTTACGAAGGATCTAAATAATGATTCCGATGATGGTCTGAATGAGATATTGTGGTATTATAGCATGCATGATTAAAAGTTGTCAACCAAATTTTGTTTTTGAACATAGTTTTATTTTTTAATCGATTCTTTGACCTTAAAATTTCTTTTGTTATCATTTTACTGTTAGCATATTTTTATTTAAATCCACATGAAAACTATTTTTCTTGTTAATTAAGAATGTTATTTATGCATTTGTGATATATATTCAAGTTGTACAAAGTATTACTTTGGACATGGTTGAACTAATTATAAACTTTATAAATTTATTTATCAAACACATATGCTTGTTAAATGATAGACATCTTGAATTTTGCTATAATAGGTGGCTCTCCTAAGAAATCCAAATCTTTTACTATTCCATCATTTTTCTTACACCTTCTATCTTATAAATCTTATATCATAACCATTGAAAAAATGCTGAATTATTTTTGAACTTGACAAGCTATTAAAATAAGACTGGTAAAATCTTTTTTCTATTTTAATATTCTTTTATAAGATTAAAGTTTAGATTATTTCCTCCATTTTCCAAGTAGAAGGCAGTTGCTAGCGCAACTTTTCCTTCTTCCTTAATCATTTTATTTTTGTTCAGTGGGACGTGGCATTTATTTGGTTTGGGGGAATGTTGAGCCTCATTTTATTATCATTTTTGGAAATTAAATAACATATTTTAACACATATTTTATTATCTTTAGTATATTTTATGTTATGCAGATCGTTATTTTAGTACAAGGTAAGAACAAATTTGATGTTATTACAACTTTGGTTATTAATATTATTTTTGTGATTTTATTAACTCAAAATTATATTATTTAAAGCATATTTAATGTAGTATCTGATATGTATATTCATTTGTAGAGTTCATAGTTTGTTTGGGAAAATTAACACTAAAACACATTCAGTCTGCCTTTCACCTAACATGTCTAGCTCACGATCCAGCTTGGCATTTAGCTCGTCATCCAGCCGTCGTACAATATTTGTTGTTGGTTTGCCATGTTTTCCCTAGATCGAAACCTAGCATTTCCAGCTCATGGTTCAGTGTTTCATCTAGTTCGTCGTTTAGCTCGCCCATCTGTCTGTGCGCTATTCATAACTGGTTTTGGACATTTAAATATGAAACATCCTGCAACAAACTGATCATCCACGCATAAGGATCGCACAGCAGCTTGCAATATCCTTCTCTCACCACCACATCAACCATCTCTGTGCTGAACTGATGCATTTAACTCATGCTTTAGAAGGATCGCCACCTAGATACTCACTATTCACATGATTCAAAAGGATAGAACGACCTACGTTCTAGAAGACCGACTATGTCGCCACCCTAGATCTCCACAACACCACTAGTCCACACACTCGTGCTGATGAGGGACATGCATTCTAGAAACCTGCTGATGTGTACAAGCCCGCGTTCAATGCCAGCCCATCAACCATGCTAAGGAAGGGATTGACGCAACGTGGAAGAGGATCTACCCATGTGGAAGGAGGAATATCACCCACGTTTGCGCTATAGAGGTTATGCTCACGCTGAAGAAGGAAGAAATCCATGCGTTGGTTGATGAAATCAATAATTCACCTTTAAAGATTGACTAAAATTAGAGAGCAGTAAACCTTTGAGGGTTGACTTGCTCATCTTTCATGTAAACTATGTATATCAGTCTCTGAATAGAGAGCAGAGTTAGTCAGTGAGAGGAGATTTAGAGAAGTATTTTCTTAAACACTATAATTTTGTTTTTGAATTTGAATAAAGAGTTGTATGCATTGTCGTTGAAGATTGTGTTTGAGTAGGAGTTGGTAGACATCACCCCTTATTGTTGAGAGGGCCCCTCATTAACCAGAGGTTCATTTCTTTGTTTAATTCATTTCTTTCTTTTCTATTTTAGCTAGTTTAGTTTCAATTCTAGTTTGTTTTCATTAGATAATAGTAAATGCTATTTTATTTCCTGAATTGCATTAGCTTGGTTTTATTTCAGCAGTTAAACAAGTATATGCAGGCATAGCTTTTCTTTTAGTCATTTGTTTTCAATTATTTTATTTACGTTCATTTCACTCTAGTATTGATTTCAATTTTTATTTCCAAACATATAAAATAGTTTGCTTCCATCTGAATTCAATATTGTCTTGTTTATTTATTTCCTGTTATGAATTTGATTATATAAAATAGT
Organism: Pseudotsuga menziesii; assembly: GCA_001517045.1. Classification (NCBI taxonomy): domain Eukaryota; kingdom Viridiplantae; phylum Streptophyta; class Pinopsida; order Pinales; family Pinaceae; genus Pseudotsuga; species Pseudotsuga menziesii. The sequence goes on along the minus strand of LPNX010760271.1, from coordinate 282,318 downwards.
TTGCTTTCATTTAGATTTAGTTCTGTTTATTTATTTCCTGCCATGAACTTGCTTAAGTTAATTTCTAGTTTGTTTAAATTAATTTCTAGCTTACTAATTAGTTTAATATGCAATGCTTTATTTTTGTTTGAGAGTTAATTTAAAGTTAATATGCTGATTAGATAGGTTTGTTTACTGATTCCATGCATTAGGTATAGATCTGCATAACTTTAGCTGAAGAATTAGTTCATTTAGGTTAGTTTTTACCATTTTAAACTGTACAGACTACCATTCGGACTGTTTATCCATTCTGCCATTCAGCCACCCCTTACAGACTTACTATTCAGTCAGTCATTTAACGCTCAATTCTGTTTTTAATGTTTTTTTATGTATTTTAAGATTGTTTCTAGTTTTGTTTCGTCAACATTTGGATTATGTTTGTAGTTGATCATTTTATTTAAGTATTACAATTAAGTTTTGATTGTTTTAGGTTATTGATTAAGGTTTTATTATTCTTCTTTTATTTTATTTTTACCTTAAATTAAATATGGACTAATTTGTTGTTATTTCTTGAATATTAAAGACTGATTTCGTTTCATTATTGTTTTACGTCATGATTATCTTTGTTTGCATATAGAGTTTAGGGTTAGATGTATTATTTTTAAGAGGAATTTAGATTGTTTGTAATCATAGGAATCATTCTTGTTTTTGGTATGTGTTTATTGAAGAATAGAGTTTAAGTATCTTTATTAAGTTTTCTACGTGCTTCTTTTCCTTAAGTTTTCTGTTTTTGCTTATAAGTTTTTCTCTGTATACCTTAACCTTGCATTTGAATAGATATTTGTTGATAGTATCTTTATCCAAGGTAAAATATCATTTAATTCAGTTGTTGTTTCAAATACAGTAGAGTAGCTCATGTTGTTTTATGTTTTAATCCAATTACTTTAATAGTTGATTATTAGGAGTTTGACTCGGTTTTTTATTTTGAAAGATATTTTGATCTTTTGTTTATTAAAATACCTCCATGACACCCTAGGAGATTTTTTACCTTTGCATATATTTTGTATCAACTCTAAGCTCACCAACCCCAGTTGATAATTAAATATTAGGTGTATTTAAGATAGTAGAACACACCCAACAACTACCAAGATAATAAGTAGGAGGAGCCTTTAATGTATGTCATTGGGTGGTGTATTTTTAAGATGTGTGGTATAATAGGAGGAGCCTTTAATGTATGTTATTGTGTAGTATATTTTAAATATTTTTTGGTATTGTGAGGAGCACTTTTAGTTGTAAGAAAATATTATAAGGGATTTATAGGAGGCATGTTGCAGGAATTCAATGAAAGGAAGGACACCACATTGCAAGGTGGATAATGGTAGTAACTCCTATCTGTGTATGAGGATGGAATCCAAAGGACCTTTCAAAAGGAGACTTATTTAATGAGAAATGTCCACCAATATCCAAAAAATCCCTAAGGGATGTCCACAAGGAAACTTATCCCACCAAACATGTCCACCAAGCAACTTATGAATCCCCTTCAAAAGGGTTCACTTCTCAAGGATGTCCACATAGAAATCCCCAAAAATTTCTTAAGGAAAGATACCTCCAAACAATGTCCACATGATAACTTCAAAAGCTCCAAGGGATTCTTCAAAGGGAGTGTGTCCACAATGCAACCAAAAGCCACCTGTTATCTCCCAAAATAAATTTATTTTCAGTAAGTTCACTCATACAATTTATTTTTGATAGGATGAATATTTCAAGATGCATTATGATATTTTATATGTGATTAACAAAGTTTGAATACCTGGTGCTCTGTTTTTCAAGAAAATTTGAAAGTTTATCTTTCAGTGACTTAGGCGAAATTTTCAACAGTTCATTAGCCACTTAAAAGCCAGCTTTCGGCAACTAACAGCTTCGGCTCAGGACCACATTAACCACCTGTTACAGCTGATTTTACCACACATGGTGAATCACACTTTTATGGCCTTCACTGTCCCTCTGCAGACTCCTTAGACCCCAATTGACCTTTTTTGTACTTTTGATGTTTCCAAGATCATCCCTAAAAACATGCAATAATTGCCATACATGACTTTTAATCCCTTTCTTGCATGTATACATGGTTTTCACCCTTAAAACCGTGTACATCGAAATGTGTGCAAAAGGCCAAATGATTTTGGAGTTTTCCTTGATGTGGATCCAAGTCACTTGTCTCTTAGCCTTCCATATGCCTTGAGATTCACTCGGATTCGAGAATGTCTTTGTATTAATTATGGATGAGAAAGAAGTACAACCAAAATCCTTAATGTCGATGGCTTAGATCTCAACAAGAATGTATACAATCCTCTGATAGCTATGAATACCTCTCCAACCATAAATTAACTCTACTTTTCCTCTGATTCAAACTTCAAACTAATAGCATAAGGGTGCTTTTTCTGGCCTCCTCCACTTCTCAACATGAAGGCTTCATTTATAGGCCTAGAACTCAAGAGATGAATTGGAAAATGGATAGAATGAGATCCCTATAGTTGAGGGAGGTGAATTTCACCTCTCCCAAGCATATAGGAACTAACCCCATGGAGGCTTCCGCATGGAAGCTTCCAGAAACTTCTTTTTTCTCATTTTCTAACCACTGGCACTCTTAGAAAAATAGACGAAGGCATCGATCTAGGGCTTTTTCCAAAGAAAGAAAACAACGATGCTTATGGGTCAACTGAGATAGGCGCCATCGACGCTCTGTGTAAAAAACATGAAGGTGTCATCCCTTCTAGGTATGGGAAAAAAGTGGCCAAAGGTGACTCAAACAAGGCTTGCTGGGACGTTGAAAGGCAATGTGAGATTTCTAGATGCAACAATATTGCGCCCAGATATGAGTTTTAACAATCCTAACACTGTTATAACCTCCAAAAACTGTCCAGACCTGATAGATGACCTCCATGATCAGTACTTATGCTCCCAAACTTGTGTTTCAACGACCAAGATAGACCCAAACTTACCCTAAATTGAAGGTTAGGGCTGTTGCAAGAGCCCACATTGCTACTATAGGAATGTACTACACAGAGAACTACTTCTAGGGATGATTTTCATGCCCTTTTTACTGTCAAACCAGCTTCTTACCAACTAGAAACCGTCAATATTGCTATTTCTTGGTGGTTTTAGGGTAATATATGCCCATAAATTCCTTTTGAGGTCTGAAATGTACCACAAACATGAAGATAATTCATATATAGGCCCTAGGGTCTAAAATGAACCCAAAATATGCCCAGAAGAGAGACTAAGGCTGTTTGAGGGATAATAAATGCCCATAATTACTTCTACTGCTAAGTGGTGGGAGTTGTGCTTAGAATTTCTCAAAATCCACCTAGATATTGACATACTACTTCCTTTGCTGCTATTCATACTGAGAACTGAATTTTAAGACCTATTTTCCATTGATCTTCCTCCCAAAACTGCCCAGAATTAATGCTTGACTCACAGAATTGTCCCAGGATTGAGATAATCTCTACACTATTGCTCAGGGAGATAATGCAACCCTTGATCATACCCATAACTATCCAGAACGGCTCAAACTATGCTCAAAGTGGCAAGGTAGGCTCACTATAAACAGGGCTCTAATGCCAATCCAAACATTCTCCCTTGTGAGTTTTTCTGGATTAGTGTGTTAGATCTGTGCAAGGTGCTCTGTCTAGGAGCCAAAATGACAGATTTGAGGAATCCCTTTATCTATGTCACATCACCCTTTATTCATGGGAGAGGGTAGCATGTTCAACAACCCACCATTTCTCCCCTATTTTAAAGAGACACACAGTTTGTACATCATTTATTTGTGAGGATGTTGAACTGAGCAGCTCCATCATTGCTAGATTGCACATGGATGAAGAAGATTTTGGAACTTGCAACACAGTTTATACCCAGTAAGATTAAGATAAATTCAACATTAAAGTTTTAAATATTATTATTATGAAATATATTAAGTTTATATTGTTTTTGTATCATTTAAAAAAAAATTTAAGAATTGTATTAATAATATGAAATATGCATAGCATAGTTACAAGAAAGTAACAAGGGATTTTGGTTTGACCTCTCCAAAAGGGGTTGTAACAATGAAACTGCTACAAAAGGAAGAACATGAGAACATATCAAGGACATGTCTGAATCATTTTAATGATAAAAAATCAAATATTAAGTTTGATAACTTATTTTTATATTTTTACAGTTAATCAATATGTGGAGAAAGTATAATAAATGAGGAAATTGTAGGGAAAGTGGACAAAAGATCACATAGATAAACTACATTCCATCTATTTATGGATAAGAAAATTGATGTGTAAAAGTATTATTATGTGTTATGTATTGACCCTTTTTAATTAGTATCAGTATGTTTGTGTCCTTGCAGTAATATGTAATTTTGAAGTCCACTACATTTCCTACTCTTATGATGTAGTAAAGTGAAAAAATAACATAGTGTTATGCTAGAGGATTCTAATTTTTGATATGTAATTTTGATATCATGCAAATAACGAAGGGTTCAAGGTCTAAATATGGCACTTGGCATAGGATGATCTTTAATCTAAGAGGTAGGGAAAATAATGCCAAGATCAATACCTTTCATCATAGAATCAAACCTTCAACATCGACCTTGACTCTCTGTGTTTAACAAGCAACAAATATGCCCCATTCCTAGAAATGATAGGCTATAGTATGAAGCCTCACATATTAATTGTTATGAATTCTTCTATTATCATTCTAAGATGAAAAAATTGGATGGTATTCAAAGAAATTTTTAATAGAAAACTTTCTTATAATTGAAAATTATAAGATGTTGGACAAAAATTATGCCCATCTAGAAGATATAGATTAATGATTTCATGGACTAGGTTTCTTAAAGGTATATTAGGCATCTCTTCACAAAATTCCAAAAACATAGTAAAACTATGCTAAAAAAGTTAATTAATTAAAAATGAAGATTGGGGAAAATGATATTTTTGACCTTTTACAATGGGGTTAATGTCTAAATTGGGTCGACACATTAGGTGTTCCTACGTTTGACCGAAACTGAAACATTTGGGATACCGAAACACCTTTAAATATCTCTAGATGTCTTCAAGATGTTTTAGAATTTAGAAATGTTTCCAAAAACATATTGGGATGTTTTTAATTGTTTTGGGCCATCCCTATAGAAGTAATAAATATTTCTCTTTTTCTATGTAATAGTTGTTAATTGGAAGTGAATGTTGTAGTATGTTTCTCATCTATTTGTTATTTTCTCCCTTTGCCTTCCTAATAATTATCCTTCTAAAATCACAACATGATAGGGATCATTTATTAACATAAGGATTCCCTTGAGTGTTGGTCAAAATTTTGTTGCATGTTGTATTACTGTTGTCATGTGTTCAATCCAATCTTTTACAAATGAACTATCAATTATGGCTACGTACGTCTTATAAAGTACACTTTTATAATAGCAAGTGGTGTCATGATTTGATCTTGAGGTTAAAGATTATCTCTATGATAAAAAAATAATCTATGTTTCTTAATATAATAGTCAAATTCATAATATTTCCAAAAACAAGGTATGAAATAATATTTTGGTTTGATGTAGGTGGGTTATTGGAATGGACCTATTTTCCTTTTGTAGTTTGAAAATATTCAAAGGTTGTGATGCTTGAACTAGGGGGAGAAACATTTTGTTATGCTGAAAATGTTTTGTGGAAAACCACTGGATGTCCATGCTTGAGAGAAAACATTATGGTATTATGTTGAAGAAATTAATTTTTCATTCAAAGTTATAAGTTCTGTTGTTGATATCCTTATTTAATTCAATAATTTTGGGCTCTTATAGAAGTAATTAAGGATTTCCTTTTTCTATGCAATAGTTGTTTATAGGAAGCGAATGGTGTACTATGTTTCTCATCTATTGGTATTTTTAATTTTCAAAGGGATTATTTGCACTACCAATGTTTGATTGATGATGGACCTTGTGTAGTTCACATACTATGTTGGTGACCTTGATCATTCAAGATCTTAATTCACCTTATCTTCATGGTCAAATTCATGTTGGTTGTAGTGGGAAGTTCATAAACCTATAATACTTAAAGGGGCTTTTGGTTTGACCTCTCCTAAACCCAAATACAACATAATTGGGAAGTGATTAGACACTTGTTCAGAGTCTACCCATGATCTATACCTACTTAGCCCCTAAAGTAGTGAATCATACAAAAATTGTCAGTCTCAGTCTAGTCCTTTTCCAACAGTGTATTCTAGAAAGCCTCATGAGCTTCACCAGGTTCATAAACATTTATATGTTGTAGTGATCTACCCAGTTCATGACTATATACCATTGTACAAAGTCCTACAAAGATAACAAAGGACAACTAGTTAGTGAATTAGATGGGAAAATATAACTCCACATATAATCTTGGCTTGGTGGGATTTATAGTAAATTGAGGAGTTATTTGAGAACAACTAGGGTTCAAATTGCTAGCTTTGGAGCATGTTGAGGCCTGGAAATTCGTAGGCGACAACAGAAAGGGATTCTCCCCAATCAATGTTCCCAACTAGCCCGTTGACTGTTTGGAATAGGGAATCCGTCCGGGTTACGGTCCGGCTACCGTAGATCAAAGTAACTACAAGGGTTTACCGGTTGCGGCCCGGTCCACCAGAATTTGTATTTTGACTTAATGTATGCAATGCACATGCCTATCTTAACCATGCAGGGTGATAAAAATGTAAGGAACGACACAATGTGCAGCGCAGGCTCTTACCTCTCGTCTTAGGTTCTTGAACATCTAAACCACATATGCAACTGTGAAGTAAAACAACTAACTATCTAAACACCTAACTACCTATCTCCGGGGGGCTAGAAAATGATTATTAATGAGTAATGCATTATCGCCATGTATAATAAACCAAATTACAGATAGCTGATATTTATGTTTACAACACATGAAGAATAAAATATTCTAACAATCAGATAGATAACTGTTATATGAGCCACAAGCATTACTCTGAGTGAATTTTCCACACAATGAATTAGAAACAATTCAACAAGACATAGGTCATGAAGTTAGAACGATCTCACGAGTTGTGGACACAAGCTGAAAAAACAAAGTAGTTCATCTTTCCGCCATCCATTTGTTAACATTTGGAAACTTCACATATCTTTCTCCAACAGGAAAACTAAAATCTTTATTGCAAAAGGAAGTAGTTCTTCTTACAATAGGTCCTCCAGTATTACTGGGAAAAAGCCTCTTCCTTATCTATGTCTCCTACTTTTATACAAAATGCAAGAAATGGTTGGGCTGCCCAAAGGGACCTTTGGGCATCCCAACCCTTGGTCTTCTTAACGCTTCCCCTTTTCCCAAAACTTTTACAAATATTTTACAACATTACAATGACCGACTTTTCACTGAGAGGGTCCCGCTTGACTCTCTAGAAACTTCTTCCACGCTGTAGCTTCTCTGGCGAGATCTTCAAAAGAGTTGGGCTCCAAGAATTGGATATTAATCTCAAACTTTTCAGCCTTTTTCTTGATGGCCTCGACTCTGGTTGCATTTAGTCTCACATGTTCTTCTAGGAGCTGCAAACAAACGGCTGTATGGTCTATTTCAATCTTCAGGGTTTGTTCATCAATGGCTTTGATGCATTGTACTTTGGCCTCTTCCTCTTGTTGTCTTTTCTGCAACATTTCTATAAATGAGTCATGATCTGGGAACTCGTGTAGCCTTTGCTCAGTTTCTGCTTGACACCGGTTGTAAATGAATAAGGCTCTCCTGAAAAATTTGGTGCATAGTCCTTTTATTTTCTGGACGGTTTTATTGAAGTCCTCTATAGTAATGATAGCGAACTCCATCAAGTCATAATATCGCTGAAGGGTTTGTTTATTCTTGTCTGACAGTCCTGCTGGGACTTCTTCACCTTTCTCTACCCTTGCCATCCTGGTGGTCAATACTTCAAGGATATCTTGTGACCTATCAACAACGTAAGAAGCAATATCCAGGATTTCTTCTAATCAGCTATAAACCTGGAGAATCTGGCATCTTTCTTCTTTTAGAACAGTTTGCAGGTGCAGCACCTTAGCTTTCTGGGCTTGGATGTGTTCTTTGATCGGCTGCAGATCAACCTGCTGTTGTTTAGCTGCTTCTAGTTGCTCTTTTAGTTCTTCAACACATGCAATATTGGACTCGTATATAATACTTTGTTGCTCTTCTAGGTCTTCTATCTTCACCCTCATCTGTTCTTTTTCATTCTTCAAGTCCAGAATTTCTTGTTGTGCTCTTTCCAGGGCTTCTTGTGTTGTTTCCTGTGCATGTGCTGCTACCTGGATGGCGTAGATTTCACTCTTTGTAGCCACCATTTCTCTAAGCACATGATCATATTTCCTTTTGAGTTTATTTCTCTCTTCTCTTTCCTTTCTCAGGGTGTCCTTCAGCTGAGAGGAGGTTTTCTTGGTAGATTCTATTTCATTCATCATTTGATCTATGTTATCTTCTGAAGCATGTATGGCTTCCTTCCCTACACTTATGGTAAACCTCGGATCTATGTCTGTCTCTACCATCACGGCTTTATCTGATATCATCTTGCTAGCCATTTCTTCTGCCCCTACCTTTCTTTCTATTCGCCTCATTATCCTTTTAGTAGCCCTATCATAATAGACGGTGCTGAAATCAGGGACTTCTTCCCCTTTTTCCTGTACGAAAGGTACCAGCTGAATCATAAGGGTAGCAGCTTCGATGGTAGTGGGTACATGAGGGATCTGCATCTCAGGGTTTTCCTCTCCCTGACTCAGCCCTGATGACGCCTCAGGAGCTTGCTGTTGCGTCAAATTTATCTGTTCGGCCTCCTGCTCTTGCATTTCTTTGTCTAGCTTTCTCTGGGCTTCTTCGGCTGCTTTCTTAGCAGCTTCTTCTATTTCTCTGGATGCTTCATTGGCTCGTTCAGCTGCTTCTTGGGTAGCTTTCCTCTTTTCTTCTTCTCCCTTTCGCATCCATTCTGCATCCTCATCCTCCAGCCTTCGAGCCTCCTCTCTTATCCTTTTGGCTGCTTCTTCAACCTTAGCTTGTTCAGTTGTCTCTTGCTCAGATCCTTTTCCACCCTTGGTGGAGTGCTTAGGTTTGAATATCTTGCGGAGCTCTGTCATATTTGGGGCCATCCTGTAAACCGATTCATCGCTATCGAAATAATGGCTGTGTTCGTAGGTCACCTTGTGTTTCTTGCAGTGTTCCGCTACTCTGCCATGAGTATCATTCCTTTGAAAAGTCATTTTTCCAAAGTGGAACCTCCCTAGTTCTTCTATGAACTCGGGCGCCTGTTTTACATTTGTGAATTTATAATTTCCCAGTTTAAATGGAAGGGGAGGATATGCAGTCTTCTTGTACTGGAAGAAGAAGTGACCAACTCCATCAATGTATACTTGTCTGACTGCCTCCTTGTTGATTATATAATCTGTAGCATATTTGGGTAGCAAAAAAGGGGTCTTTGACCCTCCAAACATCCTGATATACATACCATTATCAGTCAGAAAGTAATCTCCATATTCATCAATGACCTGCATAGCATCTTTTGACATACAATTACATTCTTTTCGGAAGATGAGTGTGTATAATGGCATGAGGAACTGCTCACAGATCTCTCTGTAGTGACTGTGATATAGATGAGCCCCTAGAGGTTTGTAGGCTGCATATACTGGCATTCTGTCTCTATCCCATACACATTGGAGGCCAGGGAAAGGCTGGTGACAAAGTATGCAATCTATCAGGATTGAGCTCATATAAAACTTAGATCTCTTCCTGGCTTCTCCTTCCAAAGCTGCAGCCACACAAGAGGAGAGACTGCTTGATACTATACTTTCCTAGTTGAAGATCGTGCCTTTCGTGGCCACATAGAACATCAGGGGTATCCACTCGAATTTGAATAGTCTGCCGTTGGCTCTCCCGAAGATCCTATTCAACATTAGAGCTATGAATCTGTAAGTAGGTCTGAGACTGGCTGTGTCATATTCTTCAGTTTCTCTATGTTGGTATAGCTTCCCTGGCAAGAGCATCCTCTTCATGGTTTCTACAAAATCCATCCTAAGGTTGTCCAGCCACTTATTTGTCAGGAAGAGATGAGGCTCCGGCAGGTGGTAAGCTATGGTCACATACCCATGGCTAAAGGCGGCATAACCCTGGCCCTCGACATTACACATAAGCATTGAGTTGTTGTTGGTATTTGGTAGAACCCATCTCATCACCTCCGGGCATGGAAACAGCTCGGGCCTAGTGGCAACTTTCATAATGGCAGATTTTTCTATGTTTGTGTAAATGGGTGCTTCCTCAAGACCCGTGTCTAGGACTTCCCTGCGGGAAATCATCCTGTATATGTCTCCCCACTTATATTCAGGTTCAACCCCCGAGACACATTGGGTGTCTTCATAGATGTACTCAGTTTTTGCTTCTGTGTCTGGTGCTGGTACTTCCTCCACCGCTGGGGCTTTCTTCTTCTGCCTCTTGGACATTGTAGATTCTTCCTGCAATGTAAAACATTATGATATTAAGCAATTTCAGGCTTGTGAACATTTTGCAGCAGTTTTATCTTTTCTCAAGTGTATCAGAGCTATAATGGGGTTTAGACTTAGGCCCTTCAGGCTGAAAGATTTGAAATGGTCATGCAATATTTTGCAATATACTATTATTCTATGTTAATATGTAAACAAGAAATAGGCCAACACATGTACACATAATCTCGCCATGCCTTATCTGTCAAAACTACCAGCACAAAATGGACTCAGTCTGCCACTGCACTATAATGAGCAAGGTCTTAATGTGGTGTAAAATCAAAAAATGGAAATATTCATTAAATGGCCTAGCATCAAAATTACATCATTCTACAGTATGCCATTTTCCAATCAAACGATACGAAATGCAAATGCATCACTTTCAAACGCCAAGCGCGACTACAGCTCTCTGAATTCAGACATGGTTTTAGTAAGAATAACGCAAAAAACGGTGAAAGCTTATGCTGCTCGCGGACATGGTATTTACATCGGTGCGACTATAAACCCTGGGAATCCAAAACAACTTTTCACACAGGGGGCTCCCACCAGCACCACTACTCATGCTACCCTTCGAACATAAATACTAACAGAGGCACAGCCCTAGGATTTCAAGGTAGCCTGTAATGATGAAATGAGCGGCGCGGGCCGAGGTTAGGGCTCAAAAAATGGGTAAACCAATTAGGGAAACTGACCGGCTAAGTATTCACTACCCGAACCCCCGTCAGAAACCCTATCGAAACCATCGACGAATCTCATTATTACTAAACCAGGTGCAGGCGGCATGACGGCCGCCTGCACCATGTCCTCCTTTACTGCGCTTAGGGCGAGACTAAAACGGCAGAGACAAAATAAAATGCGGGCTCTAAAAAGGCAAAGACTCCACCCCTCTAACCGTAAAAATTATTCGGTCGGAAACCCTAACAAAACGGGCGCAAACCGCCAGGTGAACGGTTATGACAAACCTAGCTGCGGGCGAAAAATTCCTCAGGCGAGCGAAAAACACTGCGGGGATCTAATTCTAGCAATGCTCGAACCAATGCATAAATCCCTTAATCAAAACCTTTAAAAAAAAACGATGTTAGGGTGTAAAGATCCTACCTGGAAACCCAACAAACGAGTGAGCTAATGCCGGCTAGACTTCTCCTCCTGCCACTTGGACACTGGTACACCAAAAGCTAGATCCTCATGTGTTCCTAAAATCGACAGCTCGACTTACCGCGACAGCGCTAAAAAACAATACAAAATCCCGTTTTTCCCCCCGTATATATTGAGAAACTGCCACACGTGCGAGAAAAAATCCATCGGGCGCGAACTGAAACTGTGTCGGGTGGCCAGAACTCCATTTCTTCCGCAACGGCGGATAACCCCCTGCTTTCACTCACCCGCAACGGCCAACTATAACGTTTGAATCACCGTCGTCGGGTGTCGGCGGACACCTTGATCGGATGATCAAGAGTTCGAACCCCTCCGCAACGTCGGGCCCTCAGAGTAAGATGTCATCCACAACAGGGAAGTAGGCGGTGGTCAATCGTTCCGCTATCTAGCCGGGAGATAAACAAAACGTCGGAGCGCTACGGAAAGTCCCTTTCCGGAAACGATCCGCAACGTTGGGGGGGACAAGCAACAAACTGTCCGCAATGTTGGACGAGGAAGAATTCACATTCCTCCGATGAAGAACCAAAACCCGTCCAGAATGTAGGAGAATAAAAAAATCAAGCGCAACGGTCGGAAGATTCCAAAACCACCCGAAACGGTCGGGACGATAACGAAAGTCCAAGACTCGGAAATGGGCCGCAACGGCGGGGAGGAACATCATTAATCCATCTGCAACGGCAAGCAGACAAAAAACTTAACTCCCGATCGAACAAGGTTTTGAAAAGACGGTCAAAACGACAATGAAATCAACTCAAGATGGAAATCTTTAAGGCACGAAATCTTCAGAACATGTAATGAGGAGAAAACCAATCGATGGACAGCAACCAGAAAGCTTCAAAATCCATAAGCCAAAAATCAATAAGCTATAATCAAGAAAGAACCGACTAATTCAAAGTTAAGGAGGGTCCCAAATTTTTTTTAGAATTTTGGGAAAATGTTGTAGCTGCAACAGAGCAGTAGCACTAAGCAATGAGGAAAAAGTGATGAACTTGCTATACTAACGACAGATATTTTCCTCGCTAGTATAGAAAGTTTGTCAATTTTTTTTAAATATTATTGTCCGTCGCCATAGAGATGGTATTTTCTTCGTTAATTCAATGCAAAATTTGTCGCAAACACTTTTTTTTTAAATTTGCCTCCCATCTCTATAGCGACGCACAACACGTCATTACACAAACGTCGTTTCATCGCTAATCCAACAAAATTTCTGTTGCAAGCGTTATTATTTTTTGTAAAAAAATTGAAGTCCATCGCTATAGCGGCGCCCCATTCGTCGCTATACCCACGCAATTGCGTCACTAAAGAAACGCAAATTATTTCACAAAAAAATTATTTCTTTTGTAAAAAATTGACACCCGTCGCTATAGAGATGAACCGTTCATCGCTACGCCCATGCTAACCACGTTATTTAGTCGCTAAAGCGAGTCACGATATGTCACAACACCTTTACCTCGTTTTTTAAAAACCTTATTTTTTTCGCTATAGCGATGGCCTTTCAGATTTTCGTCAGAGGTTTTTCGTCACAATAAAACCTTAGTTTTTGTCGCTATAGTGACGGTCTTTCAAATTTTCGTCGGACTTTTTTCATCGGTATAGAAACAGAACACCATCACAATAATTGCCATATGTCATCGCTATAGAGATGAAAGAGAATTGTCGCAATTGCAATGAATGTGCAAAGCGTTGCTATAGTGACAAAATGTTTCCCGCAAAAATAAGGGGTTCTTTTCGTTGTTTAGCAATGCACAAGTGTTGTAATAGCAACAAAAGTCTGTGGGAAAAATGTCCACATGTACTAGTGGCTACTACCATTAGTATGGTTCTAGTGCAAGACAATCACAATGGCCAAGAAAACATGATATATTACATGAGTAAGAGTCTTATTGACTTCGAAACCTGTTACTCATGTGTGGACAAGTTAGCTTTGGCCACAGTCATTGCTGTTTAGAAATTTCATCATTACATTATGCTTTGTACCCCAACTGTCCTTGCAGATCAAAACCCTATGTACTACATTCTGACTCGTTAGGTACTAGGGGGAAAGTATTCCTATTGGATTGTTATCCTATAGGAATTTGATCTCAAATTCTCCAAGACTACTTCGAAGAAATCCTTGGTTTTCACGAAGCTGATGTGTGACCTTCCCTTCACTTTGACATTAGTTGAGCCCAATGAGTCATTCCCAAATGAATTCTTGTTGTTGATAAGCAAAACTGACCCATGGTATGGATATTTGATAATCTATCTGTTACACCCAAATCATGTCACTACCATGTGATAAGACCTTTGACTTACATATTTTCCCTTAATCCCAGCACTTGGAGTGGAAACCCATGTTGTTTGTCAATATTACATTAAAATAGTTAGCACCATGCTTTTCCTGTTAACCATGAGCGGTACCTTTATCGCACCGCCTGTATCCTGTTCTCCATAAGTAGTGCCACCGCCTGTGGCCTTTTGTCCACAGGCATTTCTAACCTAAACCGCTCTTTTATAAGAGGAGAAAAGTGGTACCCTGGGTAAAATGGGAAAAAGAGAAGTTTCTTGAGGCTTCTAGATCACGAGCCTCGTGTCCTCCATTATCCCTATCATTGTGGGTTAGTTGAGCTTGAGATCCCCCATCATAGGATCTTAGAGGCCACCTCATCCACAAATATCTCAACCATTCCTATCCATTGAGCCTTATAAATGCAAGCTCATGTCCATGGTTGAGGGGGAGAACTATAGAGGTATTGTTATGCTGTTGGATTAACCACTTGGCCCAAGCCATTTGAGAGCATAGAGTGCAAAGTTGGAGATTATGGGGATGAAGTGTTGGTTTCATGGAGATGCCTGTTGACACTAAGGATTAATTGGTTGTAAAATTCTCCATTCATATTAATGCAAAGATGATTTCCATATTACATTACTGTTGTTTTGATTTCACATGTGCATGTTGTTAGATTCTTTAGTCACTAACATGGATAAGTAGATAATTTTCTGGTAGATTTGATGTGTTTGCATGTTTGATCTGGTTACAGGTACATAGGTTCACTATTCAAGAAAAATTCCAGTTGTGTACAACATCTAGGAAGGGTCTTCATCCTTTTTCATTCACTCATTTGTTCTGGATCTCAACCATTTAGACTAGAGGAATAGCTTCTGTCCACATAAGGTAAAATATTCCTACTTACAAATCATTAGAGGAAATTTCAACTCAAAATGGGCCTTTTAACTTTAATCCCAATTCCATGTCATCATGTGTTAGCCAATGAAATTGCTTTAAATTTGAAATACCGTATAGGTATTAAATATTTTTTTAATATAAATTTGGGGATAGGTATCATAAAAAAAACTACTTCTTTTGTTTGTATTTTCGGCATATATCCTCGTGTTTTTACTCAAAATTCGATCACAAGAGCTTGTTGGATGAGGAATTAAATTATGCATACAAAGAGTACCCAATCAGCATACTTTTGATAGACCCCGCTACCCCAAAAATGAGAAATACTTGAAAAAACGTGATGATGATGTCATCATCACATTTTTTAGGTATTTCTTATTTTTGGGGTAATGAGGTCCATCAAAACTATGCTAACTGGGTAATATTTGGATGCAGAATTTAATTCCGCATCCAACAAGCTATCCCGATCGAAATTTGAGTAAAAACACAAGGAGATATGTCGAAAATACAAACAAAAAAGCAGTTTTTTCTTTTCTTCCTCCAAAATTAATAAATATTATTTTATTATTTTAACTATTATTTTATTGATTTTTTTTAGGAGGCCCATTTTGAGTTGAAATTTCCTCTAATGCTAGTGACTCTGCTGGGGAATATATATATGTATAATTTCATCTAATCTTCCTCAATTCTTCAACTCTTGTCCAAATCTAGGCTCCATCTCCAACTCTCTCCAGTCATATCTGCTATCTGACTCGGTGAATTTTGGTTTGAAACTTCTAGATCTATCTAGATCTGAATTATTTCGACCTTTTATGCTCTTTTTTATTCTCAATCTATCAGTTTTTACCTTGATCTGATCTTTTTCTGACTTGATCTATCGTTCTCCTTCATGTTTTGGATTTATATGGCGAACCGCTCTTATGTAGTTGGCGAGAAGCAGTGCCAATGCCTAAACCTAGTTAGTAGCATGCGGTGCCACCATCTGAGTCCTATTGGTGAGAGGGGGTGCTGGTACAAAACCTCTTTGTCAAGACCCCTGGAGTGTGGTGCCAGGTAGGCCTTATTCCAAGACCACTTTTTCTCATTTTTTGCAAAAAAATTGAGTTGATTTGCTTTCAGCCCTGCACTGTCAGGCTTGCGTGTTAGAATCTGATGCTTGTGGTTTGAAATTTTATGGTTAAATATTGGTTTGATTGGAAAATTCAAAAGCTAGATTAGGCTTATTCATTGTTCATTCACTTCTGTGCTTGTTGGTTGTGATTGTGAAAGGACTTCTTGTTTTTTGAAAAGCTTAGGGTGTTAGTAAGATCTCTTTTCATTTCTATTATATAGACTAAAAGAAAAAAATTTGATTAGCGTCTTGGTTTCATTTTTTTTTTTCATGGAGAACTTCTTTTTCCTCCTTTAAAAAAGAAATTTTTTTACTGAGATTAGGTTATCATCATTGAGCATTAGACATTGGATCTCTGATTAGCCTTACAAGCTTTTAGGCTCTTTATGTTCTTTTGTCTCTTATGCATTTAGTACTATCTCATCAAAATAAAAATATGGTAGTTTTAAGTTATATTTATCTATGTTTTAAGAAAAATTGAAAAATAGCGTGCATATGCATGTAGTGTGCTTCTTGTTTTTTTTTAGGAAAACAGACTCTTCCCCTTCTTATTGCTTTTAGAAAAGAGAAATCAGTTTGGAAAGTGTTGCTTGTCTTTGAATTTGTGTTCAATATTGTTGTTTGGAAATATTTTTGGTTTTGAAACAAAATAAAATACTCTCTTTCCCTCCCATAGGTAGGCATACCGAACGGTAAAGTGAAATATTTGCATATGCATATTGCATGGTTTTACTTTTTCTGTCAAAACACCATGCATTCACCTAAGTGTCCACTTTAAAATTAACAGTAGTTATAAGTTAAAATTTACATAGCAATTGGAGTGATAGGTTAGAGACGTGTTCAGACATTGTCAAGCATAGGAGCTGTCTTTATTTTTCTGCATTACATCTCGGTACTCGCGTAGTTATTCCACGTACCATCGATATATCGAACGACCTTTCACGTAACCTTGAGGTATATAGAAAGGTACTTCATGTACTTGATTGTATATCGGAAGGCCCCTTGTGTACGGTTATGCATTAGACAACACTACTACCGATTCGAGATCCCACGTACCTTGAGTATATCGGGAGACCCCACTAGGATACCTTATCGATATGAGAAAATCACTTTGGCATTCTTGTTTGAAGCCATACACTAAAAATAAAATTCAGGGAGATTACTACGCATGTAACCTAGAGGTATATTGCAAGTGGCACCTTCTTGACAATCCTGGTGAGAGGCCTGACTATCTGAACTCCTCCTATCATTTTAAGTTTGCTTGTTTTACATATATCTTGAGTAGGGAAATTTTTTGGTGTGTTTTCTAGTTTTTCAGACCCTAGGTTAGATAGGAACTGTAAAAAATAGCTGAGATAAGATAGTCCAGAAGAGTACGAGGATTGCCACCCGATTTTATTCCTGTTTCAAGAGAAAATCCAACGAAAGCTATCGACGAAGGAGCTGCTACCACCTCCCAAGTGGGAGATAATGTGAGTGCAGAAAGTGGAGGACCATATTCTTCACACTCACCTCCCTTGGTCCAACAACCTTCTCAGGGAAATACCTCATTCCATTCTCCCATATAAGGTCATGTTGATGATACTACCTGTTTGGATTATGGTCCCAATGCTCCATTTTGGGATACCTATATAGGATAGGCCATTGCCTCATTTGGCACCCGTTTAAACGTTTATGAAGAAGTTTCTCCAGATGAAGAAGAATGTAGACAATACCACTCATCCATTCTTTGTGCAAAGGAGATTGAGAATAAAATAGATGATATATTGGGCACACCACCACCACATTCCGCAGCTGTGCCTATGGGATATCGTTCACTTGCTGATTCTATGAGACCCATTGAACCAATTATAGATTGTAAAGTGACTCCACACAACCCAAAACAAACTTCCAATCCCACCACCTCCTATGCTACGTTTGTTCCTAATCCTCCCAGGTTTTCCGCACCTAGGGCCCAACCTTCAATTCTCATTTTGTCATTACCTTCTAGTGCCAGGGGGAAACCCTCGGCATGACCTACGTTATCTGGAACCAAAATTGTACCTGGTGAATGATAGACCTCTAATATTGGACAATCTATAGTTTACATCCCTCCCACCCATACTAATGTCGTTAATCCCCCATCCAGTTCAGGTCAGCCCTTGGGGGCACAGCCTATAACCATTCAATCTTCTGGAGGTTATGGTTATAAAATACCTGTAGGAAATATTAATTCTCCACCCAATTCTACAAGAATGCCTTATGATAGAATTCCATACCCTAGTAATACTTTTACGCCATGGAGGAAGCCTAACGTGTCTTACATGCCAGCTATGGGGGGGATACCCATGCATACTGCAAGAGGTTTCGGAGGACTTCCTCATGGGGTCCTCCCCCTAGGGTCCCTAATGATCCTGGTGGTCCTGGAGGGCATGGTGGCTTCCCTCCTTATGGTCCTAATGGTCTTGGTGGCCCTCCTCCTAGTAGTTCCAGAGGCTCTAGAGGTTTACCTCCCAGCAGCCCTAGAGGATTTGGTGGTTCGCCTTTTTGTGGTCCCGGTGGTCCTAGTAGTCCCAATGGTCCTGGTGGTCCTGGCAGCCCTGGTGGTCCTCCTCCAATAGGCCCTAGTGGTCTAATGGTCCTGATCTCAAAAATCAACCCCATGGGGGTGAATTTTCCAGTAGTTCTTCGTCACAACAACCTGTCTATCAGTATACTTATGGTCCTACTAGTAATTATATGCCATATCAATATTACCAGGATGTGAAACCTAACCATCAGTTACCTTTCCTAGCAAATTTGGACTTTCTTGACTTGTCCAAGTTGATTAATGACCCCATTCAACATAATCCCTCGTGGCCTCCCATTCTGATAAAGTTACCATCGGACATCTCAAAGTTCAATGGGAAGCAGGGAGACAATCCAAAAAACCATGTCATGACTTGATTAATCAAGCTTCTTGCCCAAGCACCGATCTTGAAAAACCACTAGCATAGGTACCTATTGATGGGATTGTTGGTTCAATCTAGTCCTCATCAGCAGCGAAACCTACCAAGCAAAACCAGACTGCCACCCCTACTCCTTCGACTCCTGAGGTTTCCACTGAGGTCATTTCTATTCAAAGTACTCAAACCTTGGTAAATAATAACAATAAAGGTAAAAATAAGAATTAAAAACCCAGAAACAAACAGGAGAATCCAAGACCAACCAACAATTATAACGATAAAGGGAAGAGAAAAGAAAAATATCCATGTCTGCTATGCGAAGGTGACCACTTCACAAAAGAGTGTCTCCATTGGGACGAAATCTCCCAATTTCTAAAATCAAATCCTACACCTACAGTACTCACGGATCCTTTTCCCTCTCAACAACAACTGATAGACCATGTAGAAGGAGCAAGTCGATAAGTCGACTTGAACGAAGACCGACTTAGTCGATCAACCGACTAAGTCGATGGGCCGACTTAGTCGATCAGCCGACTAAGTCGGTCGGTCGAATAAAATAGAAGATTAGGTCGGCTAACTAAAAGTCATGTCGGTTTACCAAACCGACAGGTAGTTATTTTGTAACTGTTTGTAAATTGTATATATTAGGCTGTTGAGCCAAACGAGAACTCAGTTCAATTCTCTGCCTTGTATGAACTCATTGGAATAATATAATTTGTTTATCTTACCTGTTCTTGTCTATTTTCTCTACTTTATATTTATATATGTTTTAGTATGTATTATTGGTAACCTTATGTGATCTATGAGATTACAACATTGGTTCCATTGCCGGGACATATTCTACTACAGTGATAATATATCTTGCACCTGATCTTTTGGATGGGATAGGAAATGGTCCTATGAAGTCTATAGCCTAGATTTCAAATGTGAGACTATGGTTTACTGATATTAGGGGCATTTCTGTGCTCGACAGGGGTCGACCAAGTCATTGGCATCTATCACATCGACTGACAAAACTTTTGCAATCTCTGTGGAGTGTCGGCCACCATAATCCTGACTATTGGATTTTCTTGGTAGTTGTGTCTGCTTGGAAATGTCCTCTTGAAGGTCCATAGTGTGCTTCATGCATGATTTGGTCTCGTTCATGTTCGAGTACACATCTTCAAAGGATTTCGTCTAAGCCCATTTTGGATAGAAATCTGTTGATGAGGCTGTAGGGTGCAGCTGTCATAGCTAGGATTTGTTTTTTCTTAGTATTCATACTTTCTGGTGCCTAGACGGTTTCTGAGAACCGAGCAATTTCTTCTAGTTCTTTTGGAACTACTTCTATGCAAAATAAATGGGCATCTGGTAAGTCCTAGTCGACTCCAGTCGGTTCCTCCCCTGTGTCTATGTGGGATAGATGGTCGGGCTTGACATTTATTTTTCCTGGTCGAACAACGACTTCAAACTCAAATTCTTGAAAGAGAAGTAACCAACGATAAATTCTCCCATGATGAAGTGGTTTATTGACAAGGTATTTAAAGGCTTGATGGTCGGTATAAAATGTGAAGGGATTTTCTAAGAGGTAATGTCGATACTTTTGGAGGGAAAAGACCATACCTAGGGCTTCCCTTTTAGTGGTCGAATAGTTTCTTTCAGCCTTATTTAGTTTTTGACTACTGTAAACTATAGGGTAATCCATCCCATCATCCCCTGGTTGAGTTAGGATTACTTCGATTGCTATTCCTGATGCATCAATATGCACATGAAACTTGGTCGACCAATTTGGAAATTTTAGAATGGGGGCTTTGACTAGTTTCCTTTTCAAGTTGTCGAAGGAGATTTGGCATTCCTCGGTCCACTTAAACTCTTGATCTTCCTTTAGTAGTTATTCTAGAGGACAGGTCATATCTGAATAATGTCTTATGAATTTTTTATAATAGCATGTATGGCCCAGTAACACCCTGACTTGTTTGGGATTTATTGGTGGTTTCAGGTCGAGGATAATTTTAATTTTTGCAAAGTCGACCTTGATACCATCTTTATAGACAATATGCCCTAAGATTATGCCTATGGGAGTCATAAAGATACATTTCTTGATGTTCATGGAGAGGTGAATCTGTCGACATCTCTCCAGCATAAGTCAGATCCATTTGCAGTGATATTTTAAGGTGGAGTATATTGTCCAGTCATCAAAGTATACTGCCATGGTCTTATATATGTATTCTTGGAATGTATTAACAACAATTCGAGAAAACACTGCAAGTGCATTCTTTAACCCAAAAGGCATAACTCTGTAAGCAAAGGAGCCAAATTCACAGACAAATGTTTTTTTCTTTTGATCTTCTTTTGCTATGGGTACTTGGTTATAGCCTGAGAATCCATCTGTAAATGAGTAGCATTCATGGCCTGCAACTTCGTTCAAGATTTCATCAGCATAAGGGGTGGGGAATGGGTCTGTCAGTGTGGCTTTGTTGAGCTCCCTAAAGTTGACACAAATTCTTAACCTTGTCGGGTCATGTTTCTTGGGTTGTACGACCATGCAGCTTGCCCATTCTGACTGGTCGATAGGGTAAATGATCCCTGCTGCTAACATGTTGCCAATTTCCTTTTTAACTATCTCCTTGTATTTGTGAGCTAGTTTATAAGGTAGATTCTTGACAGGTCGAACATCAGGTTTAGTATCAATTTTCATTTCTCCCATTTCTTGTACTAAGCCTTTTAAGTCTTTATAGTACCTGGAAAAGACATACTGGAATTCTCTAAGTAAGTTCAGTATTTTGGTGGTCTATTGGTCGTTCCAGTACTCACCAATCTTCGCTATTTTTGGTCGGTCATCATTTGAAATGTCAAACTCTTTATTTTTCACTTTGGAATCTATCCATTTGGGTGCTTTAGCTTCATTAATCGATTGACTCCCTTCTTTGAACTGTGAGAAGGTGGCAGGGAAATCGGGTGCAGTAATTCTGTCAAGATCTAGTTTGTCGGTGGTCTCGACTTTCAGGATTGAGTGGATAGGTTTGGTTATTTCAATGTGGTTATATTTCCATCTGAAGCTCTTTCCTTATGTGTGTTCATTTTGTAAGTGTAAACAGGTCGAGTGTGGTTTTGACCCCATTTGTATATTGTTACAGCCCTTGATTTTTCGATGGTCTTGGTAGGGTTGTTTTTCGGTCGGTTGGAGAAACTGTTTGATTTGCTCTGCAATTTCAGCCAATTTTTCCTATTGAGGTGTGAAGTTAAAGTCTTTAATAAAATTTCCCCTCAGTTCATGCCAGAAGAAGGTTTCACCTCTAGCTTCCTCCATCTTATACCATTTATAGGGTAAGTTGGCTAGGGTTGAAGGGAACAAATGTGGCCAGGCTCTCTCATCTTTATATCCAAGTCTCCTCCACTCCGTTTCACAAGTTTTGATATGTTGTTCTGGGTTTTGGCCTTGGGTAAAGGTAGGGATCTGGGCTTGCTGGGTTAACTTATTTCCACCAAACCTTTCAACAAAGTAAGTCGAAGCAGTTGTCCAGGTCTGTAGTTTTCACTGATGGGTATCCCACCATCTAGCTGCTTGACTGGTAAACGTTTCAACTAAGCTTTGGAGTCGGCCATGTTCTCCAATATTTTTAGATACTTGTTCAACGTGCATGACTGGGGATTCCCTCTCCTTATACCTGGGTAGTTGTGGAGTGTTTAAGTTGGTTGGTTGTAAGGTAGGTCGTTCCCTGACTTTCTTTTCAAATATTTTGGGGATAATTGATACTATGAAGCACTGTCGGGTGGTTTTTTTCTATACTTTTTGTATAGTCCAGCACCCCCTTGCTTGTGTTTCGTAATTTTCCATCTCCCAATCATATAATTCACCATCTGAGTTATAACCAATTGAGTCTTGATTACCTAAGTGAAGTTCTCCATAGATGTTTGGTTCTGTATAGTCTGTATTGTTGTGGATCTGGTAAAGTTGTCGGACATCGACTTCCTCATCAATCGGTTCAGTCTAAGGCTCTCCTTGGGATGGATGAATGGGTACAATGACCTTTTGACCATTTCCTTTTAACTTGATTCGTTCCTTATCTAAGGAGATGGATGCTTTCATCTTTCGTCCCCAAGGTCAACCTACTAGCGCTAGGAAGGAGCTAGATCCTTCTTTTGGGTCAATAATTTCAAAATCAACCTTAGTCGAGATTCCTTTGATGGTCATGTCAACATATTTCCAAACCCCAATGGGTTCAATGAGGCCTTGGTCGGAGAGTTTTAGATAAATGCCTGACTCGTAGAGTCGAGGTCTGCCCATCTTTTCCCATGTATCCCGGGTCATGATATTTACTTGGGACCCAAAGTCGAGCACTACTTGTTGGACGTGGTAACCTTCGATTTCCAGGTC
The DNA here is from genome assembly GCA_001517045.1 of Pseudotsuga menziesii. Taxonomy (NCBI): domain Eukaryota; kingdom Viridiplantae; phylum Streptophyta; class Pinopsida; order Pinales; family Pinaceae; genus Pseudotsuga; species Pseudotsuga menziesii. The sequence continues at coordinate 259,092 of LPNX010760271.1, read as the reverse complement.
GACAAGTGGGTCGACGTCATTTTTGTCTTTTTGGTTCAAGCTGCAGATGTTATTAGTTTGTTTTCCAAGGTTGGTACTTTTTATTTCATGCAGTAAGTCAATGAACTGAGCTATGGATTTGTCTGTTTGAGCGAGTTGGATTAATTGCTGTATTGTGTTAGGTCGATTGTTAACGATGTCCTCTTGTCGTGCAATGTCGTGAAATATGTGGGTTGCTTCTTGATATGTGTGTTTTTCCTTCATAGGGTTAGGATAAACATTTTTGTTCTTAATCTTACTGATTTGAGGGTTATCAGGCCCTGTTTTTGTGCCTTGTTGAGTGACAATATGTAAATTTTTAGTAGTTATTACATCATGTTTTTGTACACAAGACAAGACATTAACATTTTTATTCGTATTGATTTTCTCTAACATAGTAGTACAATCCTCTAACGAGTGATCACCTAATCCACAGTGTGTACAAAATTTAAGATCAATTCTATCCTTGTATGGGTAGTCTACGTACCGGTGACCTTCTTTGTAGCATGTCAAGCACTGGGTGGGTCGACGCGATCATATGTCATGATTCCCAGGAAAGCGACCTCTTCCTCCGTAACCTTGGCGTCGATTTTCATACTGACGCTCATATCATCGGCCATTGTATCTTTGTCCATTCAAATTGTTTGCTTGATTGATTTGCTCATTGTTTTGCGCTACTGCATTTGTTTGGTAGACCGCCTGATAGTTTTTCCGGTTCTTCAGGTTTAACTGACATTCGGTGGTGTTATGACTTTTGGTCTCACAGATGGCGCACCAGGAAGCCTTTCCATTCTTCATGTTAAACAGACAATCTTTTGTAGAGTGATCACCATGTTCCTGGCAAATGTCGCAAAATTATTTAGTTTGTACAAAGCGGATGTCTTGTCGGCTATATTCTTGTCGACAGTTATCTTTCGAGTGATCGGACGTCGAGCATTTGGTACACCAGATTTCCTGATTCTTGAGGGTTAGTTCCTTCAAAGAATTCTGCACATTCTCAAGCTGTTCCTCTAAACTGTGGTCCGTGGGGTAAGCAGGTATGTCTTCGTCCATCTCCACCTGAAGAGATTTTGTGAGCACGTCTTCATATGTTTTGAACGTCTCCAGACTAATGTGTCGGCGTACTTTCTATGATAATCCTGCAAGGAACCATTGAATTAGTAATTGTTCATCAATAACGTAGTCTAGCTAGCTTAGTAGGTCCTTCCAACGTTTATCATAGTCGCGGACTGTCTCCCCTGGATTTTGTGACGTATTTTTCAGCTTCTTTGCGGCCAAGTGCTTAGCATCTGGGGTTTTAAAAAATGACAAGAATTGTGCCTTAATCTCGTCTTTCATTGCTCTGGGTTTTCTTTTTGAAAATGTCATGTACCATATCAAGGCCCTTTTCCTTAAGGCTCCTGTGAACTGTGCCATTTGTCGATCTTCGTCTATAACCCGGTTGGCTTCCCAGGTCGACTAGCAGACGAACCAATGTCATTTGGGGTCTTCGTCTCCCTCATAAAGAGGGATGTGAGCTGATCCGTGACCCATGTTTGAATCACTTTCACTGCTCTGAGAAGTTGGCGGCGGTGGAGGTGGGGGTGGTGGTGAAAGTGGTGGGGCTTTTGATGTAGTCATTCCTACGGAATTCTGGTTGACGGAAGTTGTGGTCCCGTCGGCCGTCGAGTCTTCATCAACTTGCAGTCGGTTATTGTCAACTTCTGCTATTGATGGTCCGCTGCAACTGTGTGTTCGCAAGTCTGAATGTTTGATTTCTTCTAAAGATGTACTTGGTGGGGGGGGGGTGCTCCTTCATGTGTCGGTAAGAGCAAGTGGATACTGCAAGGGGAGGGTGCCACTTGAAACGTCGCCCAGTTTCCTTCCAGCGGTCGACGTATAATAAGGTGTCGACCAGTGTACGTTTCATCACCTAGTCGGCTCCATATACTCAAGTCACCAGCTCATAGTCAAAGGTCATCTTCGACAATAGTCTGTATTCTAGTACACAGATTCAATGGGGAAAGGTTTGTTCCTTCACTGGGAGCTCTTAGTTAGAGAGCTTCTAGCTACTCTATCCACACTTCTTCTTCCGTAGGGGACACTTCTTGCTCCACACCTTCTTCATGTCGGTCATGACCTGACTCTGGCGGATTCTCTTCCTTATCGTTCTCCCTAGGGTTTTGTCCTCTGTGCAGCTCTAAGGCTCTTTCATGTCTTGCTTCCCTTATTTGGTATCTTTCATCCCTTTCGGTGTTCTGGATGTCCGACATAATTTACTACAATACTCATCTCATGTGGTCCTCTTTGGTCAACTTTTCATTACTGGCACCTACTGTCTGGTATGGGCCGACTAGGATCCACTATACTCTATCTCTGACACATGACCAGCTACCCCCCCATAGCCTACCCGACGCTTTTAGAAATCCCAGATAGTTCTGTCTATTTGCTTAGGAAGTATTCCCACTCCCTTTCTGCAATGAATTTCTCCCACTTCCTCTACTTCTCCACCCAGTTAGTGTTTGATGGTTGTTCGCACAGTGGTGGACGAGGTTCGACAATGTGTCCTCCTCCCTTCTCGATCAAGAATTTGAACAGCAAGGTCGGTAGGGAACAAAAAAATTGTTCAGTGAAATCTGTGTAAAATTTCTCTTTGATAGCTTCCACTGAAGTTCTATCTTCGACTTCTTGTTCCTCATAGAAGTCATCGGCGATTTTCTCCAACCACTCTGACAAATTTGTTCGTCCTCCTCGGATCATTTTTTCCAGCAACTGTTGTTCTTTATTTGCATCTGGATTTCTCATCCAGAAGTTGCTTCAAGAGTTGGGGCACTAATTCGACAAACTTTTCATACGTCTCTGTGAAAAATCTTTCTTTTGCCTCAGCGACTGTTAATATGTTTCTTCGTGCATAATTTTGCAGATAGTTTGCAATTTTACGTTCCCACTAGTCCTTAATCTCCTGATCTGGTATCATATGTGAGAATATATTTCAGTCATGTACTACCAGCAACGGAACCAATGTTTTAATCTCATAGATCACATAAGGTTACCAATAATACATACTAAAACATATATAAATATAAAGCAGAGACAAGAGACAAGAACATGTAAGATAAACAGATTATATTATTCCAATGAGTTCATATAAGGCAGAGAACTGAACTAAGTTCTCGTTTGGCTGAACATCCTAATATATATAATTTACAAATAGTTACAAAATAACTACCTGTCAGTTCGGTGAACCGACACGACTTTTAGTTAGCCGACCTAATCTTCTGGTTTAGTCAACCGGCCGACTTAGTCGGCTGATCGACTAAGTCATCCCATCGACTTAGTCGGTTGATCGACTAAGTCGGTCTTCATTCAAGTCGACTTATTGACTTTCTCCTTCTACAGACCACATGTCTAATTAGGGTAACTCTAGTTCGTTAGAGGAAATTCATATCATGTCCTTGGATACCATTAGTCTACAAATTCATAGTCAAAATTATGACAAACTCGTAGACAATAAAGAAGACCATTATTCTTCATGGAAAGCTCCCTCTACTAGTTCTTCAAAATCCTCATCTACTATCCCCCTAACCATCGAGAAGCCTACTCTCGACATGATTTTGCGTCCACCCAAGTGTACTCTTCAGAAGGCTGTATGTAACCCTAATGCCCGAGCTGCTCAATTTTATAATGTAGTTGAAGATCTCACTCAGGCACCTTGTGCAATGTCTACCTTAGAAGTACTCCAAAGTTGTCCTACACAACGCAAAAACTTGTTAAGATCATTAGGAGCTTTAGACCCGGATAATACTAATTTGATTCATTTCAATATCGAGAACTATAAGTCTAGTCTACCTCATAAACTTGATTTTCATATCATTACGGAAGTAGTTGGAAAGAAGGTTTTTAGAACGGTACTACATGAAGGAACTTCGACCTTGGTTTTGTCTCTGTCTTGTTGGAAAGCTCTCGGCTCTCCCAAGCTTGTAACATCACCTATGACTCTAAAGGTCTTTGATGGACGAGGTTTCCAACCCCATGGTCTCACATTAGCCCTCGCAGTCGAGCTTGGGGGAAAAACCATTTCTATTCAAGTAGAAGTGGTAGATGCCTCATTAGATTACAACCTCCTTCTAGGAAGAAATTGGTTTTATTCCATGACTACTGTCGCTTCGACAGTATTCCGAACAGTCCAATTTCCGCATCTAGGGATAATTGTTACCATTGACCAGCTTGATTTTTGTACGCTAGATGTTACTACCTCTATGGCTAATAACATACCCATGTTAGGCCAATCCCCTCCTCCTTACCAGTCGATTGGGGTAGGCATGTTGAAGGCCTCCTAACAAGGATACCATGACAGTCCATATGATTACCTCATTTGATTGTGAACCTAAGGGAAAACAAGTTGTTTATTCCACCTCGTTGAGTTCACACAAAGCAATGTATGACACCATTCAAACCCTTTTCGATGATCACACCGATGACCTTCATCTAGTGGCTTCGGATCCTTACCATTTAACTTACTGGTTAGAACCATCTCTTCCTATTCTAGACTATCTCTCTGATACTTTTCCTTCTAACGAGTACATTATGGAGATCATGAGTATGACTGAGTCCTGTTACCACCTAAGTTGTACTTAGTGGTTTTTTATCAAGTGAGCCTAGTGAACTGGACATGGTTAACTTGTTTGGACTTCAAAGGACCTTTGGAAGTACTTATGGGAAGTTTTGTTGTATCATATCACATGTTCATACCCCATGGGGCAATTGTAATAAATGTTCTAGCATGATAGTGTTTGTAAAATATTCGGTCTCTTAGACTTTATTTGTCAATCCGATCAGCCCAGGGTGTTTTTCCCCTTGGTTATTATTGGTTGTTGAACAAACGACTGATAATTTCTGAGTTTTTCACTCCATACCTCCAAAGTTGGGATGGTCGGCTTGGAATTTAGGCCTATTGAGGTTATTAGGGTCTATGTGTCAATGTATAAACATGCTAGACATCATTTTCGAGTCATATGAACATGTCTAAGTCCCCCTGGGTGTTTTTTAGTTTTTCAATTTTTTAGTTTTTTCAGTGTTTTTTATTAAAATTTAATTTTTCCAAAACTTAGGCTATTTTTTAATAGTTTAATTGGAAATTTTGATTTTGTAATAAAAGTGGGCCAAGTAATTGTTTTCAGTCATGTAGGTGCTCATTTTCAAGCTAAGAGCACCTTGTAAACCCATGGACCCACTATTTCCTAATTTTTGAGTGATCTTCCATCACTCAGGTCAGAAAGCCCCAAAAATTGGTTATTGATTATTTTAATTAATAAATTGATGAATAATGGAGCAAATCCAAAATCATAAATCAGTGGATTTTCAGCCGATTTGATTGAAATGAATTAGATATAGAGAAGATTGACTAGATCTGACAAATCCTTGACTGAAGGAGGTGATCAAATCAGATCCAGAGTTGATCTACAGCTGTCTTCATGGGGAATTGCACCCTCTCTCTCTCCTCCACACGTGTGGACTCTCCTGGATGCTTTGTGGGTCGATGTGTCAGTGTATGGGTTGATGTGTCAGCTCAATCAAGCCCCTGGTTGACAAGTAGGCTCAGTTCAGGTTCAGTTATGCATTGATGGACTCTCCCCCAGCTGATTTCATCTAATTCTATGAGGAATTGCACCCCCCCTGGGCTGGATGGCCTATATTTTGTATATATCCTACTTGAGGCTCCCTCTTCCAAGATAGTTAGAGCTGGAGTGAAGGGATTGCCATTGTAACTCTGTATTTGATCATCATTTGTGAATAAAGAAGCTTTGGAGGCTATAATGTGTAGTGCATGTGTATGTGTGGATTCTCAGTGTTATGGTGCTGATGTGGTAGCTGCAATTTCTTGCCAAATTTTGTGCTGCTTCTGTGCTTTGGCTTCAAGGATTCGATTGAATCAAGGGTGTAAACTAGGCAAGTTAGATTACTTGATATTGTTTATCCATATGATGTATGCTCAAAAATTTCAGTTATATGCTTAAATAAGATTATTTTTGCATAATCTTTCATTTTTGTTGCTTTATACATCTATATCCAGATCTCACAAGGTGTGTGCAAGCTTGTGTTATTTAGTTGCAGGTTCCTGATTGGATGAAGGTGTGGATCTATATTGATGCCATTCCTATCCAATAAGATCAAGACTCTGTCCCTCAGCACTCCACAAAAGGGCCTCCTTTCAGCTTGCTCCATTCAAGCAACGATCCGACCTTCTCTCCTCTTCTTCTCATTTCTATAAAATAACAATTTTCTTACTTGGTTACGATGTGCAAAAGATTTGTTATCATTTGGATCTATTTCATCAAAGTAAAATATACATAGATCTTGGTTTCAGCCTGTATAAGGACCAAGAAGTTTCTGATATTTCAGTTCGATGATATTGTAACCAATAAAAAATAAAATTATTTTCGGAATAGGCTCTTTTGAGCCCATTCCCCATCCCCCCTGGGGGGATTTGCGTCGGTGTCCTTTTCTTTGCTTTCTGCTCATTTCTTTTTTAAACTAGCATTGATCTAATTTGTAGGGTAGTATACTTGATTTTAGTATTAATTTCATATTCCACTTTTTTTTTTCAAAGTAATCATAATACTTACCCCACGATTTCCCGATTGACTCGAAAGGGGAAGAGATTCGTGGTAGAACTAATTAGAAAACTAGAATCATGTATCTATTTTATTTTCAATCATTTGTTTTCAGCTATCATAAAATTAACCCCTCCTCGATTCCCTGATTGAGATCCACTTGGATAGAAAGAGGTTCCTGGAGGGTTTTCTTTTAAACAAGAACACCCAGTTTAAAACTTAGTAAAATTTACAAGACTCCAGTGTGTATGCTCTGCACTTAGATGCGGTTCATCTGATCAGTCAAGATGTATCAAAAGCAATTGGGTGACTAGTATAATTAGGAATCACTCTCCCCAACTGACAAACCATTAGGTGAAAATCCAACACCTAGATCAAACCTTTTACAGTGGAAAAATACCCAAAGGAAGCGGGAACTTATGAAAAGTGACCTCAGGGCGCCGATCTCTGTCACACCCTAATGGGTGTGTTACAAAAAATAGCCCCAGAGACTCCATTTCATCCCACATATTCCTTGTAGGTAGCCGTGAAGGTTTAGTTTTGGACATACTCCAAGTACTCTCAGGTATATCTGGAGTCCCCCTTTCGCCTAATTTTAATCAACTCACACTTCATTTTTAACTTAAAACATACCAAGAAGCAATCACAAAACACTCACTCCAAGCACATGAAAGTACATTGTTTCTATTTTCTAACTCCATTTTAAGGCATTGGTTATTTTCTTGTTTTATATATACATTGTGTCTCAGCATTGTGCTTTCGTGTGTTTATTTTCATATCTTGCCATGTTTGATTATCTATAGTTCAATTGCAAACTCCTAAGTAACTCAATCAGTTTAACATCACAACACTAAGTAATTATCCTTAGCAACTTAATAGGGTCTACCCCCCTTGGCTTCATTAGGAGTTGAGCCTAAATGGAAGAGTCAAGAACAAGGTGACAGCCTTGACTTGAGACTTGCCCCCAAGGACACACCGAGTGGCTTGAAGATTTCTGCCATTTGACCTAGGTGTGTGAAAGGTGACAACAAGTCCATTCAGGAGGATCATGATCATAGATCCATGTTCCTCCCCAACACCAGTTTGGTTAACCATGATTACGCATCCCTGTTTCCTGCTGATACTGTCAACATACCCCAAAGTCCCATATTGTTGCAAGACATAGATTCTAAAGGAAAATTTTGCAACATTACTCAGACAAATCCGATTGACATATTAGCCAAGCCTAGTACCATCGAGCATGTTCATGTTGGGAAAAACTGCTCGGCAGATGAATCTGAAGTATATAAGGCACTTTTCAAAGAATTCTATGATATTTTTTCCTGGTCCTATGAAGAAATACCAAGGATTGACCCATCCATTGTGGTCCATGAGATTAGAACCTATCCCATGGTCAAGCCTGTCAAGAAAAAACTAAGGCAAGTCCATCCACAGAAGGCCACAACTATTAAAGCTGAAAAAGAGAAACTTCTCAAAGCTGGGTTTATTTATCCCATACCCCTGACAAAATGGGTATCGAACGTTGTCCTTGTCAATAAAAAGTAGGGCACCATTAGAGTCTGTATCAACTTTAGGGATTTGAATAAAGCTTGTCCTAAGGACAAATATCCTACTCCACACATCAATTAGATTATTGATAACTGTGCTAGAAGTTTCATCTTCTCATTTATGGATGGCTTCTCTGGCTATAATAAGATTGAGATATTACCCACCGATCAGCATAAGATGGAAATCATTTTCCCATGGGGAACCTTTGCATATAAGAAGTTACCTTTTGGATTGAAAAATGCTGGAGCCACATTCCAGCATGCGATGTCCTATGTATTTCATGATATTAAACATATTTTTGAACCATACCTTGATGACCTCCCTACTCATTCACAACAATGGGAGGACCACCTTGGTCATCTTAGAGATATTTTTCTAAGATGTTGTCATTATAATATACGACTCAATTCGCATAAATGTGTTTTCTGCATTGAGACAGGATGTCTGTTAGGATTTATGGTCTCTAAGGATGGAATCTAGGTTGACCCCTTGAAAATTGCCACCATTTTCACTCTACCAGCCCCAACTAATCTCCTTGAACTCCAAAGTTTGCAAGGGAAGGAAAAATTTCTTCGTCATTTCGTGTGCAATTTCGCAGAGAAAACACACAGTTATATGCGTCTCCTTAAAAAGGACACCCCGTTCTTTTGGGATGACCAAGCCCAATGCGCATTTGATAATATCAAACACACTCTAACTCATTCGCCCATGATACACCCCCTAGATTATTCAAAGGACCTTCTCTTGTATATTGCTGCCTCCGCTACTACCATTGCTATGGTTTTGGTGGAGGAAAATCCCAACGGTCAGGAGCACGTGATTTTACTATGTGAGTAAAAATCTTATGGATTCTGAAACCCGATATTCATGAGTGGAGAAGTTACCATTGGCCATGATCATTGCTGTACAAACATTTCGTCACTACATTTTGCTCCGCACAACTATGGTATTGGCAGACCAAAACCCTATGTATTACATCCTGACTCGTCAAATGCTTGGGGGAAAGTAGTCCTAATGGATAGTCATACTACAGGAGTTTGATAGTCATACTACAGGAGTTTGATCTGGAATTCACCAAATCCACATCAAAGAAATCCCTGGTATTTTCCGAGCTCATGTGTGATCTTCCATGTGCTTCGACGGAATCTGTTCCTAGTGATTAATTTCTGGATGAATTCCTATTCCTGATTAGCACTACTAATCCATGGTATGGAGATTTGCTTATTTATCTCCAAACACAACGATTTCAGCCACATTTATCCCATGACGATCGCCGCCATATCCATCACCATGCAAAATACTACCTCATCCCGAATGATACCTTGTATAGACGTGGGATTGATTCTATTCTCAGGAGATGCTTCACCCACGAGGAGGCTGAACATGTTTTGAATGATTTCCACTCTGAATCATGTGGCAGTCATTTATCTGGGATGGCTACATCCTAGAAAATCCTTCGTGCTAGCTCTTTCTGGCCCTCAGTTTTCAAAGACTGTCATGAGGCTGTTAAGAAATGCCCACCTTGTCAACATTTTTATCCCAAAAAACATGCTCATCCTGCTCCGCTACACCCCATCATTGTCGTTGGCCGATTTTCCAAATGGGGGATTGGTTTTATGCATTGTAAGCCTACCTCAACCGGGGGGCATGGTTACATCATCATAGCCATTGGAGGCCATACCTACCTACATATGCAGAAGATGGTAAGACTTCCGCTCTCTTCCTATTCAATCATATCATAGCTAGATTTGGGGTTCTGCAGTCCATTGTTATTAATCAGGGATCACATTTCCATAGTCAAATGATGGAGGAATTGAGTGCCAAGATAGGCTTTCACCATGAAAACTCTACGCCGTATTATCCACAAGCTAATGGTCAGGTAGAGTCCATTAACAAAGTTTTGAAAACTATGCTTCGTCGAATGGTTGGAGATCATAAATCCAACTGGCACCACATTCTTTTCTCTACTCTTTGGGCTTATAAGACTTCGGTGAAAACAACTACTGGTTTCGTGCCATTCCAGCTTGTTTATGGACTCGAAGCTATCTTACTGATTCAATGCTAGAACCCATCTTTACAACTTGCCATCAAACTTCTCCCAGACACTTCCGCAGAGGAAGAAATATTTATGTACTTGAATAACCTTGACAAGACTCAAAGAGATGCTGCCTTGGCTAGTGAGGCACATAAGAAACACGTCAAGGTGCAGTATGATAAATTCGTCCAACCTCATGCCTTTAACAAGGGTGACCTAATTTTGACTTATGACCAAAGATATGAAAAACTAGGGAAAGGTAAGTTCGAGTCCATGTGGTACGGTCCTTTCGTCATTTATAAAGTTTTAGATAAAGGGGCCTATGAGCTCATTGACTATGATGGAATCCCTTTAGGGAAACCTCACAATGGGTTGTACCTGAAAAGGTACTATGCCTAGGTATTTCTTGGATAGTATCTTTTATATATGTATATTGCTTAACTTTCAGTGTGCTTTTAGTACTTTCAATATGGTTTTGAGTTTAGTGTCCGCATCTGTTTATACCATGTTTTGGTCATGCAGAGAAGATGGCTTTCTATGGCTTCACTAATGGTGCTTTCTGCCACACCTTGAATCTTTCCTCAGTTGCTTGGGTCCTCTATTCCCTGACTGAATATTTGGTCAGTTCAGGAGCGGTTTGTATTGGTCCCGCTACCAATAACATCGTCGAGTATCGAGCAGTCATAGGTCTTCTGACTGAAGCTACCTCCCAAGATGTTTGGTATCTAGTAGTCTTGATGGACTTACAACTCATGGTTTGTCATCTAAACCATGTTTATACCATTATAAATCCTATTCTTCTCCACCTTTTCCATAGGGTATGATTGTTAGAAAGATCATTTGAAACCATCACTTATAGGCATATCCCTAGGGAACATAATGTAGTTGTTGACTCATTAGCTAATTAAATCCTAGATTGGCATATTGCCCATTCATGACGTTAAATCAAATATGGTTCATTGTAAATAAACAATTAAAGACACATAAAACTCATGTAAAATGCATTTACCATTTGAGATGTATAAACACCAGGTAAAGGTCTGTATATATATATATATATATATATATATATGAACAAGTTTACAAAAAATAGGTCACGAGACCTCATCTGAAGCACGTAGGATTTCAGCCAAAAATCACCACACAAAATCCTAAATCTATCAGCTTTCAGTAGATATCTCACACACACAATGTCTAGTGATTCTCGTGGTAGCACATCACTACCCGGGCTACTCTACATAGCAGCCTACTAAATCGACCTGGTACTCCTGCTGTAGGTCTCTGATACCTCCAAGGGAGGTCATCAATGGAAGCGTCAGGGATGTCTAAGGTCAACCTCTCCAGGTTTTCTTCTAACTCCTCATTGATGTCATTTTCCTATGGTACAAAGCAGGCTCTATCTCATCTATACAATGGGGAAGCTCCCCTAGGTCGTGCTGCTCCAACGTCTGCATGAAAATATTCAGGTCTCGTTACTTAACATAAAAAATATAAAACATCAAAAAACATAAAAACATTTTGTCCATTCTAGGGTTTCCTACTTCTTACCAATGTCACCCCACTGTCCACCAAGTGAGAGCAGTAGGTCAAGGTCTCCGCTGAATTCCATACCCGCATAAGCATAATCCTCCACCATGAGGATCTAATCTTGGAGCCATCTAAAGAACGGGTCACCGAACTTCACCTTCCCCCTGCCCGCTCCAGTAGGAGACATAATTCAGACCCACCTCTACATATGGGGGCCCCACACTCTCAGCTCTGTGAAGACCACCTGAGGTCTCATCTATGGTACCCGCTCAAAGAATAAGCAGGCTAGAATGGAACCAAATTCAAACTGCTTCAGTTCCCCCTGTCGACACTTAGTCCGCTGATCCTTGAATATCGAAAGCAAGGCTTCCACCCAGTTGAATATTGTAGGTACCATGGCCTCTATGGCATACAACATGTGTTCCCTAGAAGCTTGGTGCACTCCCTGACTCCTGGCCATTCTCTGCATAGGAAATAAGCCAATCCATAGAGGTCCATCCATCACTTCCTTTATGGGTATTTTCTTCCCCGATGTTCTCGTCCCTGGGATACAGTGACAGTCTATCAACTCTTTTGTGGTAATATCCCCTCCTCAAGAGCCTGTCAGCAAGATGGAGGCACCCCATCTCAAGAGTCCAGTCAAGAAGTAGATGTCCTCTACCTCTACTATCAGAATATGATCCCCAACCTCAAAGTGTTGTTGTTCTGGATTCCACATCCAAAGTATGTTCTCTAGCAACCGCTCATCGATACCATGCTAGGAGTCCAGAAGAATTTCAAGAGCCCACAGTCTCATAATGCAGCTATTCAACCCGCATTCCTTTCGTCGAAAGCATCATCATTATCATGTTGTCTTTCTTTCCATATCACCATTTTTTATCAACAAAATCCTACCAAAAACAATCATAACACATATTAGAATCATCCTTAATCATTTAAATTCAAATAAAGGATCTATTTTTTCTTGTGTTATCAATCTTAAATCTTCACGGCGGACACCTCCTGTGCATCGTTGAAGACAGGCGGTGGCACCACCTGTGAGCCTTGTTTTCGGAGTGGTTTTAGCAAGGTACCACATATCCCACAAAGGATAAGCATAGTGCCCATTCTCATGGTTTTAGGGCTTGCCATACAGGCCCAAAACCCCATCAAAAATAAAAATTAAGACTATGAAAAAGAAGAGTAGGGTTTTAACTGTTACCTAGAACTGACAACACTCGAAACTGACAGTGGAAACTCCTGATATCAGCAACTGAAGATCTGACTAGGAAAGTGCTCAAAATGCTCTCCGCAATGGGTAAATAGTAAAATGATTTGATTTTTCACTATTTACATGACTTTTATATACATTTTTGGGTTTGACATGCTATAGTTTTGATTTAAAATTGCTTTTTACTCGAAATTTATCAATCGTAATCCCTTAATGTTAGTTATGAGCATATTTAACACTTGTTTTTTGAGCCGATTGCAAGATAGAAGAACCATAGCAGTAAATTTGTGGGAGTTTGTTTATGACTTTTTTGTACTACCATAAAATGGAAAAAGTCAATGAGCGTTTGTTATGACACTTTGGTCACGCTCTTAAAACTTGTATCAAAGGTCCAAGTCCGTTTCCGATTCTTTCCAGGCTCGTAAAAACTAACATTATGTAAATAAACCTCATGGAGTCTTCTTTTAACTCTTTTCAGGCTCCTTAAACATGAAAAGATCGTCGAGTCCATTTCCAATTTTTTCCAGGCTCGTAAAAATTAACATTGTGTAAAGAAACCTCATGGAGTCCTCTTTAAAGTCTTTTTAGGCTCCCGAAATACAAAAATATTGTCGAGTGATATTGTCTTCTTCACGCTCATTAAAGAATTTGAAGAGTCGTCTTTCCAACGGTAGATTATCTCTTTTTTGGTTCGGAAAGAGTATTTACGAAAAAGGAACACTCTAGCTAATCATGACTGGAAGAGTTCCCTAAGGTATGATTTTACACTTTTTCAGGCCTTAGGGACTAAATGATACGAAAAAGGACCCCTTTGGAGTCTTCTTCCCTAATCGTTCAGACTCTCTAAACATGAATGATACCGAGTTTTCTTTCATTGGACTCATTAAATTAAACATTAAGAGACCCGTTTTGGGAATGAGCCCCTCCTCTCTTAGGTTCATAAAACATATGAGCTTGTACTTGTCTTCAGATAAGATATATTGAGTGTTTGTTACCGTCTTTGAACTCATAAAACCGAAAAGAGGCACTCATCGATCATGATGGGGAAAATGGGAAGGGAATCATTTTGCAAATAAATGGCAGTATTTTGTCATTACCTTTGAGCATGGCACTTGTCTGCATATCATTTTAGTCAATTGGGTATTCAGCTGATCTCTGTGACGATCCACTTTCATGAGTCATACCACTCCTTTGAGTCTTTCAAAAGAATGCATTGTGTATTTGTCTTGTTCATTCATGCTTCCAAGTCTTTTGTCATGTCGCCCGATGTTCAAAGGGAAATTGAAGAAGTTCACCTCTGCAGTCAAACCAATATATGTGTCAGTACTTTTGATTTAGTCTTATGGTTACTACATTCACATCATTCCAGAACTATGTTCCGAGTTTTGTGTCATCGATGTGGGACTCATCATGGCCCTCCTTCGATGAGACTATTCCCGTCGACATCAGCTCATCATCCAGGAAATAGTATTAGAAACAAAACTTAGCACCTTGAGATCTATATGCCTTAATGACATATTCTCTCGCTCTCCATAGGATCATTGACCTTTGATCAACATAATTGACTGGGTGTTCGACATCAGGACATCTATTCACACTCAGTAGATTGTACTAAGGCACCTTGGGAATCATTGACATCAATGGTGATATCCCTCACACTTGTTAATGGTTCACATCATTGGCTGTTAATCAAGTGTATTCTACCATGTTCGACATCAGATCATTGTAATCACATGGATAGAATCGTACTTTGCGGAAGACGAGATGAAGACCCTGGGTATTTTTTTAAAAGCGTTCATTGCTTTTTCCCAGGTTGCGATGGAGTTTTGTATATCTATCATGGATACACATTTGTATGGTCATGGCTATGCTCAAATTTGTGTTTGTATGACATATATCTATGTTGTATGTCTGCTAGCTATGTCCAAGTTTGAGTCCTCTATCACATGGATCTACGTTGTATTCTAGTAGCCATGCTTGTTTATTCCTCCCATGGATCTGCCTTGTATTGGTATACAACCATGATTTTTTTTACTCATGTCTATGAGTCAAAAATATTGATGTACTACAGATGCCTACTAGACGACATGCTCCGATCGAGCTGACATTTTCACCTAGAAGTGACAACTTGTTCTCTGAAAGCTCTCATTTATCATATCCCTCTAAGACTCATGCTTTGGGGGGAATTCTATTAAACCCAAATCCTATCAACACCATGTGATAAGACATTTGACTTACATATTTTCCCTTAATCCCAGCACTTGGAGTAGAAACCCATGTTTTTTTTCAATCTTACATGAAAATACTCAGCACCGCGCTTTCCCTGTTAACCATGAGTGGTACCTTGCTTGCACCACCTGTATCCTATTTTCCATAAGCGGTGCCACCACCTGTGGCCTTTTTTCCATAGGTGTTTCTAACCTAAACTGACCTATCATAAGAGGAGAAAAGTGATACCCTAGGTAAAATGGGAAAAAGAGAAGTTTCTCAAGGATTATAGATCATGATCCTCATGTCCTCCCTTGTTCCTATCATTGTGGGTCGGTTGAGCTTGACATCCCCCATCATAGGATCTTAGAGGCCACCTCATCCACAAATATATCAACCATTCCCATCCATTGAGCCTTATAAATACAAGTTCATGTCCATGGTTGAGGGGGAGAACTATAGAGGTATTTTTATGTTGTTGGATTGACCACTTGGCCCAAGCCATTTGAGAGCATGGACAACAAAGTTGGAGCTTATGGGGATGAAGTGTTGGTTTCATGGAGATGCATGTCGACACTAAGGCTTAGTTGGTTGTAATATTCTCCATTCATCTTAATGCAAAGCTGATTTCCATCCCACATTACTGTTGTTTTGATTTCCCATGTGCATGTTGTTAGATTCCTTAGTCACTAACATGGATACTGTTGGTAATAACTCCCGATTGATTCTATTCATGGCTGAAACATTTATTTATACATTACAATGTGGTGGTTGAGAACCAGCCTTTTCACCTTCATATCTATTCATATTCCTATTTATTATTTATTTACAATAATCCCGACGGATTATTCTAACAATCCCCCTCTTAATCCCAAGGGGTGTTCGTAAGTCGAAGCATGTTTCTGAATCTTTCAAACTTTTCTCGTCCAAGCGCTTTGGTGAAGATGTCTGCAACTTGATCATTTGTGGAACAATGTGGAAGATGGACTGTCTTGGCCTCTACATGATGTCGAATCAAATGATACTTTGTGTTGATGTGTTTGGTTCGATCATGGAATCTAGGATTCTTAGCTAGCTTGATTGCAGAAGTATTGTCGACCAACAATGGAGTGGAGTTCTCTTGTTTTTGTTGCAAATCTTCAAGTATCTTCCTAAGCCATACTATTTCTTTCGTTGCTTCAGCTGCAGCCACATATTCTGCTTCTGTTGTTGAATCTGCTGGAACTGACTGTTTGCGTGATCTCCATGAAATAGCTGCTGATCCAAGACTCATAGTGTATCCAGAAGTTGATACTCCTGTCTCCTTATCGCCATCAAAATCTGAGTCTGAGTACCCAATAAGTTTGAAGTCATCCACTTTAGAGTACTTGAGTCCAACGTCTTGAGTCCCCTTCAAGTATCTTAGAACCCTCTTTGCAGCTGACCAGTGTCCTTCACAAGGTTTATGCATGAACCTTGAAAGTATGCCAACAACATAAGAAATATCTAGTCTAGTTGTTGTAAGGTAGATAAGACTTCCTACAAGTTGTCGATACTTGGTCGCATCTTCAAATTCTTTTCCTTCGCTTGATGTGAGCTTCATTTTCTGTTCCATTGGAGTATATATAGGATTGCATTCTGTCACGCAAAATTTGTTTAGTAGTTCTGCAACATATTTTTTCTGAGATAGGAATATGTACTTAGGATGTTGAGTGACTTAAATTCCTAAGTAATAGTGGAGATGTCCCATATCTGTCATTTCAAAGATCTTTTTCAAATCTTTCTTTATGGATGATATATAGCTCTCATTGTTCCCTATCATCAAAAGATCATCTACATACACCACAAGATACACAACAGATCTTCCAACTTTCTTTATAAACAGTGTTGCATCATCAAGATGAAAATGTTTGAAATTTAACTTCAAAAGATGCTCGGTTAAATTTTCATACCATGCGCGAGGTGCTTGTTTTAGGCCATACAAGGATTTGACAAGCTTGCATACCTTTTGTTCTTTTCCTTTAACAACAAAGCCTTCTGGATGAGACATGAAGACATTCTCTTTCAAGTCTCCATTCAAGAAAGAAGTCTTCACATCCATTTGATGAACTTTCCACCCTTTCTGAGAAGCTAAAGAGAGTAAGGTACGGATGCTAGCCCATTTTGCTGTAGGAGAAAATGTTTCTTCATAGTCAATTCCTTCTTTCTGTGCATAGCCTTTTGCTACAGCCTTGCTTTGTGCTTTTCAAGTGATCCATCTGATTTGTATTTGTTCTTGTACACCCACTTGCAGTCAATTGGTTTGGTTCCAACTGGAGGGTCAACCAACTTCCAAGTTCCATTCTTTATGAGTGCATCATACTCATTCTGCATAGCTTCTTTCCACTCAGCACGAGTGAATCTTCTTCAAAGGAAGTTGGTTCAAAGTTAGCAGATAAATTAAATTCACAATCAAATGATACATCCATGTCATCACCTGAATTATCTGCTCCTTCTCCATCTTCATGTCTTTTCGAACTTCTTTTTCCCGTCTTTCCAACTTCATCTGGATGGACACTTTCAAGTGTCTTTGTGTCCCATTTAGGAATCTTCCGTGATGGTCCTGGTTGATCAGCTGGTGGAGCTTCATCATTGATTGAGAGTCTTTCAATTCTCTCAATCACATCATCCAGTTGAACCTCTTGTTCAAGTGAAGTAGCAGGAACTTATTCATGCAGGGGAGTTGGTGCTTCATATGCAAATTCCAAAGGTTGATCCAGAATAGGAATCCCCCCTTCAAGTTTTGGAA
>LPNX010760271.1:135095-241055 GCA_001517045.1 Pseudotsuga menziesii | reverse complement strand
TGTTTTTCAATCAATGCATGAAAGTCTTTGAGTGTTTGAAATGCTTCTGACTTTGTCTTTAAACAGTAAATCCAGCACATTCGTGAGTAGTCATCAACAAATTTCATAAAGTACTTATTCCCATTTGCTGAAGGTGTTGGCATTGGGCCACATAAATCAGAATGCACTAGTTATAATTTCCTACTTGCTCTGAAATTAGATTCATGGAATGGCAGCTTACTATGTTTCCCTAATATGCATGCATCACATTTTTCCTTCTCTTTGGGAATGGTGGGCAGACCAAATACACCATTCTTTCTCAACAAATGAATACTTTTATAATTTAGATGACCAAATCTTGCATGCCACAATGAACTAGATGACATATTACCTTCTCCATGCTGAGAGAGGTAGGCATAGTTCTGAAATCTTGCAGATGAACCCTTGAGCTTCAGCAGCTTTCCATCTTCCTATCCTGTCATGGTGACTTGGTTGTCAGAGGACTTTCTTATTTCAACGATTCCATCAAACATGTGGATGGAATGGCCTTGCTATCGAATCTCCACCAAGGACAGCAAGCTTCTCTGCAACTCTGGAAGATAGAGAACGTTCTTCAACAAGAAATCAGGGAATCCGGGAATATTCAGTCGAATGGTGCCCATTCCCTTTGGTTTAATACTTGACTTATCTGCAAAGTAAACTATGCCATCTATTATTTCATTAAGTTCTTCAAAACAATATTTTCTAAATGTCATGTGTGATGTTGCACCAGTATCAAGAAGCCAACAATATTTGTAAGATGAAAGAGAAGTCATTTCATTAAATCCAAGATTACAATGTGCAACAATACAAGAATCAGAATATTTACTAGCATCTTGGTCATCTTTCTTCTGGTTATGCTTGTCTTTGATGGAGTCCCATGAAGCCCAACACTGATCTGATGTGTGCCTAGTCTTTCCACAACGCTTGCACTGCAAATCTGATCTTTTGCTTATGCCCCCTCTGCCTCTGAAATTTCTTCTTCCTCGTCCTCTCTTGCTGCAATCTCCCTTGGAAGGGTCTTTGGATTGGTATTTTCCAGCTAGGGCAGCACCAATACTAGATGCCAAATATTTCATCTTTACAACCGTTAGTGTAATTTACAATAATAAACTTGATATGACAAAGAGAAATAGAAAACAATAACCTTGCAGGTCTATAGTCTCTGCCAAGGTGAATACAATGCAAGCTTTAGGTGAGCATACACAAGTTTTTTTTTTTTCAATATACAAAATATATCAGTCACTATGCAATATATCAGTCTCAATATTCTGAATACTAAGATTGGTCTTCAAGTAGGTGTTCAACAGGCTGTAGCAACACAGGCTCGTAGCTCCATAGGTTCAGCAGCATTTCAAGAAGTAGACAGCAGCAATATTAACATACTTCTTACAGCCTTCAACGCAGCATAAGTATGATATACCAATAAAAAATATTAAAATACTTCTTACAACCTTCAACACTTCAAGCATTATATATCAGTCAGCGATACCATGGTAAATTCGAGGTCCATAACAACAAATGCATGCCAGTTTTATCCAGTAGGGCATGTTAAAAATTCTGATAATTGTTCATGCATTCAATTCAGATATACAGATTTAATTTTTGACTCATTGTGCCTTAAGAAACTTGAGCAAAACCCATTCTGTACGAATGCATTCTAGGGTTTAGGTATTTGCAGAATTTTGCAAAGATTCTACAACTAAAGTTCAAACCGCAAATGTAGTTTATTATTAACTGCCATCTCTGATACAAATGAGCAACCATGCACTGCAATCATGTCCAAATTCTAAGATCAGCCGTCCTTTTCTTACCGTACCAGAACCCCTACTGGCACTTACATGTGAGAGTAATGGCCACTAAATCGTGGAATTGTCTTATCCTATTTCAGATCAAGGGGCACATAAATGTTTCAAGTCCTCCTCCTTTGCAAACCAATCAGGTATCAACCAAAAAACAATCAGGCATCAACCAAAAAATCTACAGGCATACCATTAAAATCGTAGCTCTAGATTTCACCAAAAAACTGGGTCGCAGTTCACAAAATATGGGTCGCAGCTCTCACAACATAATATATATGTATGATCAGACTCCACGTAGTCTTCGATGGTCACATATAATATTCATACAACATGCTCAATGGGCAATGAGTGGGTGTAACAGGTCACATCTCACAGCTCCACGCAGGTCGCAGCTCACAGCTCCACGGCTGGCCTTCACGCTGGTAGCAATATTTCCAACGTAGCTTTTATATATATCAGTCAGCAACATATCAGTCACAATATTTTGCAGTCACATAATATATATAATATATTAGTCTTCAAAGCATCTACAGTCTCGGCCTTCACGCACACAAATTGTCGTAGACTACCCTCCAACTCTTCATCTGTTTGCCTGCAACACTGAACGTGATTGGAAGGAGCATTTGACTATCTTTTTGAACTATAAAAGGACCTCCACCAAATGAAATAATTCATATAGGACTGCAGAGTCAACTCAACTCTGGATGATATATCTCGCAACTCTCCTTGGTAGGTCACGTACATTCATCTCAACGCCAGAATTAGGGTTTCACTCAGAAAATTGGCACCAGAGGTAACTTCTCTCCACGAACCAACCTCCAACACAATTACAGAAATCGCAGCCTCAGCCAGAAGGAATCCTCATCCTCTATTCCAGAGATCCCAGGCTCTTCACGCAGGCAGTTTCTCTCAGAAAAAATTAGGGTTAGGTAATTCAAAAATTTTAGCAGAGAATAAACGCAGGAAGATGGAGGAGTAACGCATACACTGCATGCGACTCAAATGGCAGACTGATGGAGCAATCTGGCAATGGACTGGCAAGCAGAATGCTAGGAATAGGCAGACTGGCAACAGGCAGGAGTTATGGCAGCACTCTGATACCAGGCAGCTTTGATGTGTTTGTGTGTTTGATCTAGTTGCAGGTACACAAGTTCACTATCGAAGCAACATTCTAGGTGTCTACAACATCCAAGGAGCATCTTCATCCTTTGTCATTCACTCATTTGTTTTGAATCTGAACCATTCAGCCCAGAGGAATAGCTTCTGTCTGTAAAAGGTGAAATATTCCTACTTACAAATCTGGCGACTCCGCTGGGGAATAGATATATGTATCAGTTGATCTGATCTTCCTTAGTTCTTCAACTCTTGTCTGAATCTAGGCTCCATCTCCAACTCTCTCCAGTCAAATCTACTATCTAACCCAGTGAATTTTGGTTTGAAACTTCCAGATCTATCTAGATCTTAATTATTTCGACCTTTTATGGTCTTTTTTATTCTCAATCTATCAGTTTTTACCTTGATCTGATATTTTTTTGACTTGATCTATCGTTCTCCTTTGTGCTTTGGATTTATACAGGGAACCTCTCTTATGCAGTTGGTGAGAAGCGGTGCCACCGCCTAAACCTAGTTAGTAGCATGTGGTGCGACCGCCTGAGTCCTGTTGGCGAGAAGTGGTGCTGGTCCAGAACCGCTCTATCAAGACCCATGTAGCACAGTGCCAGGTAGGCCTTTTTCCAAGACCACTTTTTCTCATTTTTTGAAAAAAAAGTGAGTTGATTTTCATTCAGCCCTGCACTGTCAAGCTTGTGTGTTAGAATTTGGTGCTTGTGGTTTGAAATTTTATGGTTAAAGATTGCTTTGATTGGAAAATTCAAAAGCTAAATTAGGATTATTAATTGTTCACTCACTTCTGTGCTTGTTGGTCGGGATTGTGAAAGGACTTCTTGTTTTTTGAAAAGCTTAGGGTGTTAGTAAGATCTCTTTTAATTTATGTTATATAGACTGAAAGAAAAAAATTTGATAAGCGTCTTGGTTTCATTTTTTGTTTTCATAGAGAACTTCTTTTTCCTCATTTAAAAAAGAAATTTTTTTACTAAGATTAGGTTATCATCATTGAGCATTAGACATTGGATCTCTGATTGGCATTACAAAATTTCAGGCTCTTTATGTTCTTTTGTCTCTTATGCATTTTGTACTATCTCATCAAAATAAAAATATGGTAGTTTTAAGTTATATTTATCTATGTTCTAATAAAAAATGAAAAATAGAGTGCATATGCATGTAGTGTGCTTCTTGTTTTTCTTTCAGGAAAATATACTCTTCCCCTTCTTATTGCTTTCAGAAAAGAGAAATCAGTTTGGAAAGTGCTGCTTGTCTTTGAATTTGTGTTTAAGATTGTTGTTTGGAAATATTTTTGGTTTTGAAACAAAATAAAATACTCTCTTTCCCTCGTGTAGGTAGGAATACCAAATGGTAAAGTGAAATATTTGCATATGCATATTGCATGGTTTTACTTTTTCTATCAAAACACCATGCATTCACCTAACCGTCCACTTTAAAATTAACGGTAATTATAGGTTAAAATTTACATAGCAATTGGAGTGATAGGTTAGAGATGTGTTCGGGCGTCGTTAAGCTTAGGAGCTATCATTATTTGTCTGCATTACATCCTGGGACTCGCATGGTTCTTCATGTTAGTTTTTCAAAATTAAGCTAGCATTATGTTAGGATCTTTACTGAGAGAACAACAAGTACAACAATCAAACACAAGAGACAATGAACACAGTGTTTTTCATTGAGGAAACCATAAATGGAGAAAACCCTACAAATTTCTCAGAGATAGAATCAACACAAGATGTAAAACCCCAAAACAATAAGATGCACTCCTGACAGTAGTAATCTTCTTCTTGGCTAGCCCCAGTGTCTTCTCCTTCCTTAGCTATGTGCTACACTTGAGTGTGTGAGTGATGTGTACTAAATAGAGACCCCAGCTCTCTATTTATACTAATCCCAACATGTCTAAAACCCTACTAGGGCCGACCTCTACTAGGAGAGTCTAATAATCCTAGTGCCCTGGAACTGCGGGGACTTTAACCGTTACACAATCGGAGGGTTACCCACTATGACTTGACATGACTTGTTTACATTATTGATTCTCCCAATCGGAACATTGAGTCATGACAACATGACTCAATCACATAATAGATACATCACATAATAAACAGCAGGTTACAATACATAAGATACATAGATGAATACATTCTAAAGTTACAAATACATCAACACTCCCTCTTAACTAGGAAGGTATTCTTTCGACACAATTTTCAGCACTGGTCTTCTTCTTTGTATCAACTGGATCATCTTGTCATCTGCATTTCAAGTCTTCTGAGTCTTCAAGTCATCTTTGAATATGGGTCATCATGGGACATCATCACTGGATCTGGATCATCTCTCTATCTGGATCAACATCACTAGATCTGGATCATCACTCGATCTAGATCATCATCATTGGACTGGATTTAGATCATCACTCGATCTATATCATCACTCGATCTATATCATCACTACTGGATCTAGATCATCACTCGATCTAGATCTCTTGGAGTCATCATAACTGTATCTGGATCATAACTCGATGTGGATCTCATCTGGTCATCATCATGTGTGCTATCTCGTCATAGGAAGTTCTATAGAGCCATCATTCTTTCATGCTATTTGTAGGCCTAGCCATCAAGTAGGTCTTTTCCCAGCACTTACATCTGACCTACTCTTCAAAAATTCATTCCCAACACTTACATATGACCTACTCATCAGAAAGGCACGCCCAACACTCACATCTGATCATGTAGTAAACTACAATCACATCAAAAAGGCCCCACACTCACATCTGTCATGGAAGGAACTGAATCCTCTCACCATGATAGAATGGCTTGCCCTTACATCTAACATGGAAGGAACTAAATCCTCTCACCATGAAAGAATGGCTCGCGCTTACATCTACCATGGAAGGAACCGAATCCTCTCACCATGAAAGAATGGCCCGCACTAACATCTACCATGGAAGGAACGGAATCCTCTCACCATGACAGAATGGCCTGCACTTACATCTATTATGGAAGGAACTAAATCCTCTCACCATGATAGAATGGATTGCACTCACATCTAACCTAGAAGGAACCAAATCCTCCACCCTTTTCAGAAAGGCCCCCAGTCCCAGACTGAGCTACCTGGTAACAGACCAGGTTCCTCCACTCTCCTAGAGAGTGGCACTTGCCCTTACTTCTATCCTACTCGACAGAATGTCCAGCACTCATATCTGACATGGAAAGAACTGAATCCTCTCATAATGACAGAATGGCTCAGCCCTTACATCTAACCTGCTCGTCAGAATGGCTTTGGGACTCATCACTTTCCCTTGGAGGAAGCCTCGATCTAGAGAACACCAAGCTTCTCCCTGAAGTACTTGAACTTCACTCTGGCCAATGGCTTCATCAACACATCAGCTATCTATTCCTCCATTGCAACATGCTAGAGCTTCACTACTCCCCTCTGCACCATATCCCTGATATAGTGATACTTGATCTCGATATGCTTCGAATTTTCATGGAACACTGGATTCTTTGACAACTTCACGCGACTTTGGTTGTCACAATGTATACAAATAGCATCCATCTAGAGATCAAATAAATCAGATAGTAGCTTCTGCATCCATTCTGCCTCACAACTAGCTGAACAAGCTGTGGCATACTCTACTTTAGATGTACTCAGTGCCACACAGGATTGCTTCCTACTAAACCAAGAGATCACACCTGATCCCATATTGAAGCAACACCTTGAAGTGCTCTTCCTATTGATGGCACTACCTGCCCAATCTGAATCAACATAACCCTCCAGGTTAATCTTTTGATTCACATCGTACTTGAGCCCATAATCAACTGTACTCCTCAAGTACCTCAAAATATTCTTTGCGGCAATCAAGTGAACATTTCTAGAATCTATCAAGAACTGGCTCAAGGTGTTCACAGCAAAGCAAATGTCTGGTCTCGTGTTCATTAGGTACATCAATGACCCAAATATCTGACAATACATAAAATCATCAACCGAATCTGATGAAGCATCACTCAATAGCTTTAGGTTCGATGCCATAGGTGTGGCCATAGTCTTGCAGTCCATCATCCCAAACCTGTTCAGGATCTCTACTGCATACTTCCCTTGTCAAAGGAAGATTCCATCCGTACTCTGCCACACCTCCATACCTAGAAAGTAATGCATCATACCCAAGTCCTTCATCTCAAACTCAATAGAAATCTTTCTCTTCGTATCAATAATAAACCCATCCATACCTGTCATGAACAGATCATCTACATATAGTAGAAGCATCACTGGGTTGCCATCTTCAACCTTGTAGTAAAGGTTGGAATCTTCTTTACTCTTGGTAAAGCTCAAACTAGATAGAAAGCTATCAATTCTTCTGTACCATGTCCTGGGTGCCTGTTTCAAACCATACAGGGATTTCTTCAATCTGCATACATGAGACTCCTTGTCATGTGTCTCAAAACCGAGTGGTTGTTCTACATACACTTCCTCTTCCACTACACCATTCAAGAAATCAGTCTTGAAATCCATTTGGTGTATCTTCCATTTCATCACTGCAGCCAGAGCAAGTACTGATCTGATGGAAGTGTATCTAGCTACAGGTGCAAAGGTTTCTTCATAGTCTATTCCCTCTTTCTGAGAGAAACCTCAAGCTAAAAATCTTGCCTTATATTTTTCAATGTTACCGTCTGCAGCATGTTTGATATTGTAGATCCATTTGGAAGTTACAACTGACTTCCCGTCTGGTCTTGGGACAACATCCCAAACATCATTCTTCATGATCGATTGGTACTCTTTGATCATAGCATCCTTCTATTATTTCCGTTCTGTCACTTCTTCATAACTGGAAGGTTCTTTATCAATGAAATCACATAGTAAAGCTACATACCTGGAACAAGATCTGGTCCTCTTTCTTTCTCTGTGATTCTCTTCTCGAGCCCCATATCTTTCCGCACCTTGGATAAGTTCTCGTACCCAATCAAGTTTCCTCTTATGAGGATTCTTCTCCAGAGGTGGATCTACAAGTCTTTGTGGTTCTTCAAATTCTTTATCTTCTTCTCGAGTTTCTTCATTCATGGTTGTATCATGAATTCTTGGCGCTTCTGCTTCTTCAGGTTCTTTAGCAGGTCTCTTTCTGGATTTGTTGTAAGTTGTGTTTTCATCAAATGTCACATCCCTACTGATGTCGATATTCTTGTATCCTGGGAAATATATTCTGTAAGCCTTCGAGCTTTCAGAGTATCCCACAAATATACCCTTCTTTCCTGAAGGATCTAATTTTGTCCTTTTCTCCTTTGGGATGTGTATGTACATAGGACAACAGAATATTCTGAGATGGCTGAATTCTAGTTTCTTGCCGGAGAACACTTCTTCACAAGTCTTGTTCTCAAGTAATCTATGTGGAGTATGGTTCTGTACATACACTGTTGTTCTAGCAACTTCTGCCCAAAGATCCATAGGAAGATCTTGATCATGAAGCATTGCTTTTGCAGCTTCCATGATAGTTATGTTCTTTTGTTTTGCAACCCCATTCTGTTGTGGATTATAAGGAGTGGAAAAATCCCTCTTAATCCCCGATTCTTTGCATAGCTCTTTGAATTCATTTGAAGTGAATTCTCTGCCATTATCTGATCGAATGTTCTTGATCTTCTTTTTAGTATGGTTCTTAATCAAGGATATGAATTCCTTGAACTTACTAAATACTTCGTCTTTGTTCTTCATTAAGTAAACCCATGTATTCCTAGAAAAATCATCAATAAAGGAAACATAATATGCATACCCTCTTAGATAATTTGATGACATGGGACCGCATACATTGGAGTGGATGATTTCCAATATTCCTTTTTCTTTGCTTTCACTGCTTGGAAATGTATTCTTTGTATTCTTTCCTTTTGCACATCCTTTGCAGACCCCATCATGTTTTGCTTGGATTTATGGAAGACCTTCGACAGATTTGCTTGCAATAGGTAGTGCTCTCTAATGCACATGTGCAAGCCTTCTATGCCAAAGTTCACTTGGCTCTACTATGTCATGGACCAAGGCTTTTTATGGATGGCCCTTCAATTTGTAGAATCCTCCTTCTTGTTCTCCAATCACTACCACATCATCGATAGTCTTTCCTTTTGGCCACATGATGACTTGACCATCTATGAATGCAACCCACATTCCTTTTACATCAAATGTTGATATGGAGAGAAGGTTCATCTTGAGTCTTGGAACAAACAATACTTCTTTCATTGTTAGATATTTTTGAAATTCTAACTTATATGAAGATTCCCCACTACCTTTTATTGGGTATTGGTAGTCATCTCCTAGCTTTACCTTGTGAGGTGATTCATGTTCTGACAGTCTCACAAAGGATTCCTTAGATCCATTCATATGTTTGGAAGCCCCACTTTCTATAAGCCAATCATCACTTCCATGAGTAATGTTGCCTATGAAAGCGGATATTAGAACATATTCATCCTCGCTTGAAGAATCTTCACTTTCATATCTGGATCTCTTCCTGGATGGTTCATCATCCTCTGTAGCATGAGCATGATGTCTTCTTTTGTTGCTCTTCTTTACTATCTTTTGTTTGTTAGGACAATTCCTTGCATAGTGTCCCACTTCATCACAAGTATAGCATATGATCCTAGATACATCTCTTCTAGTGTTATCTTTGTGAGAGTGCTTACCTCTGGAGCTATGAGGTCTTTTTTTGCTTGACTTGGAGTGATACTTGGAGTGTACCGTGAGAGCTTGGTATTCACTTCCCATCTTCTCTTCTTGAGCTGCTATCCAAGATTCTTCTTGAGAGCACTCTTCCCAAAGTCTACTGAACTTGACTAACTTCTTCCTAGCACAGATTCCTTGGATGAAAGAATCCCATGACCTAGGAAGGCCATTCAATGTAGTCATTACAATCTCTGCATTTTCCACTTCTTCATCAACTGCTTCTAGTTTCTCTTTGATCTAAGAAACTCTTGTGAAGTAAGACTGGATTGTTTCTGCATTCTGAATCTTCACATTCTTTAGTTGGTTTCTCAGGGTCATTTTCCAGTTTATGTTCTTCCCTTCAAACAATTTGGTTAGGGCATCAAACATAGCTTTAGGTGTCTTGAGAGAGGACACCTGTGGGATAAGGTGATCCTTGATAGAATCAGCAATGATCCTCTTTGCAATTACCATCTTCTTCTTATGTAAGGCCTTTGCCTCATCTCCCTCTAGAATTGGAACCTCCTCATGGATGTAGGAGTCTAGCTCATTTTCTTCTAGGACCAGGGAGATCCTATACTTCTAGGCTCAGAATTTATCAGTTCCCTCAATCTTTTCATCAAGCTTGGTATGATGAGACATCTTAACTAAGAACCTCAAAATGGAAATACAAAAGTTTTTAGATCTTACCAGGTTCAAGATGTCGGATCTGAAACTTGAGCTAAAATCCTGCAGAGCTGGTTCAGGAGCAAATTAGGGTTTTTCTTTTCCAGAGTTTTGTCCACCCAAATGCTTTGAAATTTGTCCCTAACTTTGATTTTGGGGAGGATATCAATCCAGTCCTGGGCTCACTGAAAAATTCCTCTTCTATGAAAAGCCCTTATTTTTTACAGCAGTGATAGGTCCAAAACTGAAAAACCTCAGAATTGGAATTTTCTTTGACAGAAAGATGCGCCCTAAGGAGGAGAGTTATTCCACCTTACTTTTTCTAAAAATCTATGGAGGAAGATCCACAAACTAGGAATCGCTAGTTCCCGCAGCTACACAGTGTCTTCTTCTCAGGTTAGCTCTGATACCATGTTAGTTTTTCAACATTAAGCTAGAATTATGTTAGGATATTTACTGAGAGAACAACAAGTATAACAATCAAACACAAGAGACAATGAACACAGTGTTTTTCATCGGGGAAACCATAAATGGAGAAAACCCCGCAACTTCCTCAGAGATAGAATCAGCACAAGATGTAAAACCCCAAAACAGTAAGATGCACTCCTGATAGCAGTAATCTTCTTCTTGTATAGCCCCAGTGTCTTCTCCTTCCTTAACTATGCACTACACTTGAGTGTGTGAGTGATGTGTACTAAATAAAGACCCCAACTCTCTATTTATACTAATCCCGACATGACTAAAACCCTACTAGGGTCAACCTCTACTTGGAGATTCTAATAACCCTAGTGCCCCAAAACTATGGGGACTTTAACCCTTACACAATCGGACAATTACCCACTATGACTTGAAATGACTTGTTTACATTATTGATTCTCTCGATCAGAACATCGAGGCATGACAACATGACTCAATCACATAATAGGTACATCCCATAATAAACATCAGGTTACAATACATAAGATACATAGATTAATACATTCCAAAGTTACAAATACATCAACACTTCCGTGTACCATCGTTATATCAAATGGCCTTTCATGTACCCTTGAGGTAGATAGAAAGGTACTTCATGAACTTGATTGTATATCGGAAGGTCCCTTGTGTATGGTTATGCATTAGAAAGTACTACTACCGATTCGAGCTCCCACATACCTTGAGTATATCGGGATACCCCACTAGGATAACTTATCCATCTTAGAAAATCCCTTCGGTCGTCTTTCTTGGAGCCATACATCAAAAAAATCATTCGGGGAGATTACTACACACGTACCCTAGAGGTATATCATGAGTGGCACCTTCTTAACAATCCTGGTGAGAGACCTAACTATCTAAATTCCTCTTGTCATTTTAAGTTTGCTTCTTTGACCTATAACTTGAGTAGGGAAATTTTTTGGTGTGTTTTCTAGTTTTTCAGACCCTAGGTTAGATAGGAACTATACAAACTGGCTGAGCTAAGACAGTCCAAAAGAGTATACGTCTTGCCACCTGATTTTGTTCCTGTTTCGGGAGAAAATCCAATGGAAGCTATCGACCAAGGAGCTGCTACCACCTCCCAAGTGGGAGATAATGTGGGTGCGGAAAGTAGAGGACCATATTCTTCACAGTCACCTCCCTTGGTCCAACAACCTTCTCAAGGAAATACCTCATTCCATTCTCTCATAGAAGGTCATGTTGATGATACTACCCATCTATATTATGGTCCCAATGCTCCATTTTGGGATACCTCTATAGGATAGGCCATTGCCTCATTTGGCACTCGTTTAAACGTTTTCTGAATAAGTTTCTCCAGATGAAGAAGAACATAGACAATACCATGTAGCCATTCTCCGTGCATAGGAGATTGAGAATAAAATCGATGATATATTGGGCACACCACCACCATGTTCCGCAGTTGTGCCTATGGGAGATCGTTCACTTGCCAATTCTATGAGACCCATTGAACTGATTATAGATTGCACAGTGACTCCACACAATCCAAGACAAACTTCCAACCCCACCACCTACTATGTTACATCTATTTCTAATCCTCCCAGGATTTCTGCACTTGGCACCCAATCTTCAATTCTTGTTTTGTCATTACCTTCTAGTGCCAGGGGGAAACCCCCAGCACAAACTGCGTTATCTAGCACCGAAATTGTACCTATTCAAGGACAGAACTCTGATATAAAACAATCTATAGTTTATGTCCCTCCCACCCATACTAATGTCATTAATCCCACATCCACTTCATGTCATCCCTTGGGGGCACAGCCTGTAACCGTTCAATCTTTTGGAGGTTATGGTTATCAAATATCTGTAGGAAATATTAATTATCTACCCTGTTATGGAGAGAAATTCCTATGGCTTGGGGTACCACAATAGATAGCTTGACTCCAGAAATCAATCCTTTCCAATATGCAATAGAAATTAAATGTCTACCACTAAAGGATTAGACCTCGTACCTTATTCCGGATGGTTGAAGTAGATCCCCATTGAGCTTTCCAATATTTAGCTTGAATTGATATATTACTTCCTCAACAACAAGTAAACAATACAAGAATTCTATATATCATGGTGCTAGATCTATCCTAGGATATATATTCAATAATGTAAAAGCATTTGACATAATCCAATGGATAAAAAATTCATTTAAACACACATTATTGGCCAGGAAAATATATTTCTATTAATATAAATCAGAGATTACAAGATACAACCTCTGATAGCACGTCTGCGAACCGGAGAAACTGAATCCCCCACTTGGGCCTCCACCACTTCAATCCTCCATCTCTAGATAGAAAGCTCACAAGCAAAAGGCAAGCTTAGGAAGAACACAAAAGTGCTCCAAGGGACAAAGGGATGCGGACTCAAGCATAAGTTTCGGCAACAATGGACTATAGTTTCTTTTCTCTCAATTCTCTCTTATTCCTTCAATGTACCAAGGGGTTCCTTATATAGCTTTTCAAAGAGGTAATGAAAGGTCAAATCCAAGCAATCTCAAGGAATAGGGAAGGCCAGGAGTCAAATGAGTCGGATCCATGTCAAGGAAAACTCCAAAATTATTTGGATTATGCACACATCCCGATGTACGCGGTTTTAGTGGTCAAACCCGTGTATATACGCACTTATAGGTTTAAAAGTCGTGTGTATCATTTTTCATATGTTTTTATGGATGATCAAGGAAACATCAAAGGACAAAAAAATGGTCCATGGGGTCTAAGGAGTCTACAGTGGGACAGGGGAAGCCCATACAAAGTGTGATTCACCTGGACTAGTGAAATCAGCTATAACAGATGCCCCCTAATGTATGAGGTCAGAGGGGTCATACGATGGCCGAAATACATTATAAGTCCATCCCAAAAGTGGAGTGATGAAGGATCCCAAATGGAAGACCAGCCACCCAATCAGCATAGTACAATAATGCAACTCTGCATATAACTGCAAATACATATAGCAGTCCCAGATACATAAGAGTACAATGGCCATGAATAGGCATGATACATGATATCACATATGTGGTCATAGCCACATACAATATACATAGATCATAATCTCTAGGATGAATATGTACATAGGACCATGATCTCCATAATGGCTGAAGATATAATAGATCAAGATCCCCATAGTGGCTGGAAATATCTGACATATACTGGAATCAAGTCACGAGAGCTGAAATCTCATGAACACTGGCACGATCAAGGAGGTAGCATATAAGAGATGCCACCAATCTAGAAAGTCTTCTACACAAACCACTATGAGTACATGTCCTACTATGCAAATAGAGGTGTCAAGGTCGAACATAGTAGTCCATCGTCTGATTACTGGTCATTAATGTATACCATTAATAGATGCGAGATCACCCACCAATAATGAAAATGGGAATCAAGGTACTAGAGTGAAAACTAACAAGTGTGAATAGATGTGTTGAGGTCAAACACTTGAGAGGATCCATCGATCAGGGGACATTGATGTATTCCCAAGAACTGTCTATGGCGAGAGAACCTGCCACTGATGACTGCAAGTCTCAAGGCACTCAAAATGACTCTAGATTCCAATCCCAGAATAAATGATCTGAATTCGATGGGATGAAATCCGCTGGAAGGAGGGCATTAAGGAATCCCCCATCATCTAACATGAGGTACTCAGCAAAGCTGTATAATGTGGAAGGACTTGATCATAAGGTGCACGAACCAGTAACTAAACTAGGAATGGATGACATGCAAAGTCAATATAACTGAGGAATGGCCGACTCAGGCTTCAACTTCCTTTGAACAAGAGCATAAAAGTGTATGGTGACTAAATGAAGGCAGCATAAACTCGATATACAAACTGGGACATCTCTGTGACACAAGAGGCATCAATAGAGGCTCCATAGGGACTAGAAGCTTAACCACTCGATGGAGATAAACTCAGATAAACGAGTACAGCTCCTAAAGTAAAACTGTAACCCAACCAATTGATGTGATATACAATGCTCTGTTCGAAGGTGACACGACTCGACAGCTACCACAGATAACATCTTTCCTTGTCCGGATTTTTGGTTTTTAATTTTTTTTGGACTTTTTCAATTATTTAAAAAGATTGAAAAAAGAATAAAATAGATTTATAGTTACAAACTAGGACGAGACGAGTGTCATAATGGCAAACAAACTAGTTCCAAGCAGTGGAACATACCTATGCTCAATGCAAGGATACATGTGTAGGATATAGACACTCCGGGGAAGATCCCCTTCTGGTAAAAGGGAAATCAAGCTGTGAAGGATATGAAAAATGGCTCTGCATGGCTAGACATGAGACAAGCTCAGGCTATATGGCTGAAACGCAATGTCAGGGGAGCCGGCATAAAGCTCAATAAGGCAGGCAAATCTCATGATAATGCATTCACAACTTGACATGAGGGAGTCCTGGGGGAAATAGGCCAGCAAAAGATCAAGAGGATTATGAGGCTCTTGCGAAATGTCATGGCAGTACTATACAACAGACTCCCACACCCTAAAGGAGAAAATGTCAGTATGGGCACCAAATGCAAATAGGGTGCTAACTAGGGTACCCATGTAAGGTAAAGCTCTACCACTCATATCATACCACTTCTAAAGTAGCAAGAAGGTTCCTTGACATAATAGAGTTGCTCGTACCTGAGGTCATGATGAGATGGTCATAAGGTTATGCAAAATGCAAATGGTGATGAAACCTAACCTATATGCCAGTTAAGACATGATACCTGATATCGGCATGAACGGGTCAATCCAATGGCTGAAACGACACTGAAAAAGGTCTTCTACATCACAAATTATGTCAAAAACGGTCCAAAATGGTTAGAAAATGTCAAAACTATAGGAAAGGGGGTAAAAATTTTCAAATATTTGAAAATTTTCTATAAATAGTAAAAAATATAAATCATTTGAAACTTTTACCCATTTGAACTCTGATTTTCAACAGCAAATTCCAGGAGATCCAGCCGGTGGAATTCACTACCGTTTCTTCCAGGTAATTACTCATGCTCTCCTCTTGCATTTTGATGCAATTTTTATGAATTTTCATGGTCAAATAAGGTTTTTCAGCCATCCCCAAATGAGCGCTGCGGCCCACATGGAAATCGAGGATTTTTCTATGTATAGGGCTGGATATACGCAGAAAATGGCCTCAAACCCGCGTACATACGCGGCTGTTTTCAAAACAGTCGCATATGAGGCCGCGCATATGGTTTTTTGAATAAACTAATGGGTAAATTTGCAATCTCTTGTGTAGGATGGTACTAAAGTGGAGAGAGCATGAGCATGGTGAAGTAGAGGAAGCAGTAAGGGATGACTTAATGGCTCAACAAGCTCTACGTGCATGCGGACTCTACAAGTTTTGGTGTCTTGGTGGTTTGAGGGCCAAACCAAGACTGTTACAGATGCTGGTAGATTATTGGGATCCAGAGTCAAAGTCCTTCCATATATATGGGATGTCCCTCACCATAGAGGTGGAGGACATATACTTTATCACAGGGCTTTCTAGATGAGGGGAAGTGGTGAGCCTTCATTCTCATGGTGGGCCAGGAGGTGGCCTGACTATCGATGAGTACATTGCAGTGTACTATTATCTAGACACCGAGAATGTGGGGAGTCAAGTCCCTACCAATGCTATACAGGTTCTAGTCCTAAAGGCCATATTATTGACGTTGGGCAGGATAGCAGTCTTGGCATCACTCCACCAGGCCTCGCGGCCTCTGATGTTCTATGCAGTGGAGTGCATGAGACCCATGATCTACGACTGGAGTACTACACTACTGAGCAACATGAAACACCATATCAGTGAGTGTAAGGCAGGAAAGGTGTGGAACTTCAGGTTCAGCAGTATTCTGAGCACGTTTTTCTTCGAGCGTGTTCCAGGATTGAGCCCCAGAGTGGACATTCCTCTCCATGGGGTTCGAGATCCAGCCCAACGGCATTGGGCGGATGCTATGCACAGACTGGGGGGTGGTAGGGTGGCCAACCCATATCCAACTGAATTCTTTCCATGGTGGCGACAATATATAGTTTCCATCAATGACTACCCCTATCTAGGGATAGATTTCCAGGGGGACCTAGACATGCTGCTACCACCAGGATCGGCATATGCCGATATAGGTAACAAATATCGACCCTCTCTT
The DNA here is from genome assembly GCA_001517045.1 of Pseudotsuga menziesii. Classification (NCBI taxonomy): domain Eukaryota; kingdom Viridiplantae; phylum Streptophyta; class Pinopsida; order Pinales; family Pinaceae; genus Pseudotsuga; species Pseudotsuga menziesii. Next base: position 224,162 of record LPNX010760271.1, on the reverse strand, counting down.
TTTAAAATTTTTTGAGTTATTTTTTTTTTTGTGTGTTTTCTTGATTATATGGAATCAAAAAGACATGTTTTTGGGTGACGATACATAGTGAAATCTACCATTTGTGTGTAGATGTGCGACCACGGTGGCCAGAGAGCTTCCCTCGTCATAGACGGAGGGGAAGAGGAGATGAGATCATGGGTGTGGATGTGGAGTGAACACTCCAGAGCATTCATACCAACTTCATGAGATTGACGCATAGAGTTCCCATGCTGCAAGTCAAGGACTTGCCTGAGGCCATGCAGTGGCAGGTGGTGGGTGTACCACACGCATGGATGTGTTTATTCCGATGGCTGGCTAGAGCCATAGTGACCTTTCATGATCACAACCCTCCTCCTCCTCCATAGGTTTAGACACCTAGGAGTGTATACATTTTGTAAGACCGTGTATTATATGATGGTGGCTTAAAAGCCCCAATTTTGTATCATGACACTATGTATTATCACATTTTTGATGTATATATAAAAAGTTTTATGGTGATTGATTTATTTATTTACATGTGTAAAAATTGTGTTTGTGATTAATTTATTGTGAATGAAAAAAATGCCAATCTAACACGCAGTTAGCATAGGAGTCAGCAACTTGATTATTATTTCTTGGAATGTGTATATATGATATATTGTCAAATTGTCGTTCTAACAATCTCACATGCAAGAACCTTCTCAATAACGTCGGATCTCTAACATGGTACAAACCATTGAGCTGTGACACTACTAACTCCGAATCAAGATGTAACTCAAGAGATAGAACGCCATGTAAAATGGCATCCCGTAGAAGCTCAATAACGGCGTTGTATTCAGCAACATTGTTGGAAGATGGTCGTAGACATACACCTCCTGAAGACAGTACTTGACCCATAGTAGTATAAATCACCCAAGCAGCAGAGGCTAAGTGTTGAGTGTGACGGCTTGCATCATCCACGAATCCTATGTAGGTGGAAGATTCCATCGACATCTGCCAAAAGAAACGGAAACTAATCACAAACCCTATCACGATAAGAAAAAGACCTAACTATGCAAAGTTGTACAATAATATACAAGAAGAATCCTTGGCTAAAGATCATGCATAGTATTTTTTGAGATAGAGCCCATTTCTAGGCTCCGCCAAAGCTGTTCCTTCGTAATCCACTAACTCATACACACGCTTGACCACGTAAGGACCATGCCACATAGGATTAAATTTCCCTGCCCCCAAGGGTTCTTTCGGTTTATCCCACAAAAGGACCAAGTCTCCTTCACTAAACACCCTTGGACAGACAGACTTATCGTACTGGACCTTAACGCGACATTTATTGACTTCTAGAGACACCAAGGCATCCCGACACTGCTCATCAAGTTGCTCAAGGTGAACCAAACACTCCTCCAATGGGGAAGTGTCTGGTAAGAGTTCTACAGCTAGTTTCAACGAAGGAATTTCACATTCAACCGGCAATATCGACTCCACTCCATGTACTAGTTGATATGGATAAAAACCAGTGGCAGTCTTAACAGCGGTTCGATACGCCCACAAAGCAGGATATAACATAATGTGCCAATTATTCTTTCTTTTTGCGATGGTTCGTTGGAGAATGGATTTGAGTGATTTATTCACTGCCTCTATATGTCCATTCACTTGGGGGTAGTAAGAACATGAATTCTCTTGCCTATACCCTAAGTTCGATGCCAACTCTTCCATCATACGGTTCTGAAAGTGCGAGCCATGGTCAGTGACAAGCTCTTTCGGAATCCCGAACCAAGCAATAATTTGGTTGAACACAAAGTGAGCAGCTGTCTCACCGTCGAATTTTACTGTAGGCATAGCCTTGGCCCATTTTCTGAAATAATCCACAGCCACTATAATGTGATGGTGCCCCCCAGCTGAAGCTGGGCTGCAATCCATAAAATCGAGCCCCCCCTTAGTGAAGGGACCGGCGGTGATAATGGGATGTAATGGGGTAGGTTTCGAGCGCATATTATGTGTGAACACCTGGCAAGGGTGGCACCTCTTGACCACATTAACACACTCCTTAAAGATCGAAGCCTAGAAATAACCCGCTCTTAAAATATTTTGGGATGTAGAAAGCCCAGATAAATGACCACCACACGCCCCTCCATGGAAATCATTCAGCACCACCTTAGCCTCCTCATGAGTTAAACAACATCGTAAAATGGAATCTAATCCATGGCAGTACAAATTATTGTCCACTATGAGGTAGTTCTTAGAGACGTGACGTAATCGTCGTCGTTCATCTCGCGAGAGGTGAGTAGGGGTCTTTAGTGTTTGTAAATATATTATGATATCCCCATACCATGGGTCTAACTTTGACATTAAGAAGATGTGTTCATCGACAAACGTATCTTCACAAACCAACTCCTCGGCCTCACTCGGGAAATCCAATATAAGCTCTGCAAAAATTAAAGACTTCTTTGATTTTGCCAAAAAAAACTCAAGATCAAATTCTTGTAGAATGACAATCCATTTATTATACTTTTCCCCAATCATGCTTCAGGTGAGGACGAATTGAAACAGATTGACATGGGCCACAACCAAATCCTGGCAAAGGAGAATATAATGTCTCAACCACTGAACCGCATGTATGGTAGCTAAAGAAAGCTTCTCGACATGAGAATACTAAATATCTGCATCAATAAGGTTTCGACTCAGATAATATATAACATGCTCTTGGAGCTCCTAATCCTCCTGAACCAAAACCATACCAATCATCTCTAAGGATGCAGCCACATATAATAGAAAATCATGGCTATAATCTGGAGGACTAATCACCGGGGCCAATGCTAGGGCTCACTTGAGTGCATCGAAGGAATTCTGGGCTCACTCATCCCAATAAAAGGGGATGTCCTTCTTCAAGAGACACATGAATCCTCTAGTCAAATTGGAAAAGATGACAACAAATCTTCGTAAGAAGTTTTCCATTCCTTGCAAACACTGAAGATGATGAATATTCTTCAGGGGAGACAACTGAAGTATTACCTCAACCTTCAAAGGGTCGACTCTTATACCCTCTTTAGAAATGATGAATCCTAACAAATGCCCTGATTTCACACAAAATATGCACTTATGAGGATTTAGTCTAACTGAATAGTGCTGGCATCTTTCAAATACCAATCTCAAGTGATATGGATGACGCATTCTCATACGATAATGCGCAGCGAGGTCATCCAAAAATACCTCGATAATTGACTTGAGATCGTGGAAAATCAAGGTCATTGCCCGCTGAAATGTAGCTCTGGCGTTTTTAAGGCCGAAAGGCATTTTCCGATATGCAAACGTTCCCTAAGGACAAATAAATGTAGTATTATGTTGGTCCTTAGGTTTAATCTGTATCTGATTATACCCAGAAAAGTTGTCCATAAAGGAGAACACCTCGATACCCGCACACTCATCCAAAATCTGATCTATAAATGGTGTGGGGAAGTTGTCCTTAGGACAAGCATGATTCAAATCACAGAAATCAGTGCATATGTGCATCGCTCCCTGCTTCTTATCCACCGGAACGGGATTGGAAACCCACTCCATCAAGGGAATGGAATAGATGAAACCGAATTTCAACAGCTTCTCTATCTCTGCCTTAATGGCGGGTACTTTCCTAGGATTCACAACCTATAAACATTGTCGAACAGGCTTAGCGTTGGGGTAATTCTTAATCTCGTGCTCGACAATACGAGGGATAATACCTGGCATCTTGTCGTAAGACCAAGCAAAAATATCACGAAATTCCTTAAATACCTCGGTATATTCCAGAATCTCAGCATGCGAACATTCTACCCCAATATAGACTCTTATAGTGGATTTCACCACTCTAGGTGAATCACACTTTGTATGGCCTTCCCCTGTCCTGCTGCAGACTCTTTACACCCCATGGACCATTTTTTATCCTTTGATGTTTCTTTGATCATCCCTAAAACTATATGAAAAATGATATACATGGCTTTTTACCTGATAACCGCGTACATACGTGGGTTTGACTCCTATAACCATGTACATTGGGATGTGTGCATAATCCAAATCCTTTTGGAGTTTTCCTTGACATGGATCTGACTCATTTGACTCCTGGCCTTCCATATGCCTTGAGATCACTCGGATTCGACCCTTCATTATCCATTGTGAAGCTATATAAGGAACCCCTTGGTACATTGAAGGCATATAGAGAGATTGAAAGCAACGAAACTATAGTCCATTGTTGCCAGAATTTATACTTGAGTCTGCATCCCTTTGTCCCTTTGGAGCACTTTTGTGTTCTTCCCAAGCTTTGCTTTTGCTAGTGAGCTTGCTATTGTGAGATGGAGGATTGAGGTGGTGGAGGCCCAAGTGGGGGATTCAGTTTCTTCGGTTCGTAGACGTGACGTGGACCTATCAATCCCCCCGCGAAGAAGTAGGATCAAGATACATTATTACAGCAACTGACTACCTCACCCATTGGGCCGAAGCTCAACCAGTCAAGAACTATAGCGCTACTACAGCTACAAAGTTCATCTTCAATAACATCTTGTCTAGATTTGGGTGTCCTAGAGTCCTTATGAGTGATCAGGGCTCACATTTTCTAAATAAGACTATTGAACTATTGACTGAGGAATTTCAGGTATATCATTAGAAGAGTACTTCCTATCATCCACAAGCAAATGGAATTGTTGAAGCTTTTAACAAGATCCTTGAACAGGCTCTGACGAAGGTTTGTAACGTTAATAGAAATGACTAGGATCTTAGAATTCCAGCAGTACTATGGGATTATAGGACTACCTGCAAGAAATTGACAGGCCATACACCTTTTAGGTTAATCTATGGACAAGAAGCAGTCATGCCCATGGAATACATTGTTCCTAGACTCCGAATATCTGATTTCATAGAGATGGATGACCCAGCAATAATAATAAAAAGGATGACAAAGATACTAGAACTTGAAGAGGACAGATTTATTGCAGGCTTCCAACAGTAAGTCCAGAAAGCACAAGAAAAAGCATGGCATGATAGACAAATCAAGAAGAAGCAGTTCCAGTAGGGTGATCTTGTGCTCTTATATGACAGCAAATTCATGAAATTCCTGGGTAAGTTTAAGACACATTGGAAAGGACCATACATAGTGCAGAAAGTTACTGATGGTGGTGCAGTCCAGTTAGCTAAGTTGAATGGAGAAATTTTACCTTCTATGGTAAATGGCAGTCGTTTAAAGAAGTATAGGGACAGGCCAGGACCTCCAAATCAGAAGTAACACTAGGAAGGAAAGTCTAAGTACCAAGAATAGTTGAAATGGGGTGCTAGACTATAATGAATTTGTTCTCAAAGCTACGAAGTGTTGAAAACTGTCAAAGTCTGAAGGTTGAAGTTTGCTTACCGTATAGGTCTGGATGGGTTGAAGGTGCATATTGTGTCGAACGTTTTTGTCAAGGTGAAGCTGAAGTTAGTAGTTATGTTGGAGATTGAAGGTGGGTCATAGCTTATAATTTGACGGATGGGACAAACTAGACTTGGTGGCGCCGACACGCGAACTTCCCTCACTGCTTGCAATAATGAGATCTTGGGAAAATCTGGCCCCGTGTGGACAGGATTTCCGCCAATCCATCATATTTGGCGTCATTAATGCACCATGATGACATATTTTGTGCAGGATTCTATAAGAAGCTACACCGGCCTATGACTCCTGCATTGGCATGTCTTTGAGTTTCTTTAGTAGCACTATGTCGAATGACTGTGAAGCCCAGAAGTTATTACGAGTGGTCAGGGAAAGAGGTCTGCTGAGCCTTTTGAGTACTCCACCTGGGTAGCCATGCTCGACCAGGGAACAAAGAAAGGCAGAAGTTCACTCTAAGGGGTCGGAAGAAAGGCAGAAGTGTGATCTATGCCACACAGAGAATAGCAATGGTCTTCACAGAAAAACTCTGGAGCATCCCAAGATGTATCCTCCTGGTTTGGCAGAACCACGGCGGCAGTTTGCCTTATACACCTTGACACGCAACTCTGGGAACCCTAAGTTGTGGATGGTCAAATGTTCAACAAACAGATTAAAGGATGGGGTCACTGATAGATCCAGAAAGCCTTAACGAGCATATTGTGAAGGAAAGGAACAAGAAACAAACAACTTCATGTATGGCTCCAGCAAGCAGCACACTATGTTTCACAAACAAGATTTTACCACCAGAAAAGCAGTAGAGTGTCCCGAGACGGGCCACTAGTAAGTCTTAGGGGCATGTTGGGGCGTGCACCCTAACAGACCTTAAGGTGGGTAACTCCGCGGGGTTTGGGAGTTTGTAAGTGGATTTACAACTCAAAATAGTCTTAGGGGTGTCAGGGTTGGGTCAAAAGTCCTCTCTTGTAATAAACCCATGGTTTAAGCCCATGGTTTTGTAATAAGTGCGCTGTATAAATATGTACTCTTGTAAAGAAGTTAGGTTAGGATTTTTTGTGTAAGATGAATTGATGCGAAGCTAAGGCTATTTTGTAAGAAAAGGTTAAAGTCCCAGCTATGTGTGTGGATGACCTCTGTAGATTTGTGCACAAAGGGTTTTTGGGTGATTAAGGAAATCTACAGTTGTGTGCGTAGAGGCCTACAGCTGTGTGCGCGGCTTTGAGGACTTGAAGGGATCTGCAGCTGAGTGCGCTGATCAGAACTGTGGTTTTTGTAGAAAGTTGAATAAAACACAGTTCTGTGGATGTAACCCCTACACTGGGGGTGAACCACGTTATATCTTGTGTCCTGGTTCTGTGTGGTGTTTCTGTTGTGTTCTTTCATGCAGTAATATCTATATATCTGATAAGTAAAGATCACTGCTAAATAATAACTTTGCTGTGAATTAACAGTAAAGGGTTGCACAAGGAACTGTTTGTTTATCTAATAGCGAAGTTAAATAAGTGAATGTTAAGCTCTGTGATTTATATTTGTAACCTGTTTAAAATCTAAAGGTACAGTAATATCCCTCTTCTGCTTGTAGAAATCTGGTTCTACGGCACCCCATAGTTGTTTCGGGTGAGACTGCAGCCTGTTCACAGGTTGTTGCCGAAAGGGCCAACACTGTGGGTCTTTTGTTGGTGCGAAGTTAAACGTATAAAACCCGGGTCTACCCTATAGCCCAACAAATTGGTTCTGTTATCGGTTGAAATCAGTATTTGCTCAAGAGGGGTTTACGTCGTACCTTGAGGGTTATGCTCTGGAGACCCTCTGTGAAGGAAATTAGTGATTGGCTTGATGAGAATTATCTGAAATTCGCTGAGCAAGAGAACAAAGATCTGCGTCATAGTGCACACGACTTTTTACAAAGGTATGTTTTTTGTGACATTTATGAAATTTTCTTTGGTAGTATCCACATAGAGTTGCACCAGTGGTTATCCAGGTTAACAGAGAGAAGGACGAACTTCCAAGACTGTCAGTTTCCTGCTTGGACCCCCGCGAGAATTAATATACTGAGAAAAGGGTAAACAACGAGATATCACGTGCTGTTGATTTCTAGACAACGCGAACCCTTGAAGAATTTGTGACGGAGTTCGCCATCGACACAAGTACTTCCTTTAGTGAAGCCGAGTGACAGTTCTTCAGTGGACCAAGGGGTAAGTTTTTGAATTCATTTAGTTTGAGAATTAAAATTCTATTAGCTGAAAAAGGTATATTGCTCATTGAATCAGACTGTTAGATTTTGTATTATTAACCTATGTTTTCAAGTGAAAATACCTTCGATGAGCAAAGTGGTTTGCTGCAAAGTGGCAAGAGGTACAAGAGAGATTTTGGATCCTATTCCCAGGTTCAGAATACCGAGTATCCCCCTGTAAATCCCACAGATTCAGAACCCGAAGAAACCCCTTCTATTGGAAACCCTCCGGTAACCCCGCAGCGAAGACCTATTATCCCTGAGAACCCATTGCAGTCTGAAAGTCACCCTAGCCCGAGTATTCCTGTCTAAGGTCAGTCTACCCCAGTAAGTTCCCCCCCACCTACTTCCAGTCCCCCTCCCTCCCCCCCTAGAACTGTGATGGCCCATATGCATGACGACATTAAGCTCCATGTTTTTAAAGGAACTGGATTAGAGGATCCAGAATAGTTCTAGTTTTTATGTGAAGCAGTGTGGACTGATAATTCCATTACGGATCAAGATACAAAAAGAGCGCAGCTGGTTACTTCTTTCAGAGACCATGCTCTGACCTGGTTCATGAAGTTCTCCAGCACTCAGAACCATGCACTGGCTGATATAAAAGCAGCAATGATAAAGTAATTTAAGAAGCTGAAATCCAAGTCGCAGTGTATCACTGAATTGAAATAGATTTAGCAGAGGCATGGAGAATCAGTGTGGGACTTTGATCAGAGATTCAAAGTTCTGCTAGACCAAGTCAGTTTTACCATTGGACCTGCGTAGCACAAGGAATGGTTCATTGCAGCATTGCTACCTCATATCTGAACTCCACTCATGCAACGGAAGGTTGCTGACCAGCAGGAGGCTCTGGAAATCGCGATGAAGCTTGAAACCACCCCTGTCGTAGACAATTCTAGTATTGCTCAAATCCAAGCACAGTTGGCAGCGATGGCTTTAGATCTTTGCGATATGAAACAAGGAAAAACTAGTCACGAAAAGGTTTAGTGTACACAATGTCGCACAGAAGGTCATGCCAAGGAACACTGTCCTGTGGTAAGAAATTACCCTAATACTAGTGCGCCAAACCCATTTACCCCACAAGTTCTTTATTGTGAGATTTGCAGAACAACAGGGAAGCATCGACCTGAAGACTGTTATCTGCTACAGAGGTATGGACAAGTACCTAAAAACCCCTACTGCAAATTCTGTAAGTCCGTAGGAAACAATGAAGATGAGTGTCGTAGTTATGACCTCATGAGAGAACGTACCTACGATGCCTATTGGGTACAAAATGAGGGACCGATCAATGATGGCTATGGCTACCGCGGGGGTGCATCAGGTCGAGGTGCTTTTGGAGGCCGTGGTCGTGGTAGTATGGCTGGCAGAGGACGCGGTCAGGTGGTGTGTTATAATTGTAACCAGGCTGGACATCTGGCTCGCGACTGTCGAAACTCCACTACGACATGTCGGTATTGCCGGGCAATAGATCATGTGATCGAGCAGTGCCCGCAGTTGATAGCTAAGATTTAGGAAAGAAACAGTGCCCCTACTCAAAATCTTCAGATGATTTCCATCGAGAAAAGACCTGCCCCAGCCATTAATGTTGTTACCCAGAGCGGAGCTATGACACACATATAGACTAAGGAGGAACATCCTGACGAAGCTTGGGTTCGTAAGGCCCCCGTGAAAGCTCCTGCCTTTGATATTGAGAAAGGGAAAGAGACATTCATGGAAGCCCAGAAAGATTTTGTGGATTCTAGTACGTCAATAGTACCTGCACAACCACATCAGCAGTAGTCGCCGCCGCAAGAAGCTTCGACGGATAAATTAAGTACCTTGTCCTCCTTTTTATAGAGTTGTCTGAAACTCTTAAGAAATCAGACTACTTTAAGTGAGTTGCAGAAAGTTATTGCTTCCTGCGAACCTCAACAAAGTTCTGGTTAGGAAAAACCTATTAATAGAGTCAGGAGAACTAGCAGGGAAATGAGATTGAATGCTCAGATAGGAGAGTATGATATGACTGATGTTATTTTGGACCTAGGATCAGAGGTAAATGTCCTAACCAAGAAAACCTGGGAGCAAATGGGGAAACCTGCCCTTGACTGGTCCCCTATACAGTTGAGATTATCCAATCAGGAGAAGATTGTGCCCCTAGGATGATTCCCTAATGTACCAGTAGATATTGATGGCGTCTATACTATAGCAGGCTTCGAATTTATTGAGATCATTGACGACAAGAATCCCTATCCATCCTTGTTAGGTATCGAGTGGGAAATGGAAAATGCTGTAGTTATTAACCTTAAGAAGAGACAGATGACTTTTGAAGGGAAATATTTGAGAGTCATAGTCCCATTGGATCCTTCCCAAGGAGAACGGTACACAGAACCCCTCCGAGACGAAGATCAGGATGTCTTGGACCATATCTACAATATCACAGCAAAAGAAGAAGATTATGTTGATCCTAATTCCGAGGGCATTATGGATTGGCAGTGTGACAGCTCCTGTATGACAGATTCAGATGATGGTCTAGAGAATTGGCAGAACAGATTGTATGAGCTACATGGCCACCGTTGTGCAAGAATTACCAAGTCTCTTAGATGTCTTGGCTCGCAGACAAGACCCTTACCTGTTTTTGATGGTTCAACAGACCCAGAAGAGTTTATTGAGCAATTCTCAGCCCAGATACCAAACTCACAGAAATGGAGACTTTGGACTCAGCATTCAGAGCTACAGCAGCCAGATGGTGGAATGGTCACAAATAGTACATCCATAGTTGGAAATTTTGCCAACAGTCCCTTCACCTGAGATTCATGGATTGACCACAGGAGGTCCGAAGCAGATTTAACGGTAAGACTAACCCTCAGAAGCATTTGGAGCAATGTTATGAAGCTTGGAAGCATGTACCTCATACAGAGTGGGTACATAGGTTTTTGCATACCTTGGATCCTATTGCAAAGAATTGGTATGCGTAGGTTGAGCTTCATCGGGGTACTGTAAGTTGGGATACTCTTGTTGACAGTTTTGTATTGACATTTTCTATTAATGAGGTTTGCCCTGCTTTAGACGCAGCTATTAGGTTGATCCATACTAAGGTGTTTGATGATCAAGAGATAGCAGAATACCAACCGGATCGGAAGGCACAAGAAGCTAATGCAGTCGAATTTTATAACCTCGCAATTGACGAGGATGACGATCTGCGCAACATTGATATTCTGGAGTCAGAAGGCCACTGCGAAGTTCATGGACCAGTAGTCGAAGTTCCTGAGGTGACACATCCCCTGAAGATGCGGACCATAAACATTGGCTTAGAAGAACAACCTAAGCATGCTACCATTAGAGATTATTGGGACGACAAAATGGTAAGCAAAGTGACCCAACTTCTCCATGAATATCAGGACCTTTTTTCAATAAAGTTTTCAGAGATGAAAGGTATCCTAGGTGATATAGGAGTCATAAAGATCCCCTTGAAACCTGATGCGAAGCCTATGAAATAGCGTCCTTATAGGTTGAACCCTAAGTATAAGGAAAAAGTTAGGATGGAGCTGGATAAGATGCTTGCTACAGGAATTATTGAGCCCGTTGAGGAATCTGAGTGGGTCAGTCCTATGGTGGTGCAAGAGAAGAAGACTAAGGGTGAAATCTGAATCTGTGTTGATCTAAGGAAGCTGAATGATGCTTGTCTACATGATCCTTTAACCACACCTTTCACAGATGAAGTGTTAGACAATGTTGGGGGTCAAGAAGTGTACTCTTTTAATGATGGGTTTTTAGGTTACCATCAAATCATAATTGCTCCAGACGATCGACATAAGACAACCTTTGCTACAGAAATGGGATCCTTTCAGTATACAGTTATGCCCTTTGGATTGAAAAATGCACCTGCTATATTTTCTAGAGTCGTCATCTCTTCCTTTAAGGAATATATACATAAATTCTTAGAAGTTTATTTTGATGATTGGACTATCTTTGGACTACTAAAAGATCATATCACTAGTTTAAGACTTATGCTGGATAAATGCAGACAGTACCATATTTCCTTGAACTTGAAAAAGTGTATCTTTTGTGCACCTTTTGGGATTCTGCTCGGTCACATTGTATGTAAACAAGGATTGATGATGGATCCTATGAATATATCTATTATTGTGAACCTTCCACCTTCAACATCTGTTAAACAACTTCACACTACGCTTGGTCATACTGGATATTACAGGAAATTTATTAAAGGATATGCTCAGATTACTGCTCCGATGGAAAAACAGTTGAAGAAGGATATTAAGTTCGAGTGGACACCTGAGTGTCAAGCAAGCTTGGATATTTTGAAGGAAAAGATGGTGACTGCTCCTATCTTAGTATTCCCTGACTGGAATAAGGAATTTCATGTGCATGTCAATGCATCCTCCATTGCTCTGGGTATAGTGTTGGCCCAGTCAGGTGAAGGTAATATTGATCATCCCATTTCTTTTGCAAGTAGGAAATTATCTACAACAGAGAAAAATTATACTACAACAGAACGAGAAGGTTTAGCTATGGTTTATGCATTGCAGAACTTTCGACATTATCTGTTAGGATCTCATTTTAAGATGTTTACTGACCATTCTGCTTTGAAGTATTTGGTTAACAAGCCTATGTTAGGTGGAAGGATATGCATATGGCTGATTCTATTTCAGGAATATGACTTTGAGATTATAGTCAAACCAGGAAGATTGAATCTAGGACCTGACCACTTGTCGAGGCTCGAGTCGAGCGAAGAACCTACCAGTTTGGACGCGGGTCTTCCTGATGCCCAGTTGTTTTCCATCCAGATGGTTGATGAATACTTTCAGGATATTGTTCAGTATTTTTCCATAGTTTTTCCACCCACCGAGATGACAACACAACAGAAGAAGAAGCTGTTGGTTCGTGCAACTGACTTTACCTTAATAGCAGGACAATTATATAAGATGGGACCAGATGAAATACTACACAGATGTGTCCTAGAGCATGAAAATCTGTTAATTTTGGCTGAGGCACATTCTGGGGAAGCAGGAGGTCATTACGCAGGAAAAGCTACCGCACAGAAGATTCTGACAGCCAGATTGTGGTGGCCCACAATTCACAAGGATGCAAGAGAATATTGCCACAGCTGCGACATCTATCAAAGGACGGGCAAACCATCCAAGAGGGATGAGATGCCTCTGGTTCCGCAGGTAACTTTACAACCTTTTGACAAATGGGCTATTGATTTTGTTGGACCTATCAATCCCCCCGCGAAGAAGTCAGGAGCAAGATACATTATTACAGCAACTGACTACCTCACCCGTTGGGCCGAAGCTCAACCAGTCAAGAACTGTAGTGCTGCTACAGTTGCAAATTTCATCCTCGATAACATCTTGTCCAGATTTGGGTGTCCTCGAGTCCTTATGAGTGATCAAGGCTCACATTTTATAAATAAGACTATTGAAGTATTGACTGAGGAATTTCAGGTATATCATCAGAAGAGTACTTCCTATCATCCACAAGCAAATGGAACTGTCGAATCTTTTAACAATATCCTTGAACAGGCTCTGACGAAGGATTGTAACATTAACAAAAATGACTGGGATATTAGAATTCCAGCAGTACTATGGGCTTATAGGACTACCTGCAAGAAATTGACAGGCCATACACCTTTTAGGTTGATCTATGGATAAGAAACAGTCATGCCCATGGAATACATTGTTCCTAGCCTCCGAATATCTGCTTTCACAGAGATGGATGACCCAACAATAATAATAGAAAGGCTGACAAAGATACTAGAACTTGAAGAGGACATATTTATTGCAAGGTTCCAGCAGCAAGTCCAGAAAGCACGAGAAAAAGCATGGCATGATACACACATCAAGAACAAGCAGTTCCAGCAGGGTGATCTTGTGCTCTTATATGACAGAAAATTCATGAAATTCCATGGTAAGTTCAAGACACATTGGAAAGGACCATACATAGTGCAGAAAGTTATTGATGGTGGTGCAGTACAGTTAGCTTAAGTTGAATGGAGAAATTTTACCTTCTATAGTAAATGGAAGTCATTTAAAGAAGTATAGGGACAGGCCAGGACCTCCAAATCAGAAGTAACACCAGGAAAGAAAGTCTAAGTACCAAGAACAGTTGAAATGGGGTGCTAGAATATAATGAATATGTTATCAAAGCTATGAAGTGTTGAAAACTGTCAAATTCTGAAGGTTGAAGTTTGCTTACCGTATAGGTCAGGATGGGTCGAAGGTGCATATTGTGTCGAAGGTTCTTGTCAAGGTGAATCTGAAGTTAGTAGTTATGTCAGAGATTAAAGGTGGGTCGCAGCTTAGAATGTGATGGATGGGACAAACTAGACTTGGCGGCGCTGGCACGCAAACTACCCTCACTGCCTGCAATAATGAGATCTTGGGAAAATCTGGCGCCATGTGGACAGGATTTCCACCAATCCATCATATTTGATGTCATTAATGCACCATGATGACAGATTCTGTGCGAGATTCTATAAGAAGTTACACTGGCCTGCGACTCCTACATTGGCATGTCTTTGAGTTTCTTCTGTAGCACTATGTCGAATGACTGTGAAGCCCAGAAGTTATTATGAGTGGTCAGGGAAAGAGGTCTGTTGAACCTTCTGAGTACTCCACCTGGGCAGCCATGCTCGACCAGGGAACAAAGAAAGGCAGAAGTTCGCTCTAAGGGGTCGGAAGAAAGGCAGAAGTGCGCTCTATGCTGCATAGAGAACAGCAATGGTCTTCACAGAAAAAGTCTGGAGCATCCCAAGATGTATCCTCCTGGTTTGGCAGAACCATGACAGCAGTTTGCCTTATGCACCTTGACACGCAACTCTGGGAACCCTAAGTTGTGGATGGTCAAATGTTCGACAAACAGATCGAAGGATGGGGTCGCTGATAGATCCAGAAAGCCTTAACCAGCATATTGCAAAGAAAAGGAACAAGCAGCCAACAACTGCATGTATGGCTCTAGCAAGCAGCGCATTATGTTTCGCCAACAAGATTTTACCACTAGAAAAGTAGCTGAGTGTCCCAGGACGGGCCACTAGTAAGTCTTAGGGGCCTGTTGGGGTATGCACCCTAACGGACCTTAAGGTGGGTAACTCCGCGGGTTTTGGGAGTTTGTAAGCGAAGTTACGGCTCAAAATAGTCTTAGGGGTGTCAGGGTTGGGTCACAAGTCCTCTCTTGTAATAAACTCATGGTTTAAGCCCATGGTTTTGTAATAAGTGCGATGTATAAATATGCACTCTTGTAAAGAAGTTAGGTTAGGATTTTTTGTGTAAGATGAATTGATGCGAAGCTAAGGCTATTTTGTAAGAAAAGGTTAAAGTATCAGCTTAGTGGATGACCTCTGCAGCTGTGTGCGCAAAGGGTTTTTGGGTGATTAAGGAAATCTGCAGCTGTGTGCGCGGCTTTGAGGACTTGAAGGGATCTGCAACTGAGTGTGTAGATCAGAACTGCGGTTTTTGTAGAAAGTTGAATAAAACATAGTTCTGTGGATGTAACCCCTACACTGTGGGTGAACCGCGTTATATATTGTGTCGTGGTTCTGTGTGTTGTTTCTATTGTGTTCTTTCATGCAGTAATATCTATATATCTGATAAGTAAATATCACTGCTAAATAATAACTTCGCTATGAATTCCCAATAAAGGGTTGCACAAGGCACTGTTTGTTTATCTAACAATGAAGTTAAATAAGTGAATGTTAAGCTCTGTGATTTATATTTGTAATCTTTTTAAAGATAAAGGTACAGTAATATCCCTCTTCTGCTTGCAGAAATCTGGTTATGCGGCACCCCATAGCTGTTTCGGGTGAGACTGCAGCTTGTTCGCAGGTTGTTGCTAAAAGGGACAAAATTGTGGGTCTTTTGTTGGTGCGAAGTTAAAGGTATAAAACCCAGGTCTGCCCTATAGCCCAACNCAACCATCTGGAATAAGGTATGAGGTCTGATCCTTTAGTGTTAGACATTTTATTTCTATTGCATATTGGGAAAGATTGATTTCTGGAGTCAAAGTTGTCTATTGTGGTAACCCAGCCATAGGAATTTTTCTCCGTAACATAGATATTCTCTATCGTGCCAGGATCGCGAGAGATGTTGATAGGAATCATTGAAGATATGTTCGCCATGTTTCCATTAGCCATCGGACCAGGAGAGCTTAATGGAACCACAGGACTACCAACTCTCTAACTAAGAACCGCCCTAAAATCCTCACGCTCCAAATGGTCAAGCTCTGGAAGAAAGTACGATCTATGATGAAGTTCCTCCCATGGTGGCTCAACTCCCGAAATAGCCTCAATAATCACTTCATCTGAAGGGAAAACTATATCAAGACAGTCGTGCACATGAGAAGACTGTACTGCCCATGCTGGAAGCACATAAGGGTCCTCCTCCTCTGTCCATGAAGAGGAAGGACTAGGATCCATAGCAGACTCAAGATTAGCTTGATAAGCAATCATGGCTGCAAGAAATGGCACATCTGTCATGACGGGCTCACTCAAAGTATTCGGTGCAGGAAGAATCCAAGGATCTTCCATATGACTCATGCGAAAAGACATCTATATCGTAGATGTCAAAGGCTCATTGAAACTAGATCCTATCATGAGGATCAGTGCAGGACAACTAAAGCTTCCCATGAGGGATGGGTACATTCCTACACCCACACTCCCAGTTGCTGGCTGAGAATGTTCAACGATCGGGATTGAAGCTCCCAAAGATGGGGTAACAGACAGATTCTTGAATGTCATTTGATCAATCATTACAATCTTCCCATTATGTGGAAATCATACAACGCGGAACAAGGAAGAAGAAACATCTTGCATACTGTACATCCAGTTCCTACCTAGCAAGAGATTGTAGTCAAGGGGCGCATCAACCACCTCGACCTCTATCGCAATGGTCTTCCCCCCCAAATGGACTTTAAGGGAAGGAAGGATGTCTTGTGGCCTAAAATATCTCCCATCGAATGTAGTTAACATAGTCACTGATTTAGACAGCTCAGGAGAACCCAGACCCTTCCAACAAGACAAAGAAATCACAGAAGTAGCAGCGCCCTCGTCAATCACAGTGCGTTTGATGATCATATTAAGACATTCTAAATGAACCAAAAGAGACACATAGTAGGGCAAGCGAGACTGAATTCCTGCGGTTTCAAATTTGATCACAGAGGAAGAATCATCAACATTAACACCAAGGGCAGAAAGCAATGCCTTCCTTTGCGAAGGACAACTCTGAAGCACTTCCAATGCAGACACTGCACAAGGAGTGTGGCCCAAATCCTTGACAACTGAATAATTCTGGGCAGCTCAGGCATTTGGATTATGCCCTAAATGCTTAAGGACTCCTTTAGGAATGTGAGGTGCAGCCTTAGGTTTATCCGTAGGTTTCTCAATGCGCAAAGGGGACCTTGGTGGATCAGGCTCTTTTCCTAGGCTGGGTTGTGACGAACCATAATCTTTCGCACGGGTCACAAATTTCGCAGCATGAACCATGTTAATGCACCAACGACCACTAGTCTCCAGCAGATCATGATCATCATCAGACTGGTCATGGGACTTTGAGTTCATATTTTGATTATGCGGTAAAGGGTTAGTTAGCACAGTTGGGCCTTGTGCCAAGAATCTCGAAGCTTCCTCAATACGGGGGCACAAGTAAGTGAGGTGAACGTCCTTACACAACTTGCAAGGGAACTTAACCTTACGTTTAAATTGTTTGTCCCCCCCAGCATTTCGATAGTTCTTGTCATTATTGTTAGCATTCGCATTCTTATTCCCACCCTTTTGATTATTTTTACCCTTTTTTTTATTCCGTCTGGGCTGCTGGTTACCCTTCTGGTCCAACGATTGCACAGAGAGTACACTCGTCGTTTGGGTGGGTTGAGATGAAGCCGTAGCTTGTCCTGAAGTAGATTGGTTGATTGACAATTGAATAACTTGTTTTGCAACCGAATCCACAGGTTTCACACTTGCACAACCCACAATGCCATCGGCATGTGGTCCAGGTTTGACTTTGGGATTGAAACTAGAATGAGGATCATTGGGAATAATCTCATACAACAAACCGGACTAAGCATAAATCAAGTCCAGTTCATGTGCCCTAAAAATCACTTGTTTCTCATTCTGCACTCCAGATGTTGAAACATCCTTCTCTATCTATGGAAATTGTTGGAGCAGGGCCCCACAGCTACATGAAAAGCTACTATCGGAACAAGAAAGTCAAAGGAAACAGTACCTGAGCAACCGAGAAGAGAGAGGTCAACCACTGCACTTAAGGAAGCAACGAAGACAGGAGGGATCAGCTACCCTCATAAATATAAAAGGAGCAACAAGCCGAGGTATTGAAGACAAAGGACAGAAGGGGAGCGACCAAGGAAGCGGCGCCCATACCCATGATCAGCGTCGGGAAGTGTGGAAGACTGTAGAAAGTTATGGTGTGACAAAAAGTGGCAGTTCAAGTACAGATAGGCCGACTATCATAGTTAGGGTTTTTGGGTTACTATTGGGAAAGGACCATAGTGTTGTAATAGGGTGAGACCTTTGGGCTGCCTATATAAGCATGTATTTTGTATTATGAAAGGTTAGCTAGCCAAACATTCAGACAAACAATTAGCTAGGTGTTCAGTTAGCTGTTCTTTGAGTCGAGCTCTGGTTCTGTTGTTAAGTCTGTATTATCTTACTACAACCAATAGCTAGCTCCTTGAGCATGAATGTAACAATCCGTAGGGATTGAGAGAGAGAGAGAGAGATGAAGAGTATATTGTAAGAAGGAAGCAATATATAAAGAGAAGAGATCTAAGAGAGAAGGGCTCCCGGTTGTGTGTGCGGATTTTCCCAGAAGATCTCAAGCTGTATAATAGGTTGCAGCAGAACTGTGTTTACTCTCTCAAGATATAATATAAAAACTAGTTCCCGTGGACATAGCTTCCCCCCTAGAAGTGAACCACGTAAAACCCGTGTGTTGTGCAACTATTTCATGTGATTGTGCTTTACTTAGTTGCTATTTGTTATCTGTTACATGAATGTTGCTTATCAGTTGATGAATGCATGTATGTTATGCTTCAGTTTATAGTACATAGAATGTTAAACGTAAGTTGAATGTATCAAGTAGCCTATATATGAGTTTATCAGTGCTTGATTCATGATAGTTTAATAGTTACAGCGTTAAGTGACTCCGGTATATGAGTTCTGCGAGTTGAGCGTAGTTGATGTTAGCATGTTAAACTGTAGAAGTGTAAGTGAAGTGGTTTAACACCCTTGTGAAGGTTAACATAGTTATTAGACCCAGGAAGGAGGTCGCAGGACCTTGAGAGTTGATACGCATATTGAGCCTCTTTATAGGACATATTATAGCATATAAAGGCGATATTGCATCGTCTGAGGAGCTGCGGTGTGAGATATCACAGGGAAGGAGCTGAGAAGAAGAGTAAGTTTGTGCATCGCCATAGAAGCTGCGATGTAATAAGAGTCTGCTCCCTACCAACGTGAGCTAGAAGGAGAGATCACCCTCATAGAGAGATCCCATTGGTTAACCAGAGTTAAGAGAAACCTAGGATGCTACAGAACCTGGTTGAAGACACCTAAGTCTTCAGCCACCCCATATAATATCACTTCGGGTGAGACTTCAGGTCATTCTACGGTCTGTCATCGAAAGGGCCAGTGAGCTAGGGGTCTTGTTGGTACATTAAAGTAAACCTGGGTCTGCACCTAGTTAAACCAACAAATGGTTCCATTGTTGGCTTTGAACAACTTGAAATGCTAATGTTCTGTTGGCATCCTACTAAATAAGAACTCAACCAGTGGGTTGGGTCTAAGGAAAGAGAATTTGCTGCAACAGAAAACAAGAGTCCTAGGCTCAGTACAGAGGACTGGTTACAAAAACATATCTTCACAGATCTGCATGAGATATTTTTTGCGAACTATGCAAACGAGTTGTACGACTGGTTGTCAAAGTTGACTGCTAAGAATATATTCAAGAAGAAAAGTAACATTGTCTAGACACCGGAGCTGATTCAGACCGTGAGGAGCAGAGACAATCCCATTTCACGGGCAGTAGACTTCTGTCTTGCAAGTTTGCTGGAAGGATTCATTACCAAGTTTGCAGTTGATCAAAGAAAAAGTTTCAGCGAAGCCGAGAGGTACTTCTTCAAAGGATATCGCGGTAAGTACTTGAAATCTTTAAATTCATCTATTAAGATGTTATTACATGAAAAAGGAGTAATGGATATATTCTCAGATGAATAAGTTCAGTAAGTGTAATGTCACAAGAGTTTGAGAGTGATTTTGATGAAATTGGATGTACACGTAGTGGTAAGAAATATAAAGTAGATTTCAAATCTTCCTTCGTGGAAGACAGCTCAGACCATACTAGAGAACAGAGTCAAAATAATAGAGAAAGAGCAGTAGGGGGTATCCCTTACCACCCTTATACCCCACAGAAAAAGACCGGGACTCAGAACAATCCCATAGGAAATCCATCTAGTATTTCACATATAGTACATACTACCTTTACACCACCTACATCTACACCACTGAGGGGTAGTAATACAGCAACTCAGAATCCACCACGTAGAAACATAATGGGGGACGACATGAAGTTACCTAACTTTAAGGGTACAGGAGCAGAAGACCCGGAACAACATTGGTTCCTATGTGAAGCTGTATGGACCATTAAACAGATCCAGGATGATAATACTAAACTTGTCCAGTTGGCCACTACACTTAGAGACAGAGCTTTAACATGGTATATGAAGTATACAATAGCGCAGCCCAGAACGCTCGTACAAGTCAGGACCGCCATGATCAAAGAATTTAAGAAACCTAAGTCTGAGTCACAGTGTATCACAGAGCTTAAAGACATTAAACAGTTACCTACAGAGTCAATATGGGACTTTGATCAAAAATTCAAAGCTCTTATAGACCAGGTTAGCTTTGAGTTTGCACCAGAGCAACATAAGGAATGGTTCATCGCAGCACTACTCCCACATATCAGACTTCCCCTTATGCAACAGAGACTCCGTACCGTGCAGGATGAAGCGTTGGATATGGCAATGAAACTAGAGGCTTCACCTCTAGCTGAGACTAGTACAGGTATGAAAAACCTACAGAATCAGTTAGCCAATCTCACGTTACAGCTACATGATATTAAGAAAGGGAAAGAGGTTGTACAAGAACTATGGTGTACAAAGTTTAAAGGACATGGCCATACTAAAGATCACCGTCCAGTATTTGTTGACTATTTAGCAACTGGGGCTCCAAACCCCTTAATACAGAACCAAGGTCCACAGTGTGAACTCTGCAAAACAAGAGGGCATAGACCACAGGAATGCCCTTTACTTCAGAAGTATGTACAAAACCCTAAGAACTTATATTGTAACTTCTATAAGTCAGTAGGACATGATGAAAATAATTGCAGAGCTTATGATCTCATGATAGACAGAAAGCATGACTTGTACAGATTCCAGTTAGAGAAACCAGATCTAGCAGCAGGACCACGGCACGAACTGACTCATGTTGGCCATGGTGGAGGATTCAGAGGACGAGGCCGTGGAGGAGGCTTTAGCTATGCTGAAGGCTTCGACCATGGCCGTGGACCAATTACTTGTTACAATTGTGGAGTTGTAGGACATTATGCTAGGGATTGTAAGAACCCTATTACGACATGTAAGTATTGCAAGTCCTATGATCACACTATAGAAGAGTGTCCGATCTTGATAGCCAAGATTAGGGATCCTAAGCCAACAATAACCCAAAACATTTAGCTTATTGCTGCTGAGCAGAAAGAACCAGAACCAAGAGTCAATATTGTGACTCGCAGTAGTGCTTCTACTAGTAGGACATCGCAGGATACCGAAAAGAATACAGGTGCAGAGTGGCTGCATAAAGCCACTAATAAATAAACACCACTTGACCTGTAGAAGAACAAAGAAATGTTTCAGAAAGCAAAAACTTTCTTTACTGACCCTATACCATTAGGATCGCAGGTACTTCCTTGTAGGGGCCTACCACAGCAAACACCTTGTGGCGTTAGTCCTGTGCAGATATCGCAAGCTACCACATCTGTAAGGTGTGAAGAGGATGAGTCGACAAAAAGTGTACAATCCTTCCTACGGAGCTGCTTGAAACTTGTACGAAATGAGAAAGCCATCAGAGAGCTTCAGTGCATCATAGATCAGTGTCATCCATCTTCTTCCGTGAGCAATACGCAGCGAGCTGTTCATAATATTATGGGCCATACAAGAATAGGAAGAGAGATGAGACTCACAGCGCAAATTGGAGAATTTGAAATGGATGAGGTAATACTAGATTTAGGATCAGAGATAAATGTTCTGACTAAGAATACATGGGAACAGATGGGTAACCCTAAGTTAGCAAGATCACCTATCCATCTGCGACTAGCCAATCAGCAGAGGGTATCACCACTGGGTCGATTACCGCAAGTACCAGTTGATATTGACAGACTTCGCAGCTTTGTAGATTTTGAAGTCATAGAAATAATTGGCGATAGCAGACCATACCCAGCTTTATTAGGTATTGCTTTGGCAATCAATAACATGGTTGTTAACGATTTAAAGAAAAGACAGATGACCTTTGAGGATAATCATATTTGGGTCATTGCACCATTGGATCCTTTCTAGGGTCCTCGCTACATTGAACCTATCAGAGAAGAGGAGGAGGTGCGCAACATGGAAAGCCTTTATCAGATGACTACTAATCATAGTGATTACATCAACCCCACCGCAGAAGGAAATATCAGTTGGCGATGCAACAACTCATGCACATCAGATTTGGAGGTTGGTTTAGAAAATTGGCAAAATAGACTTTACGAAGTCTTAGCTCATAGATGTGCGTTTATTACTAAGTCACTGCGATAGATCGGCACAGAGATTATTGATATTCCATAATTTCATGGCTTAGCAGATGTCAATGAATTTTTACAGTAGTTTGAGCAGGAAATTCCTCAAGAGCAGAGGATGACAACTATTGACCTTGCAGTAAAAGCCACACCTACAAGATGGTGGAATGCACATAAAGAACATATCGCATCATGGGATGATCTTAAGAGACTGATGGCGATCAGATTCTCTAATGACAAGGAGCCTTTACAACAGAAATATACAGGAGAAAGTGACCCCAGGTCACATATTTAGATTTGTGAACAGAGTTGGTCGGACATTCCAGAGGATGAATGGGTTCACCTATTCATTCACACTTTAGACAAAATTCCAAGGAACTGGTACATTGAGACAGAGTTGCACAGAGGAACCATCACATGGCCACTTATGATAGACAGCTTTCTACTCACTTTCACTTTTGAATCTGAGTATCCAAGCATTGATCAGGCTCTAGATGTTATAAAAACTAAGATATTTGATGACTATACCCTATCAGTGCCTACTCAACCTGATTGGGCCATACAGTTGGAACATGTGCTAGAATGTTACAACTTCATAGCAGAGCCAGATGATGAGGATGAGAATCCTTGCAGTGTCAACATTCCAGAGTCAGAAGGGACTCACGACGTTGATGGACCGAAACTAGAAATTCCCGCTACCACAGAACCTATCAAGATTAAAAAGATCAATATTGGGACAGAAACAGGACCAAATTTTGCCTCTATTGGAGACTATTGGGATGATGAAACAGTAGGACACATCGCAGATCTGTTTCATGACTATCAGGACTTATTTCCCACTAAGTTCATAGAGATGAAGGGAATAGTAGGAGATTTGGGAGTAATGAGGATACCTTTGAAAGAGGATGCTAGGCCAGTTAAGCAGCGTCCATACTAATTGAATCCTCTCTATAAAGAAAAATTTGTGGATGAAATTGATAAGATGCTAGCAGCAGGCATCATTGAACCTGTAGAAGAGAGCGAATGGGTTAGTCCCATGGTCATGCAGGAAAATAAAACCAAAGGAGAAATCATGATTTGTGTCGATTTGCGCAAACTCAACGACGCATCACTTCATGACCCATTTCCGACACCTTTTACTAATGAAGTTTTAGACAATGTGGGAGGATAGGAGATCTATTCATTCACTGATGGATTTTCAGGCTATCACCAGATCAGAATCCATCCCGAGGATCGACACAAGACCACCTTTGCAACAGAATGGGGCTCAATCTAGTATACGGTAATGCCCTTTGGTCTTAAAAATGAACCAGCTATCTTTTCTAGAGTAGTAGTTGTTGTATTTAAGGAATACATCCATAAATTCTTAGAAATCTATTTTGATGATTGGACTGTATTTGGATTAATCGACAAGCATATAGGAGATTTAAGGCTCATGTTAGAGAAATGTAGGCAATATCAGATTTCCCTTAAATTGAAGAAATGTATATTCTATGCACCATTTGGTATTTTGTTGGTTCATATTGTTTGCAGACAAGGCTTGATGGTAGATCCTGCAAAGATTGCCATCATTATTAATCTTCCAGCACCCAACTCAGTCAAGCAATTGAGGACAATGCTCAGTCATACCGGGTACTATAGAAAATTCATCAAAGGTTATGCAAAGATCACAGCACCTATGGAAAATTTGTTAAAGAAATAAGTGAAATTCCTATGGAATGAGGAATGCCAACAAAGTTTAGACACTCTTAAATAGAAGATGGTTACTGCACCCATCTTAGTATTCCCGGATTGGAACAAGCCATTTCATGTACATGTGGATGCATGTGGAATTGCACTGGGGATTGTCTTAACCCAGCTAGGAGAAGGGGGTATCGATCACCCTATCGCGTACTCAAGCATAAAGCTATCTACCACATAAAATAACTACACCACCACAGAAAGAGAAGGATTAGCTATGGTGTATGCTCTACAGAAGTTCAAGCACTACCTGTTAGGTGCCCCATTCAAGATGTTCACTGACCATTCCACTTTAAAGTACTTGTTCAATAAACCAGTATTAGGAGGAAGGATCTGTAGATGGTTACTCCTATTTCAAAAGTATGATTTTGAAATCATGGTAAAACTAGGAAAATTAAATGCCATACCTGATCACCTGTCGTGGATAGATTCAGGTGAAGAACCAAGTAATTTAGAGGATAATTTTCCAGATGTGCAATTGTTCTCTATCCAGATCGCAGATGACTATTACGCTGATATTATTCACTTTCTCACTATAGGGTGGGAACCTGTTGAGTTTACTCAGCAACAAAAGAAACTGTTAGTTGTTAAAGCAACAGACTTCACTTTGATCGTGGGACATTTATATAAGTTAGGTCCAGATGAAGTCTTGCGCAGATGCGTTATGCCACACGAGAAAGAGGCCATTATCAGAGAAGCAAATTTAGGTGCCGCAGGAGGTCATTTCACAGGAAAGCCGACTGCTCAGAAAATCCTAGCTGCAGGATTATGGTGGCCTACTTTGTATAAAGACACTAAGCAGTTTTGCAGATGCTGTGATATCTGCCAGAGGGTAGGAAAACCTTTGCGCAAAGGTGAAATGCCACTGCAACTACATATTACATTGCGGGAATTTGACAAGTGGGCTATAGATTTCGTGGGTCCTATCAACCCACTCGGGAAACGATTTGGTGTGAGATACATCATCACAGGAATAGAATACCTCACCAGGTGGGCAGAGGCAAAAGTAGTAAGGAATTGTGATGCTACTACAACTGCACAGTTCTTTTTGAAAACATCATAAGTAGAT
Source organism: Pseudotsuga menziesii (assembly GCA_001517045.1). NCBI lineage: Eukaryota > Viridiplantae > Streptophyta > Pinopsida > Pinales > Pinaceae > Pseudotsuga > Pseudotsuga menziesii. The sequence continues at coordinate 198,909 of LPNX010760271.1, read as the reverse complement.
TTGGATGTCCAGTAATCTTGATGAGTGATCAAGGCACACATTTTCTGAACCACACTATTAAGGCCTTGACGGAGGAATTTCAGATCTAGCACCATAAGAACACTCCCTACCATCCTCAAGCTAATGGTACGGTGGAGGCCTTTAACAAGATTCTAGAAAACGCTCTTACTAAGATCTGTAACAGCCAAAGAAATCATTGGGACCTCAGGGTTAATGTTGTATTATGGGCTTATAGAACTACATGCAAGAAACTTACAGGAAACACACCTTTCAGCTTGGTGTATGGACAAGACGCTGTTATGCCTATGGAATATATTATTCCTAGTTTAAGAGTTGATAAAATTCTCGGGATTACTGATACAGACACAATGAATGAAAGACTAGTGCATGTGCTTGCCTTAGAAGAAGACAGATTCATCACAGGATTTCATTAGAAAGTGCAGAAGGCATGAGAAAAAGCTTGGCATGACAGGCACATCAAAAGCAAGATTTTTCAGATAGGAGACTTCATGCTCCTCTATGAAAGTAAGTTTGTTAAGTTTCCAGGGAAGTTCAAGACACATTGGTTGGGGCCATATCAGGTTCAGCAAGTTACAAATGGAGGTGTTGTTCAGCTCAGCAAACTGAACGGGGAGCTTCTTCCCACTTTGATTAATGGCAGTAGGCTTAAGCTTTATAGTGATAGCCACTCCACCTCCCAGCCCTAACTCAGATAGTTTATGAATTGTAGATGTCCAGTGTAGTTGAAAGGAGGAACTGGTAATTAGTCTACACCAAAAAAAAAAAAGTTCTAAGTATGAGGAATCACATCAGAAAAGTGTATGTTGCACAAGTCATAGGATGCTTGCGGAGTTTTTGAATGTTGCAGCGTTCATGCCGATACTTTGGTTCGAGACAATGCGGTGTGGAATCGCAGCGATGCGATGTTCCCCGTGCCACGTAGATGATTTTGAAAAGGGACAGAGGGCTAGTCACTTCGCCTTCTGACAAGCAGTTAATCCAGATACGAAAGCTATACGTTGCCCTAGATTTGGAAGCAGTATAATGATTTTTCAATATTTGGTAAATCTTCGACGAGACCAATGCCTACACGCAAGTTTCGAGGGAAATTTGATCAGATTTTCAGTAATTAATGAGGATCGAAATGACGGGTGTTGTCTTGTCCATGCAATTAATACCGCCGATGGGTCTAGCCAAATGACCGTTGCTTCAAATATTATCACCTTCGTTATAAATACATAGATCATTCATCCAGAAGGGTTACTTTTGCAATTTCTGAGAGCTATAGAGAAATTTGAAGAGTTTTCCCTATGAAGAGATACTCCAGCTACAGAGTGTTGGTTTTCCCCAATTTCGCAGCTGTTAAGTCAGTAAATTTTCTCTTCAGTTTTGGTTGACTTCTCCAATTTTGGTTTTTTTTTCATTTTATTTGAAGTAAGTTTTGTTTTAAGTCTCAGTTTTATTTTCCTCTAGGAACATTTTGGTTGATTAAATAGTTTTTTAAGCTTGCATTTTATAAGTTTGTTTTGATTTTTGGTCCTTTGTGTGTTAAAGGGGTTAAAGAAAAGGTCATTATATTAAATATTTGATTCATAAATGTTTATTTGGAGAATACCTTGATTGATTTTCACCTTAGCAGCTGTTTAAACCTCCGACAAATTAGCAAAAAGCTGAAAAATGGCAAAAAATTAGCATTGGAAATATTCTTGTAGCGCTGGGCTGAAATTTTACAAAGGGCGCGCTACAAGAATATCGCGGCCCTCTTATTTTCCGATTTTCAAGCAAAATTTTGGCACGTCCTAGAATGATGAATGACTAGTTACGTGATTTTAGGATTTTATTATGTGCTATGTTAGTTTCCATCATGTGAACAGGTGAATTGGACCACGTTTGTGTACATCCTAAATATCCAAGGAGAATTCAAAGCTTGCGGTTATTTCCAAAATCAAAAAACAGAGGAGGAGTTGCAGCCAATAGGAGATTGTCGAGCTGTGTTATCAAGGCATGGAAAGGCCATTGAAATGTCAAGGGATCATAGGCCTGGTTTTACCAAGAAGAGAATACGCATTGAAGCTTCTCGGGGTTTTATTGATGATGGGTATTTAAATGGCGCAGCTTATGTCAAAATGGAATAAATTTTTAACGCGCAAGGATTTTAGACATGCTTTACTCTTTCAGGATGACGGTGGTGGTATGGATATTCAGTTTGAAGTCTCGATACAATAACTATGAGCCTACGAAGGAAGCATGTCTTTCTACCTGTTCTTGAATTTTCTGCATCAAATTTTCAAAATGCAGATCCAAAATACCGTGAAGTTTCTGTCATGTCCTTAGGAGTCATATCAGAGGGCTGCTTTGAGGTAATGAAGAATAAGTTGGAAAGTATCTTAACTATTGTCTTGCAATCCCTAAAGGATCCGAAACAGATCGTACGTGGAGAAGCATCGTTCACATTGGGACAGTTTGCAGAGCATTTACGGCCTGAAATTGTGGCACATTATGAGATTGTTCTTCCTTGTATTCTGGATGCTCTTGGGGATGTGTCAACCGAAGTGCAGAAAAAAAAACATACTATGCATTGGCTACATTCTGTGAGCATATGGGGGCAGAGATCCTTCCTTATCTCGATCCTCTCATGGGAAAGTTGCTTGAAGGATTGCATAGCAATTTTCGTGAATTACAAGAGACATGCATGTCTACAATTGGGTCTCCTGTTGGCGCTGCAGAATTAGTTTTCATTCCATATGCTGAGGGCGTTCTAGAATTGATGAATATTTTTATGGTATTATGTGTCAGTATTGAAATTGGTGGTTGTATATGCTGATGGCCATGTAAAAATCCACGATTTCACAAAATGAATTAATTCAGTCACATATTTCTTACTGTCATTTAAAATATGAAGATCACTCTGCAAAGAAGATATCAGAATGTGGTTGTTGATAGCCCTCGACAAAATCAGTTGGAGATGTTTTTGGGCATGCGGTTTTGCAAGTATCTTCCTTCGGTGTTGGATAAGCCTTTGCAGGTTCTATCTAGGCATCCAGCGAGCTTCCTTAAGCCTGTGCCAAACATGTTTCCCAGCCTTAGTAGTGGAAATGATCTTCTTAGCCTCAAAAGCAAAGACCTTATATGGGTTTCTCCTCCAGCTACAGATATTACGGAGGTTCTCATATATCTTGCAGAGCCTTGTCATGTATCTCAGGTTCTTTTAACCATATCACATGGGACAGATGACTCTTCATCCCCTACTTCAGTTGATGTTAGAACAGGATGCAACCTTGATGGACTACAGCTTGTTGTTGAGGGAGCAACAATACCTCAATGTACAAATGGGACAAAAGTGATAATTCTAGTGCTTGGGGTAATGAGTCCAGAGGATGTTGCTGTAACTGGTGCAGGTGTGCGTCTGAGAAGGCATGGGAAACACAGTTTTCCATGGTTGTATGATTTTGAAGAACAGGAAGGAGAGATAAACGTTTTGACACGCATTGTGGCTTTGACATTTTATCACTCTGTTGTGGGAAGAATTCCTCTAAATATTGGTGAGATTGAAGTCCTTGGAGTTGCACTTCCCTGGAGAATTATGTTTGCAGATGTTGATCATGCACTAAAATCATTGGAGCATGATTAAAAAGGTTCAAGATAATTATAAAACATCTCCTCAGTTCCTTTGTTTTCTAAGAGCAGTTCAATGCCAGTGGTTTCATTGCCCAGTAGAAATATCACATCCATTGCAAGGTGAAAGTTTACAGGTTGAAATATCATAGGGCAAAATATCACAGGGTGCTGCTAAGTGTTATTTGAGCTTTCTAAAACAGTTCTGTGGCTCAAATATGAAAAAAAACATTGGATTATTTAGAAACCATGAAGCTTGAAATAGAACGTCTTCAGTTGAATCTATCCGATGTTGAAAGAGATAGGGAATTACTGTCTATTGGCTGTGACCCTGCTACAATTGATCCTAATAGAATACTAAAGCTTCCATATGTGGCACAGCTACGAAAAACTGCACAGAACCTTGCATTGTCAAATCATATTGTATCTGAGGACAAGAAACTATCAGTTATTGGCCTGGAGGAGGATAGCATTAAGGTTTCAGAGGAAAACACAAAAACCGAGTCTCATTGTAGTGATGAAGATAGCTGTATTGAAGTTAAACTTTCAGGCTTCTTTGAATCATTCCAGGGACTTATGCTTACCTCATTGTTACAGAAAGTTCATTGAAAGTGAATTATCAGGAACTGAGGTTATGCTTAATGATGTGAAGATGGAGGAAATGCTTATCCCTATCATTGAAAAGGCATATGTACATGAGAAGATACAGCTTACACAACACTTCATCAGCTGATACTTGGAGAAAGAGAAAAATGTTTTTCAACAGGGTATTTGGCATAGAATTCTGCTCTATTTTTCCTGTTTTGAGTGATTGAGGTAAAATGCCAACCAAGAGCTAAGGATGAGGAATTTTTGAAAACCAAAAGAGGTTTTTGTTTTTAATATACCCATGTACAAAAAAATCTCTCATTTTTGCAACAGCTGTCAAGGTTTGAAAGATTTAATTAAATCTTTGCAGCCTATTTTTCAGGGACTTTAAATATTCAATATTTTCCTGTTTTAGTGTTCATTTTGTGGGGCATATTCTGATTGATTGGAGATGAATTTTTACAAACCAATAGAGGTTTTTGTCCATAACGGACCCATTTACAAAAACCTCTCTCATTTTTTACACAGATGTCACCAATTGAGAGATATGGAAGCTTCTTTGACACCTATTTTCCAGAAATTCGCCATATTTGCCAGGAATCCGATTTGCTATTTTTAGTAAATTAGTTGAGTTAGTTAGTTAATGTAACTGCTGGGTAGTTTCAATTTCGACCTAATGAAGGGGAGATGGAACTACTTCTTTGTAACTATTTATAGAGGTGATCAAGACATTGTGAGGGTTCTGATTTTGGGAGAATCAGGAGGTCTGCTAGCTGCTTGTACTATCATACTTGTTCAGAGAACTGGTACTGTACTCTTATATACATTTACTGATGAAACTATGAATATATGACTCTTTACCCTTCATTTGGTCTATGTTGGATTTTTTATTGAGCATGTTTTGCTTCTTAAATGGTAATTTCATTGCTAGTTGATGTCTTTTTCTGGTAATGCTTACCTGTTAATGTATGAACCACAACATAGTTTCTTTGTTGGATGTTTGTGATATATTGGGCATCTTCATCAGTGTATGTCTGTAATTTAGTTGTTGATTTTACTCTGAATGTATTCCCTGCATGATCTTGAAGCTTACAACCAAAAACACATAAACAAAACCCTAAACCCTAGTTTGAATTGAGTTTTTCTCTTGAGATTGTGTTGGCTTATTCCCCTAGCCTTAGGAACAATTTCTGGCAAAAACATATTTGGCGCCATTGCCGGGGACGAAGCTGAAGCATATATTCCCTGGGATACTTACTTATTTTCCTGGTTTGAGAGGTGAACTTGAACCAGCATTTTTTAAGGCTATTTTCACCAAAAAGTTTGACAGAGTGGCTGCTAGAAGAATTAGAAGGTTTCAGTCATGCCTAGCTTTATACAGCCTTGATTAATTTGAGCTACTGTCACTCCTTTCTCTTTCTAAGAAGAAGAAACAAAATCTCTCTTGACAAATTGATTGGCGACTCCACTATTTCAAAATGCATGGGCCAATGTCCATGGAAGCTATTGTGGCTCGAAGGTTTGCACCTTTCAATTTTTCTGATATTCCAGGTTTTCCAAATCCAGTACCTACTATGGATATTTGGGGAGATTGTCTTCCATAGTTTAAGGAAAACAAAGAGGATAACCCATCAGATCACCTTATCAAATTTCATCAATGTATGGTCCAGTTAAATATCCAGCATGAAGATGTGCTCATGAAGATGTTCATGTATTCACTTGAGCGAGATGCACGAGATTGGTATTTTTCTCTTCCTGCTGCTAGTATCTCCTCATTGAATGAATTCCACACATGCTTTCGGAAGCATTGTAAGTATCTGTACCCAGCTGAACTCTTTTTAAAAGATTGTTGTGAACAGGCTGATGTTTATCATACAATTTCTGATTTAAAGAACCATGATGATGACTACTATCAAGAGTTCAAAACATGTCATAAAGAAGTTGAAGATTCAGAATTTGTTGAAGATGAGAATGTAACATTTTTAGATACTGCTGTCAAGCAAGAGGATATTGATGATCTACAGGATGATGGCCATAGTATAGATGCTTCAAACAGTTATACATCCATTACCTTAGATTCTTATCAAGATCATATTGCCTCCTTTGAAAAATTGAAATATGATGAACAGATTGAAAGTTCAACAGGTGAAAGTATTAGAGCAACAATAGATGTTGAGAGCAGCCCACATCTTCCATATTTGCAGACCAGGGAAAATTGCAATATCCATGCGGAACAAAATTTGCAGGGACTGCCTAATCTTCAGTTTGAAAGCCAGAAATATATTCTTTCTCCTTATGAATATTCTATTTCAAATTATGATGAGCAACGAGGTGGGGATTTTCCAAATCTGTTTCATGATGTTATTGTTGATCCTGTTATTCAAGAAGCTTCATCTCTGTCATCAGGATCTTATCTTGATTCTCTTATATTCGACCAAGATGGTGATGAAAAAGGAAATGATAAAGTTTGTGAAGACTCATTTTTTATTCAAATTTCATCTAGCTTTTCTTTTCAGCCGAGAGATGATCAAAGGAGTATTGATGCTTGTCATAAATATGTTGAACATCTTTCTAATCTTGATATATCCCGCAAATATATGATTATTGGAAAGGAAATTGCTTGCTGTGTCAAGCCAGCATATCATCTTGATGAAACCAGATTACAGGAATATCAGCAGGAAGCAGTTGATTCTTTTGTTTGCAGAAATGAAAGTTATGTTGTTAAGGAAGATCTTCATGATACAAATGGTTATAATGAGAATTATATATCTGTAGATGCATCAGATCTTATCTCTGTTGCACATACTGCCTTTGATGTGTATGAACTATCAGTTACAAAAGAGGATTGTTCCCAAATTTTTGAAGAGGTTTCTTATGACATTTTTTCTCCTGTGATTCGTGAGGAGGATTTGAAGATTGCTTGTCTTTCTTTACCAGATACAAAAAAATTTTGTTCACCTATCTTTGATGAGTATGGTGCTGAAGAGAATATTCTACATTATGATCAAGAAATTGCTGGTTCACATCACGATAGCCATGAGGATGCTATTAACATTGTATCAAATTCATTTATTAAAGATGACTGTCATGATGATCAGATTGTTTCTTTCAAAATATTTAAAGATGATGATCAGATTACTCCTTTTGAAAACTTTGAACACATTGAGCATACTGGCATATTAGTAGAAGATAGTTTCAGATCTGCAGAAGATGAGGAGGACAGCCTATCATTTTCACATTTGCAGGGACTTTTTGATTTTCAGCTAGAGAACAAGGTTCATGATCAAGAATGTGTTGATGCAGCATATGTTATGGGCGGTCCACATTTTCAAGACTTTCAGATTGATAGATCAGCAAGTAACAGTTTCACATCTACAGAAGATAATGAGGGCAGCGTTCAGTTTTCAGATGTGCAGACACAGGGAAATAGCATCAAATCTGAAGAGGAGCATAAAGTTTCAGATCAGAAATTCAATTTGTATTTTCCTTTAGCAGAGATCAAGCAGTTTACATTCGGTATTGAAGATTGTGAAGGAAAATAAAAGCAGCTGCAACATAGTCAATTGGAACAACAGATCAAGGAGGTATTCTTTTATGATTTTGAAGACCCTGTTGCTGACTTTTTAGATTCTCTCAGTAGCATAGATGTTAAGATATTTCTGTCAGAAGGAAATTGTCTTTATCATTTACTCAATTTTTTCTGTATGAGATGGCCTTCATTACTTTTCAAGTCAAGATTCAGCAGGGTGCCTGTAAATCAGTTTCTGACCTGGCTTCATTGGAAGCATGTTTTTACTTGATCACTCTGCTCCTAATGGTTAGATGTAGGAGTAGACAGAGGAATAAGCTCTTCCTATGAGCAGTTAGATCTTTTTCAGTTTTGTTTAGTTCATGAATAAGCAGAGCAGGCTGCATGTAAGCTACAGATGGGATATAGGTTTGCAGTGAGATCAGTACTGAAGGCTTGATGACTCCATAGCCCAATGGAAGTTTACAGACAGGTAGATAGAAGACAGAGGGCACTGGTCTACAGGTTCTTGAATCCTCGCAGGGAGGACTTTATCCCGCAGCTGGAGCCAGATGTTAAGTCAGTAAATTTTCTCTTTAGTTTTGGTTGACTTCTCCAATTTTGGTTTGTTTTTCACTTTATTTGAAGTAAGTTTTGTTTTAAGTCTCCGTTTTATTTTCCTCTAGGAACATTTTGGTTGATTAAATAGTTTTTTAAGCTTGCATTTTATAAGTTTGTTTTGATTTTTGGTCCTTTGTGTGTTAAAGGGGTTAAAGAAAAGGTCATTATATTAAATATTTGATTCATAAATGTTTATTTGGAGAAGACCTTGATTGATTTTCACCTTAGCAGCTGTTTAAACCTCCAACAAATTAGCAAAAAGCTGAAAAATGGCAAAAAATTAGCATTGGAAATATTCTTGTAGCACTGGGCTGAAATTTTACAAAGGGCGCGCTACAAGAATATCGCGGCCCTCTTATTTTCCGATTTTCAAGCAAAATTTTGGCACGTCCTGGAATGATGAATGACTGGTTACGTGATTTTAGGATTTTATTATGTGCTATGTCAGTTTCCATCATGTGAACAGGTGAATTGGACCACGTTTGTGTACATCCTAAATATCCAAGGAGAATTCAAAGCTTGTGGTTATTTCCAAAATAAAAAAACAGAGGAGGAGTTGCAGCCAATAGGAGATTGTCGAGCTGTGTTATCAAGGCGTGGAAAGGCCATTGAAATGTCAAGGGATCACAGGCCTGGTTGTACCAAGAAGAGAATACGCATTGAAGCTTCTGGGGGTTTTATTGATGATGGGTATTTAAATGGCGCAGCTTATGTCAAAATGGAATAAATTTTTAACGCGCAAGGATTTCAGACATGCTTTACTCTTTCAGGACGACGGTGGTGGTATGGATATTCAGTTTGAAGTCTCGATACAATAACTATGAGCCTACCAAGGAAGCATGTCTTTCTACCTGTTCTTGAATTTTCTGCATCAAATTTTCAAACTGCAGATCCAAAATACCGTGAAGTTTCTGTCATGTTCTTAGGAGTCATATCAGAGGGCTGCTTTGAGGTAATGAAGAATAAGTTGGAAAGTATCTTAACTATTGTCTTGCAATCCCTAAAGGATCTGGAACAGATCGTACGTGGAGCAGAATCGTTCACATTGGGACAGTTTGCAGAGCATTTACGGCCTGAAATTGCGGCACATTATGAGATTGTTCTTCCTTGTATTATGGATGCTCTTGGGGATGTGTCAACCGAAGTGCAGAAAAAAAAACATACTACGCATTGGCTGCATTCTGTGAGCATATGGGGGCAGAGATCCTTCCTTATCTCGATCCTCTCATGGGAAAGTTGCTTGAAGGATTGCATAGCAATTTTCGTGAATTACAAGAGACATGCATGTCTACAATTGGGTCTGCTGCTGGCGCTGCAGAATTAGTTTTCATTCCATATGCTGAGGGCGTTCTAGAATTGATGAAGATTTTTATGGTATTATGTGTTAGTATTGAAATTGGTGGCTGTATATGCTGATGGCCATGTAAAAATCCACGATTTCACAAAATGAATTAATTCAGTCACATATTTCTTACTGTCATTTAAAATATGAAGATCACTCTGCAAAGAAGATATCAGAATGTGGTTGTTGATAGCCCTCAACAAAAGCAGTTGGAGATGTTTTTGGGCATGTGGTTTTGCAAGTATCTTCCTTCGGTGTTGGATAAGCCTTTGCAGGTTCTATCTAGGCATCCAGCGAGCTTCCTTAAGCCTGTTCCAAACATGTTTCCCAGCCTTAGTAGTGGAAATGATCTTCTTAGCTTCAAAAGCAAAGACCCTATATGGGTTTCTCCTCCAGCTGCAGATATTACGGAGGTTCTCATGTATCTTGTAGAGCCTTGTCATGTATCTCAGGTTCTTTTAACCATATCACATGGGACAGATGACTCTTCATCCCCTACTTCAGTTGATGTTAGAACAGGATGCAAACTTGATGGACTATAGCTTGTTGTTGAGAGAGCAGCAATACCTCAATGTGCAAATGGGACAAAAGTGATAATTCTAGTGCTTGGGGTAATGAGTCCAGAGGATGTTGCTGTAACTGGTGCAGGTGTGCGTCTGAGAAGGCATGGGAAACACAGTTTTCCATGGTTGTATGATTTTGAAGAATAGGAAGGAGAGATAAAATTTTTGACACGCATTGTGGCTTTGACATTTTATCACTCTGTTGTGGGAAGAATTCCTCTAAATCTTGGTGAGATTGAAGTCCTTGGAGTTGCACTTCCATGGAGAAGTATGTTTGCAGATGTTGATCATGCACTAAAATCATTGGAGCATGATTAAAAAAGTTCAATATAATTATAAAACATCTCCTCAGTTCCTTTGTTTTCTAAGAGCAGTTCAATGCCAGTGGTTTCATTGCCCAGTAGAAATATCACATCCATTGCAAGGTGAAAGTTTACAGGTTGAAATATCATAGGGAAAAATATCACAGGGTGCTGCTGAGTGTTATTTGAGCTTTCTAAAATAGCTCTGTGGCTCAAATATGAAAAAAACATTGGATTATTTAGAAACCATGAAGCTTGAAATAGAACGTCTTCAGTTGAATCTATCCGCTGTTGAAAGAGATAGGGAATTACTGTCTATTGGTCGTGACCCTGCTACAATTGATCCTAATAGAATACTAAAGCTTCCATATGTGGCACAGCTACGGAAAACTGCACAGAACCTTGCATTGTCAAATCATATTGTATCTGAGGACAAGAAACTATCAGTTATTGGCCTGGAGGAGGATAGCATTAAGGTTTCAGAGGAAAACACAAAAACTGAGTCTCATTGTAGTGATGAAGATAGCTGTATTGAAGTTAAACTTTCAGGCTTCTTTGAATCATTCCAGGCACTTATGCTTACCTCATTGTTACAGAAAGTTCATTGAAAGTCAATTATCAGCAACTGAGGTTATGCTTAATGATGTGAATATGGAGGCAATGATTATCCCTATCATTGAAAATGCATATGTACATGAGAATATACAGCTTACACAGAACTTCATCAACTGATAATTGGAGAAAGAGAAAAATGTTTTTCAACAGGGTATTTGGCACAGAATTCTGCTCTATTTTTCCTGTTTTGAGTGATTGAGGTAAAATGCCTACCAAGAGCTAAGGATGAGGAATTTTTGAAAACAAAAAGAGGTTTTTGTTTTTAAGATATCCATATACAACAACCTCTCTCATTTTTGCAACATATATCAAGGTGTGAAAGATTCAATTAAAGATTTGCAGCCTATTTTTCAGGGAGTTTAAATATTCAATATTTTCCTGTTTTAGTGTTCATTTTGCGGGGCAGATTCTAATTGATTGGAGATGAAGTTTTACAAACCAAGAGATTTTTGTGTCCATAATGGACCTGTTTAAAAAAACCTCTCTCATTTGTTACACAGGTGTCACCAATTGAGATATATGGAAGATTCTTTGACACCTATTTTCCAGAAATTCGTCATATTTGCCAGGAATCCGATTTGCTATTTTTAGTAAATTAGTTGAGTTAGTTAGTTAATGTAACTGCTGGGTAGTTTCAATTTATACCTAATGAAGGGGAGATGGAACTAATTCTTTGTAACTATTTATAGAGGTGAGCAAGACATTGTGAGGGTTCTGCTTCTGGGAGCATCAGGAGGTCTGCTAGCTGCTTGTACTATCAGACTTGTTCAGAGAACTGGTACTGTACTTTTATATGCATTTACTGATGAAACTATGAATATATGACTCTTTTCCCTTCATTTGTTCTATGTTGGCTTTGTTATTGAGCATGTTTTTCTTCTTAAATGGTAATTTCATTGCTAGTTGATGTATTTTTCTGGTAATGCTTATCTTTTAATGTATGAACCACAGCATAGTTTCTTTGTTGGATGTTTGTGATATATTGGGCATCTTCATCAGTGTATGTCTGTGATTTAGTTGTTGCTTTTAATTTGAATGTATTCCCTGCATGATCTTGAAGCTTACAACCAAAAACACATAAACAAAACCCTAAACCCTAGTTTGAATTGAGTTTTTCTCTTGAGATTGTGTTGGCTTGTTCCCCTAGCCTTAGGAACAATTTCTGGCACAAACAGCAGCCATTGCCAGTTCAGAGCATTGCACCAAGTGGTTTTTGTTCGAGATGGAACCTTTATAAGACATTGTGCAAATATTCCAGCGTGGTGGCCTTGTGTCTGCTATGACAACGCCGCCCAAGGTTATGAAATTAAGTGCACCACAGGTCAGACAGACACTAAGGATGAGGAGCCAAGCTCAGATAGTAGAAGAGTCCAGCCCAAAGCAGGATGAAGAAGTTCATATGGAAACAAAATACATCATGCCACGAGTTGAGGATGCACCAGAGGTAACCATTCCAAAGGGTGCTAAGTTTCCTGTTCCCCTACCGTCGATTGATTCTCGTGTCAAGGAAGATGGAGATCTGTTAGGATATGCCCCTGTTCTCAAATTTATAGACTATAACCTTGGAGACAGTAAGACATATCCTCAGTTTCGACCGGATCGATATCTCACAGTTTAGACGAACCCGAGGACCGACGCAGATGAGTTTGTTCCTATGGAACATGTCCAGATTCTTGAGCAGTCAGGCTTGCTCAATTTGTCGAGAATACCACATTTTGGATGAGGTGCAAAGGTTAATGCCGTGGTGTGCATGCTACTTTCTTATGTACATGGAGGTTACCTCTGGCTAGGTAACAGGGTCGATCTAAACTTCGATCTGATACACCGCATCATTGGGCTGTCTAAGACTGGTAAGGACCCTCAGACATGTATATCAAGTAAGAGCAAGGATTCCAAGCTACCAGCAACCCTAGTTAACAAGTATAAGCTACAGAGAGGAGGTTAGGCTTATGACCTCACAGCACTAGCAGATGATACACTTATATTTACAGCCAATCTACTTGCAGGAAGACTGTTAACCAAGGTTCACCCAAAAGAAGTCACAGGATCAGTAATTCACCTTGCCATACAAGTCGCGGAAGGTGAACAATTTAATTGGTGTTTATTCTTATTAAATATTTTTCTTCAAGATTGTTTGACAGCGCAAGACGAGCCGAACCACCCATTCCATTTCTCATGGCTCCTTATATTATGTGCATTCGTCGAGTGGAAAGAGTCACCCCATACCTAGTTTCTATAGCTACGAAGCGGCGAGCCCAAAGGTGCACACTATGCAAAATTATGGGAGAGCAACAACCTAGCTAAGAAAAATATCAATATGATAGTATTCTATGAATACTATAAACTGTTGAAGAGATTCATCCAGGAGACACCGCATATCAACATAGATATTGTAGACATGTATGATAATCGGCTTGATTTCATGGCAGACAGCCATACAATCTACCTAAGGCCAAAAGGGTCTAGAACGGATAATTGGGAAAATGGTTTGTTCAGGATGACAGCGCAAGATATAGAAGATGTCATCAAAGACTTTGATGAAGAGTGGAAGAAGGCATTAGAATATGCCACAGCACTACCACCAAGTACCGCACAGACAGACCCATCGGACAAAGGAAAAGACAAAGTGGCGTCCAAGATGAAAGACATAGCAGAAGTGCCACCACCGGCACGAAAGTGGAAAGATACAGAAGAGGTGCGACCAGGGGCACCAAAGAAGAAAAAATAAAAATCCTCAAATCCAACTATAGAGACCGCACTAAAGGAGGATGACTATGAACTCATTGCAACGAGATTGCAGGACGCGATGCGGGACTCATTTCAGGCGATGCAGACATCGCAGGACAAGCTGTGGAGCACTATTGATAAGCATCTTTTGGAGTTAAAAGCACTAACTGAGAAGACTTCCACAATGTAGATTCCACCAATCAAGGCGATGGCAAGAGAAAGTTCAACACCATCAACTTCCTGCGAGGAAGTCTTGGCAAAGGATCGCATCAATACAGTGCTAATACTGTCAGGGAGCATCCAACTCCCTAATTTGATGATCGATGTATAGATACAGGTTAGACAACCTATCAAGGTTAATCTAGCCTAGTTCCCTATTGATCAATTACAGATGATCGAGTAGCAGATATCTGCAGAACTGAGGGATAGAGACCTTGCAAATTATAAACAGAACACTCAGCTGAGGAAACAGTATGCAAAGCTCACCACGGGCTTTCACAAAAAGGCGGAAGAGTTAAGAGTACATGAAGAAAGAGAGCAGGATCTAAGTCAGGTCCTGTAGAACATCGCATTGGAGTTACCCCAATGTAACATAGAGTTTTCCTTACCTCTAACGCAGAAGGTAAGAAGAATTGCAGACAGAGCAAAGGCTCTGGAAGAAACAGTGACCAAGATGGAGGAAGACCACAAAGCACAGAATGCTGAGCTTGAGGCTTGACCACCAGGAACACCTTAGGATGACAAGGAAGCAAGGGCAGAGGCCTTTAGACTCACTTCAACACAGATCAAGAGTCGCATAGATGACACATAGTCATTACTAGCTGATGCGACGAAGACATGGTCGGAGCTAGACGAGCTCCCGGATAGACTGGAATTGCAGCAGAGCATCCAGAACATAGAGAAGGCCACAACAGCAATGAAGGAAGAAGTCAAGAGCTTAGGAGCTCTTGCAAAGATGAAGAAGAAGACATAGATGAATCGTTTGCAACAGGAAGCATAGCGGTTGAGAGAAAAAGAGATACAATTCAATAACCTGCTTCAACCATATCAGGAACAAATCGCAGATCTAGTCGAATCGGTTGAGCAGAAGGTTAAGGAGTTCACTACAAGCAAAAGTGATATTGATGATACATAAGACTCCATCATTAGTCGAGCTATGCTTGAAATAGCACAAGAGTGTGTCGAAGTTATGGATAAAGAAGTCACAGGACTTCGGGAGAGACTTACAAGGACTTCGCAGGAAGCCAAGGAGAAGCTACAGAAACAGAAACCAGCTGTTAGTGGCTCAGGGATGACCCACAAGTAAGTGTTAGGGGATTGTTGGAGTAGGGCCCCATAGCTACAGGAAAAGATGCTATATGGGGACAAGAAAGTCAAAGGAAACAGTACCTGAGCGGCCAAGAAGAGAGAGCTCAACCACTGCACTTAATGCAGCAGTGAAGACAGGAGAGCACACAATGCAGCAGCAAAGATAGGAGGGCTCAGCTACCCTCATAAATAGAAAAGGAGCAATAGGCCAAGGTATTGAAGACAAAGGACAGAAGGGGAGCGACCGAGGAAGCGGCACCCATACCCACGATCAGCGCCGGGAAGCGTGGAAGACTGCAGAAAGCTATGGTGTGATGGAAAGCGGCAATTCAAGTACAGATAGGTCAACTGTCATAGTTAGGGTTTTTGGGTTACTGTTGGGAAAGGCCCACAGTGTTCTAATAGTGAGAAACCTTCGGGCTACCTATATAAGCATGTATTTTGTATTATGAAAGGTTAGCTAGCCAAACATTCAGATAGACAATTAGCTAGTTGGTTAGTTAGCTGTTCTTCGAGTCGAGCTCTGGTTCTGTTGTTAAGTCTGTATTATCTTACTACAACCAGTAGCTGGCTCCTTGAGCATGAATGCAACAATCCACAGGGATTGAGAGAGAGAGAGAGGAAGAGTATATTGTAAGAAGGAAGCAATATAGAAAGAGAAGAGATCTAAGAGAGAAGGGCTCCCGATTGTGTGAGTGGACTTTCCCAGAAGATCTCAAGCTGCATAATAGGTTGCAGCAGAACTGTGTTTACTCTCTCAAGATATAATATAAAAACTAGTTCTCGTGGACGTAGCTTCCCCCCTGGAAGTGAACCACATAAAACCCGTGTGTTGTGCGACTATTTCATGTGATTGTGCTTTACTTAGTTGCTATCTGTTATCTGTTACATGAATGTTGCTTGTCAGTTGATGAATGCATGTATGCCAATGCTTCAGTTTATAGCACATAGAAGGTTCAACACAAGTTGAATATATCAAGTAGCCTGTATATGATTTTATCAGTGCTTGATTCATGATAGTTTGACAGTTACAGCGTTAAGTGACTCCGGTATATGAGTTCTGCGAGTTGAGCATATTTTATGTTAGCGTGTTAAACTATAGAAGTGTAAGTGAAGTGGTTTAACACCCTTGTGAAGGTTAACAGAGTTATTAGACCCAGGAAGGAGGTCGCATGACCTTGAGAGTTGATACGCATATTGAGCCTCATTATAGGACATATTACAGCATAGAAAGTAGATATCGCATCGTTTAAGGAGCTACGGTGTGAGATATCGCAAGGAAGGAGCTGAGCAAAAGAGTAAGTTTATGCATCGCCATAGAAGCTACGATGTAATAAGAGTCCGCTCCCTACCAGCGCCAGCTAGAAGGAGAGATCATCCTCGCAGAGAGATCTCGTCGGTTAACCAGAGTCGAGAGAAACCTAGGATGCTACGAACCTGGTTGAAGACACCTGAGTCTTTAGCCACCCCATCTAAGATCACTTCGGGTGAGACTTCAGGATGTTCTGCGGTCTATCGCTGAAAGGGCCAGTGAGATAGGGTTATTGTTGGTACATTAAAGTAAACCTGGTTCTGCCCCCAGTTAAACCAATAGCAATAATGACTTGAGGAACCACTTGAGGAGGAACTTCGGTGGTATAAAAGCTTTAATTAACCTCTTCCATCTACGCAACTCTTGAATATGATCAGAAATATGTGTGGATTTATCTTGCCAAAATGTAGACAAGATTTTAGTGCCAACATCATAACGCACTGGTAGCTGGAAGTGATTAAGAAAAGTCATCGCAAGGTCGTCAAAAAAAGCGAAAGAACCCCTAGGTAACTCTATATACCATTTCGCAGCAGGCCCTGTGAGGGTGCATTGAAATAGTCTCAAATGGACTGAGTCCTGATGTAAGGAATTCAAAGAGAACCATAGGTGAAACATAGTAATGTGTTCGCTCGGATCCTCTCCCGATTTTCCCTCGAACTTAGGTATGTCTGAAGGAAGTTTGGTAGGGACAGCTGACTAAGCTGGGTCATGAGCCACAGGATTGTTCGTCAGTCTCGATAAGTCAGGAAGATTAAGCGTCGCAAGGAAATGGAGCCTATGATGATGAGGTCAATGGACCGCTCCCTGATTCATATAGGGTTGATTACCACCATGTCCTTAGCCCTAGTGTCCTCCTCCCGTATGACCCGTATAGGGTGGCGTGGAAGCACCATAGTGCGGTGGACCTTGAATAGTAGGAGCTACATCCGTAATTAGGAGAATAAGAAGGTTGTTGATACCCACCTCCATAAGGTGAAGAACCCTATCCATACCGCATCCCATAATAGGTTCCATAGGTCATTGCATGCGATGCCCCATGAGACACTCCGTAGGTAGGAAGATACACTCCGGAAGTAGGGATATACATACCGAAAGTAGGGATATATGCCCTGGAAGTAGTAACATGACCTCTAGAAGTATGAACATAGCCTCCCGAAGCAATGAGTGGTATGTAAACCTGAGACACAATCAGTCTAGTAACGACAGTACAGACCTGACTCGTAGCCATGTGCCGACTCGAAGGACCACGTGAATAAGGTAGAGGATGTACATTTGAAGAACTAGGGACCGAGGATGAAGGAATCTAAGTAATGATGTACGTGCTACCACCTATCGTCACTCATCTCAGATCTGGTATCCTAATCAGATCGCTAACCCTAGACCTAGGAGGGATATATGATGTAGCTTCCACCACTGGGACGGAAGGTGCAATGTGACTAGTGCTCCCAAACCTCTCTGCATGGTAAGGAATGAGAGTGCCCCTAGGCATAGTGTTAGGCTTGAATTCAGATTTGACATGAAATGCCAAATCATGGGTAGGAAATCCAAACACATAACTACCATAGCTAGTGCTGGCAGGTTCAAAATGAGTCTCGGTGTCTTCCGACATTCCATACTGGTAATGCGTCAATGGGGAATCAATCCTAGACTGAGTAGGTCTATCGTGGATGGTTCCTATCTCAGAAATCACAGGACCTAACTCAGCCAAATGGGGTGAAGGATCATAAGTAGGAGTAAACTCCCCATCATCTACATGAATGGGAGGAGGTGGTTCAGGAATATCCTCTAAACGGTCTCCCATGGTGTGTGAATCAATGTGTGACATAGTCCTCCTAGACTATCTAGGTCTCTCTCCCAAAGGAGGAGGAGAAGAAGAAGGTGGAAGTCTTGCTAAACGACGAGAATGGCGAGGAGCTGCACTCGAATCCACAATGACTCAAAAAATAGAAAAGACTCTCTATTTACGTAAACACTAGGCCAACTATCGTGCACAGGGAAATCACTAATAAAATCTAAAGCCAAATGCAAGCAAAAAAGGGCTGGATAAGTGAGTTCCTGAACGAAGCAGGTATGTCTCACCTAGGAGAGGCTTGAGACTCCCATACACAACAAGCGGAGGTACGTAACCAATTATTGTGGCCCTCAGCTTCAACGCGTAAAGTGACTGTGCTGTTCGACCCCAACCTCGCCAGGACACCTGCAGAATAATCCCTGCAAAGTACCCCCTCGATATCCTAGGTAAGGCCACTAAGGTAACCTCAATATAATCAATGTTCAGGCGAACAGTCGCAAGCGGACAGTCGCAGGAGGGATTGACCGTATGGGTAGGGTAGCAAATCCTGAAACTCTTGAAAGACCCCTAGATACGAATACAATCCTGGAAATATCTCTGGTGCTACTCAGTTATGACTAAGGGTCATCCCAATCAATAACTTCTCACACTGCCTCATGCTTAACTCCCTTTTGAGAGGAGGATCCTGAGAAACATTGGTTATACCAAGGATTTCACACACTCACCTAGACAAACACATACATGTTGTTGTTTAGTGATCTTGGAGAATTGACTTACAATGAACTATTCCAATATCCTAAAACCTAAGCTTGTTGGTGCACCCTATAAAATAAAAGAGTGTAGCTCATTTTAATTTAGCATTGATTTTAGTTGGCTTTATTACTCAAAAATGGGATATAGTCGTGCAACTAATGGTGTTATGATGCAACATGAAGTAAAATGCACACCTAACAATCAATGCAAATGCATTGTGTCCATGAAAACAGGGTATGCTACTACGTGAAATGCACAATTCTTCTTCAAATTATGAATGCAAATTTTCCTATATGAAGTCCTAACTAGTACTCCAAAGCAAATCTAGTGCAAGTACAATGCAAAGTGCAAAAATGCAATGCATGATGATAAGCAAATGTTTTTGGATTTTTTGAAATACAATGAGATGCAAAAAGCAAAAGAATGATTCTATGACCCCTAGACTCTGCAAGCACACCCAAGCAACACTCAATCAAAGAACTAAGGTAAAAGAACTCTAATGCACTAATCTCAAACAAAAAATCAAAAATGCCATGACAAGAACCTTCTTAAAAAAAATTTAGCCTAAAAAAAATGTTTATGGTCATAAACAGAGGTCTAAACAGACTCAGGCAGTGCCAAAGGAGACTTAGAAAATATCATAACTCACCCAGCAACCAATTATCTTCCACAAAAAGGAAAAATAAAGGGCATATGCGGCTGTTCACAGTAAACCCGTGTGTATACACAGAAATCGCAGAGGAATTCGCGTGTATACGCGATTGTGAGTTAAAAACTCGCGTATAGGAAGAAAGGTGTATAAAATCCAGGAAAATAGATAGGATGAGACAAAATTCACACCAATCAGACTCTACCAAGCATACATTCCCCCAGACCCAACACAGAAACAATAGAGAAAGAGCAATTCAATTTCATTGAATGTCGATAAAACAACCCCCAAAGGACAACTACTAGGAACTCCCCAGTGGAGTCGCCAATTCTGTTATGGAGAGAAATTCCTATGGATTGGGGTACCACAACAGACAGCATGACTCCAGAAATCAATCCTTTCCAATATGCAATAGAAATTAAATGTCTAACACTAAAGGATCAGACCTCGTACCTTATTCTGGACGGTTGAAGTAGATCCCCATTGAGCTTTCCAATCTTCAGCTTGAATTGATATATTACTTCCTCAACAACAAGTAAACAATACAAGCATTCTATATATCATGGTGTTAGATCTATCCTAGCATATATATTCAATAATGTAAAAGCATTTGACATAATCCAATGGATAAAATATTCATTCAAACACACATTATTGGACAGGAAAAGATATTTCTATTAATATAAATCAGAGATTACAAGATACAACCTCTGATGGCATGTCTGCGAACCAGAGAAACTGAATCCCCCACTTGGGCCTCCACCACTTCAATCCTCCATCTCTCAATAGCAATCTCACAAGCAAAAGGCAAGCTTGGGAAGAACACAAAAGTGCTCCAAGGGACAAAGAGATGTAGACTCAAGCATAAGTTCCAGCAACAATGGACTATAGTTTCTTTGCTCTCAATTCTCTCTTATGCCTTCAATGTACCAAGGGGTTCCTTATATAGCTTTTCAAAGGGGTAATGAAAGGTTGAATCCGAGCGATCTCAAGGCAGAGGGAAGGCCAGGAGTCAAATGAGTCGGATCCATGTCAAGGAAAACTCCAAAACGAATTGGATTATGCACACATCTTGATGTACACAGTTTTAGTGGTCAAACCCACGTATATACACACTTATAGGTTTAAAATTCATGTGTATCATTTTTCATATGTTTTTAGGGATTGTCAAGGAAACATCAATGGACAAAAAATGGTCCATGGGGTCTAAGGAGTCTGCAGCGGGATAGGGGAAGGCCATACAAAGTGTGATTCACCTGGAGTGGTGAAATCAGCTATAACACACCCAATCCTATAGGAATTCCTTATGCTAGAATTCCATACCCTAGTAATACTTTTACGCCATGGGGGCAACGTAACTGGTCTTACATGCCATTTATGGGGGGGATACCCATACATACTGTGGGAGGTGTCAGAGGACCGCCTCATGGAGGTCCTCCCCCTGGGGGCCCTAATTGTCATGGTGGTCCTAGAGGGCCTGGTGGCTTCCCTCCTTATGGTGCTAATGGTCCTGGTGGCCTTGGAGGGTCTGGTGACCCTCCTCCTAATAGTTCCGGAGCCTCTAGAGGTTTACCTCCCAGTGGTCCTGGAGGGTCTGGTGGTCCACCTCCTGGTAGTCCCGGTTGTCCTGGTGGTCCCAATGGTCTTGGTGTTCCTCCTCCCGTAGGCCCTAGTGGTCCTAATGTTCCTGATCTTGAAAATCATCGCCCTACGAGCGGATTTTCTAGTAGTTCTTCATCACAACAACCTGTCTATTAGTCTACTTACAGTCCTACTTGTAATTATATGCCATATCAATATTACCATTATGTGCAACCTAACCATCAGTCACCTTTCCTGGAAACTTTGGACTTTCCTAACTTGTCCAAGTTGATTAATGACCCCATTTGACACAATCCCTCGTGGCCTCCCATTTCGGTAAAGCTACCATCGGACATCTCAAAGTTCGATGGGAAGCAGGGAGACAATCCAAAAATACATGTTATGACATTCCATCTGTGGTGTTCTTCAAACTCCCTCATGGATGATTCAGTTCAGTTACGACGTTTTTAGCGAACTTTGACCGGTACAGCCATGAAGTGGTACATTGAACTTCCACAACATTCGTTTGTGGATTTTGGCTTCTTGGAAACTATGTTTCTTACACAATTTTAGCTCCCTATCAATTATGAAATGGGTACTGATCTCTTAAATTCTCTATGACAGAACACCTCCACCCACATATCCGATCATATCCAGGAGTGGAGAAGGCGGAGAAGACTTATTAAGGCCCCTATTCGGGATCAAGTATTAGCTGATTGTCTCACCAAATCTTTGTTGCCTCCAATTTCCTGAGATGTGGCTATGCGCGGTGCCATTACTAAAGATCAGGCTATTAGTCGAGCCCAGTATCTAGACTTGGTCTATTCCCGGTCTGAAACTCTTTATGATTTGATTCCTCAAGCTCCTCGCCCAAGCACCGATCCTGCAAAACCACTAGCAAAGGTACCTATTGATTGGATTGTTGGTTCAATCCAGTCCCCGTCAGTAGCGAAACCTGCCAAGAAAAACCAGACTGCCACCCCTACTCCTTTGACTCCTAAGGTTTCTACCGAGGTCAATTCTATTCAAAGTACTCAAACCTCCAGTAATAATAAAAAGAAAGGTAAAAATAAGAATAAAAAACCCGGAAATCAATAGGATAATCCAAGACCAACCAACAATGATAACGATAAAGGGAAGAGAAAAGAAAAATATCCATGTTTGCTATGCGAAGGTGACCATATCACAAAAGAGTGTCCCCGTCGGGATGAAATATCCCAATTTCTAAAATCAAATCCTGCACCCACAGTACGCATGGATCCGTTTCCCTCTCAACAACAACTGATAGACCACATGTCTAATCAAGGTAACTCTAGTTTGTCAAAGGAAATTCGTATGATGTCCACGGATACCATTAGTCTACAAACTCGTAGTCAGAATTATGACAAACCCGTAGATAAGAAAGAAGAACATTCCTCTTTAGGGAAAGCTCCCTCTACTGGTTCTCTGGAATCCTCGTCTACTGTCCCCCTAACCATCAAGAAGCCTACTCTGGACATGCTTTTGTGTCCACCCAAGAGTACTCTTCAGAAGGCTGTATTTAACCCTAATGCCCGAGCTTCTCAATTTTATAATGTAGTTGAAGATCTCGCTCAGGCACCTTGTGCAATGTCTACCTTAGAAGTACTCCAAAGTTGTCCTACACAATGCAAAAACTTGTTAACAACATTCGGAGCTTTAGACCCGGATAATACTAATTTGATTCATTTCAATGTTGAGAACTATAAGTCTAGCCTACCTCATAAACTTTCTTTTCAAATCATTACACAAGTAGTTATAAATAAGGTTTTAGAATGGTACTAGATGAAGGAGCTTCGACCTTGGTTTTGTATTTGTCTTGCTGGAAATCTCTTGGCTCTCCCAAGCTTGTAACATCACCTACGACTCTGAAGGCCTTTGATGGACAAGGTTTCTAGCCCCATGGTCTCATATCAGCCCTCACAGTCAAGCTTGGGGGAAAAAACATTTCTATTCAAGTAGAAGTGGTAGATGCCCCGTTAGATTACAACCTCCTTTTAGGAATAAATTGGTTTTATGCCATGACTGCTGTTTCTTTGACAATATTCCGAACAGTCCAATTTCCGCATCTAGGGAGAATTGTTACCATTGACCAGCTTGATTTCTGTACGTCGGATGTTACTACCTCTATGGATAATAAAATCCCCATGTTAGGCCAGTCCCCTCCTCCTTACTAGTCGATTGGGGTAGGCATGTTGAAGGATTCATCCCTTATGGGGATTTTTCCATCCACTCCTCCTAACATAGATACCGCGACAGTCCATATGATTGCCTCATTTGATTTTGAGCCTAAGGGAAAATAAGTTGTTGATTCCACCTTGTTGAGTTCACACGAAGAAATGTATGACACCATTCAAACCCTTTCTGATGATTACACTGATGACCTTCATCTAGTGGCTTCAAATCCTTACCATTTACCTTACTGGTTAGAACCATCTCTTCCTGTTCTAGATTGTCTCTCTGAGACTTTTCCTTTCGATGAGTCCATTATGGAGATCATGAGTATAGATAATTCAATTTGGGAGGATCACCATCATATATCCATGTTCCTCCCCAACACCATTTTGGTTAACCATGATTACGCATCCCTGTTTCCTACTGATATTGTCAACATACCCCAAAGTCCCATATTGTTGCAAGACACAGATTCAGAAGGAAACCTTTGCAACATTACTCAGACAAATCCGATTGACATATAAGCCAAGCCTAGTACCATCCAGCATGTTCATGTTGGGAAAAACTGCTTGGCAGATGAATCTAAAGCATATAAGGCACTTTTCAAAGAATTTCGTGATATTTTTGGCTGGTCCTATAAAGAAATGCCAGGGATTGATCCATCCATTATGGTCCAGGAGATTAAAACCTATCCCATAGCCAATCCTGTCAGGCAGAAACTAAGGCAAGTCCATCCACGGAAGGTCGCATCTATTAAAGCTGAAATAGAGAAACTTCTCAAAGATGGGTTTATTTATCCCGTACCCCTGACGAAATGGGTATCGAATGTTGTCCCTATCAATAAAAAGCAGGGCACCATTAGCGTCTGTATTGACTTTATGGATTTGAATAAAGCTTTTCCTAAGGACAACTTTCCTACTCTGCACATCGATCAGATTATCGACAACTGTGCTGTAAGTGTCATCTTCTCATTTACGGATGGCTTCTCTGGCTATAATAATATGAAGATATTACCCACCGATCAGCACAAGCTGGCATTCATTTTCCCATAAGGAACGTTTTCATATAAGAAGTTATCTTTTGTCTTGAAAAATGTTGGAGCCACATTCCAGCGTGCAATGTCCTATACGTTTCACGATATTAAACATATTGTTGAACCGTACCTTGATGACCTCCCTGCTCATTCAGAGTGACGGGAGGACCACCCTGGTCATCTTAGAGACATTTTCCTAAGATCCTGTCATTATAATATATGGCTCAATCCACATAAATGTGTTTTCTGCGTTGAGACGGGACGTCTATTACGATTTGTGGTCTCTAAGGATGGAATCTGGATTGACCCCTTGAAAATTGCCGCCATTTTAGCTCTACTAGCCCCAACTAATCTCCTTGAACTCCACAGTTTGCAAGGGAAGGAAAACTTTATCCATTGTTTCATGTGCAATTTCATAGAGAAAAAACACGGTTATATGCATCTCCTTAAAAAGGACACCCCATTCTTTTGGGATGACAAAACCCAACGCGCCTTTGATAATATCAAACATGCTCTGACTCATTCACCCATGATACACCCCCCATATTATTCAAAGGACTTTCTCTTGTATGTTGCTGCCTCCACTACTACCATTGATATGGTTTTGGTGCAGGAAAATGCCAACAGTCAACAGCACGTGATTTACTATGCGAGTAAGAATCTAATGGATTCTGAAACCCAATATTCATGCATGGAGAAGTTAGCATTGGCCACGATCATTGCTGTACAAAAATTTCGTCACTACATTTTGCTCCGCAAAACCACGATATTGGCAGACTAGAACCTTATGTATTACATCCTGACTCATCAGGTGCTCGGGGGCAAGTACTCCCGATGGATATTCATACTACAGTAGTTTGATCTAGAATTCACCAAAGCCACATCAAATAAATCCCTAGTCTTTGTCGAGCTCATGTGTGATCTTCCCTGTGCTTCGATGGAATCATAGGTTTACTCATCCAAGCTGCATCTCAAGACATTCGTGATTTGGTAGTGTTTATGGACTCTTAATTGGTGGTTTTTCACCTAAATCATGTTTACACTATTAGGAACCCTACACTTCTCTGCCTCTTTCCGAGAGTGCATCTATTAGGAAGTTCATTCAATTTCATGACTTATAGGCATATCCCTAGGTCCGATAATATGATTGTTGATTCCTTGGAAAATTTCATTCTAGACTGCCATATTGCCCATTCATAACTTGTTAAAATAAACATGGTCAATATAAATGCAAAAAATAAACAGTAGAAAACATGTAAAACTCATGTAAATATAATTCATCCATTCGAAACATATTGGCAGGGTTTTGGGTAAGTGAGTTGCACAACACTGCAGAGGCTGTGCAAGCTCACGCAACACTGTGTAAGAACAAATCAGTGGGATAGGCGGAAGAATGACCATTTTTGGAATTTCTTATGCAATTTTTTACTAATTGACCACATTGTGTGGATATAGGTCACTATTTTGTTATAATTTAGTTAGAAATGGACCTTGGATGTAAAGGCGCAAGCCTATATATAGATTTAGAATTGCAATTGTAAAGAAGCATCGTTGAGGAAAAATATCAATCGATCAATCCATTTTGTGATCTGATAGCTATGTGTGATCTTATCGCTTCATTTTTTCTTGAGCATTTTTTGCTCTGTTTATGTCGACCATCTATTGAATCTTGGGTTGTGATCATTCTCCTACTGTGGAGAAGTACTGTATGATTTGGATATGTTGCACAAAAGTAATATGACATGACGGATGTTTCCCTAAATTAATCTTTTATCTTATTCCTTTTCAAACTTTATGTGCTACGATATCAATGATGGATGTTTACTGAATTTGTTGTATGAATGAATGACACTACTACAATGAACAAGTGAATGATATGATATATTAGAAATCTGTTAGTTATGCTGATAGATCTATGATGAATGATGAGATACTAATTAAATATCTCTGATGATTATGTTATTGTGTCACTGGTGCCTTGTCCTTCCTTATTACTCCCAAAAACTTGGTTTCGATAGCTCTCCCTCGAACATATCGAGTGAGAATTCATCTTCTTTGTGGGTGTTTCCAGGAAGGCTCAAACCTATCTAGGCCAGTGCTCAAGGAGATCGTGCTGGTTGGTTGTCGACAAAGTGAGAACCCTTGTTGACGAGGCTTTGTTGGTGGGTTCTTTCCAACAAATGGTTCCGTTGTCAGGACCTCGTTGAAACTAAAGAGAGGATATGTTGTGGCATCCAACTAAACCAAAGATCAAATATTGGTTTGACCTAAAGCTGTGAGAGTTTGCTGAAACAGAGAATCAAATTCTGAAGTTGTCGACAAATGATTGGATGGCTAGATAGATCCACGATGATGCCCACGCATGGTTCTTCTATGAATTTCTCATCATATTGTATGAGTGGCTACTATGGTTCACTTAGAAGAAGAACACCCTATTACACCCAAATCTTGTCACCAGTATGTGATAAGATCCCTAGCACCTCTATTTTCCCTCAATCCCAAACTTGAAGTTAAAACAATGCTCTAGATGTTGATTCTAACATACAAAAATTTGGCACCTCTCTTACTCTTAAGAAAAATAGTGGTACCTTATGCAGCACCTCCCAAGTTATGTGGAAACCAGGCAATGCCACCACCTTTAACCATTGTCTTTGGTGCGGTTCTCACCCATCAATGCTCTATCATAAGGGAGTATAAGCGGTGCCCTTGGTAAAAATTGAAAAAAAAAAGGTTTCACGAAGGTTCTAGAACAAAATCCTCGTGTCTATCCTTATCCCTACTCATCGAGGTCAATTAAGCTAAAGATCCTTCCTTTGGGGATCTCATGCCCACCTCACCCACCATTTTCTCAACCATTCCTATCACTTTGAGCCTATAAATATGAGCTCATACTCCATGTTTGAGGGGAGAAGAAAGAACTAAAGTTATGCTACGAATTAACATCCTGGCATAATGCATTAGAGACCATAGAGGAGAAAGTTGGAGCTATCAGGGATGAGGTGCGAGTCTTGTGAAGGAGTGCATCGACACTAAGGGAAAATGGTTGTAAGCTATTTCATTCATCTATTAATGCAAAGTTGATTTCCTTCCCATATATCTAATATGTTATAATCTCACATATATATTATTGGATTCCTTAGTCACTAATATGGATCTATGGATAGTTTTCTATTATCTTTAATGTTGTTGTATGTTTGATGTGCTTTTGCGGGTATGCAGTTCCTCCATCAGAGATTTTATTCCAGGAATCTACAGCTTCCAGGGAAAGTATTCAACCTAGTTGTTACGCATTTGTTCTGGATCTGAACCATTTAGATCAGAGGAACAAATTCTATCCACAAAAGGTGTTATATTCCTAATAACAAATTTGGCAACTCTATCGGGGACATTAATATGATCTAATCTTCCTCTATTTCTGAGCTACTCTTGTCCGAATCCAAGCTCCAGCCTTCAATCTTTGCAGTCATATCTACATCCAATTTAGTGAATTGTTGGTTTTAAATCTTCATATCTCTTAATATCTAAGTCACCTCGAATTTATATGCTCTATATTATTGTTGACTCATCAGTTTTTGTATAGTTTTTGCAATTTTTAACTTGATTTGTTTGCTCTCCTTGTGTTCTAGATTGTTACAGGAAACTGCGCATGTGCTTTAGGAAACAAGCGGTGCCAACTCCTGAATCCAGTTAGAAATAGGCGGTGCCACCGCCTGATTTCAGTGAACAAGAAGTGGTTCTCCTTTGAAACCTCTCTATCAGTAACCCCTTCGGTGCAATGCCAGGTACGCCTGTCCCAGACCTTGATTTTTTCAAATTTTGCAAAGGATTTGTGATTTTTGGATTTTTGTGTGTTCAGTTAGTTTTGTCCAGACTTGTTTGAAATTTCCTGAGTGATTGAAATCTGAATTTTTTATGTGTAAATTGCTTGTTTGTCAAAATAAAAAAGCTAGGTTATATTCATCATTCATTACTGCTTGTAAGTTTGATTTTTCTGAAAGCCGTTTTTGGAAGCTTTAGGTTAGATTAGATCTCTACCTGTTATGGGATAGTAATGAAAAGAAAGACTCCCTTATATCAGTTTGCTTGTTTATATTTTTCATTGAGTGTGATAAATACTTCTTTTCTCTCTAGAAAAGAAAATTTGTTGAGACTAGGTGTTACGGAGAAAACTTCCTATGGCTTGGGGTGTACCACAACAGACAGACTCAAACCACTGAAATCAATCCCTTCCCAATATGAAAGAGAAATAAAACATCTAACACTAAAGGATCTTGAATCATACCTTATTATGGACAGTTGAAGTAGATCCTCGTTGAGCTTTTTCCAATCTTGCTTGCTTTAGCAATTTACTCTCAACAACAATAAACAAGGAAAGCATGCTATATAATATAGTGTTAGGCCTACTCTAGCATATATAATCAATAATGCATAATAAATTAAATGCATCCATGGATTCAATATTCATTTAAACGCACATCATTGGATAAGAAAATATATTTCTATTAATAAAATCAGAGATTACATAAGTGACAACCTCTGTTGGAACGCTACGAACTGGAGAAACTGAGTCCTCCACCTGGGCCTCCACCACCTCAATTCTCCATCTCTCGATAGCAAGCTCACAAGAAAAGGAAATCATGGGAAGAACACAAAGCGCTCCAAGGGACAAAGGGATGCAGACTGAACTATAAGCAAGCTACGGCAACAATGGACTATAGTTTTCTTTCTCTTAAATTCCTCTTTCTTCAATGTATCCAAGGGGTTCCTTATATAGTGCTTCAATGGGGTAATGGAAGGTCAAATCCGAGTGATCTTGAGGCATATGGAAGTCCAAGAGACAAGTGACTCAGATCCACATCAAGGAAAAATTCAAAAGTATTTGGACTTATGCACACATCCCGATGTACGTGGGTTTAAGGGTAATATCCGCATATATACGTGAGAAAGGGATTAAAAGTCACATACATCCAATAATAGGTGTTTTTAGGGATGATCTTAGAAACATCAAAGGTATAATAATGGTCCATGGGGTCCAAAGATTCTGCAAAGGGATAGGGAAGGCAATAAAATTGTGATCAACCATGTGTGGTAAAATCAGCTGTAATAGATGCCCCGTAATGTGTGAGGTCAGAGGGGTAACATGATGGCCGAAATACATTATAAATCCATCCCAGAAGTGGAGTGATGAAGAACCAGGTGGAAGAACCAGCCATCCATCAGTATAGTGCAATAATCAATCTTTGTACATGACTACAAATACATATAGTAGTCCTGGATACATAAGAGTACAATGTCCTTGAATAGGCATGATATACAAAATGTGACATGTGTGGTCATCGCCACGTACAATATATAATAGATAAAAATCACCATGAGTAAGATATACAAAGGATAAAGATCTCCATGAAAGGTGAAGATATACAATGCATCAAGATCTCAATAATGGCTAAAGATATATGACGTACACTGTAATCAAGTCATGAGAGCTGAAATCTCATGAAAACTAGCACGATCAAGGAGATAGCATATGTGGAATGCCACCAATCTAGAAAGTCCTCTACACAAACTGCTAAGAGTACATGTCCTACTATGTGAATATAGGTGTCGAGGTTGAACATAGTATTCCATTGTCTAATTACTGGTCATTGATGTATACCGTTAACATATGCGAGATTACCCCCCGATAATGAAAATGGGAATCAAGGTATTAGAGTGCAATATAAAGAGTGAGAATAAATGTGTTGAGGTCAAACAATTGGAAGAATCCATTGATCAGGGGACATTGATGTATTCCCAAAACTGTCGATGGAAAGAGAACCTACAACTGATGAATCTAAGTCTCAAGGCACTCAAATGAATCTAGACTCCTATCCCATAATAAATGAAATGAATTCGATGGGATGGAATCCGCTGGAAGGAGGGAATTAAGGCATCCCCCATCAACCAACACGAGGTACTCAACAACATTGTATAATGTGGAAGGACTCGAACAAGATGTGCATTAACTAGTACTAGTACTGGGAATGGCCGACATGCAAAGTCAAGACAACTAAGGAATGGCCGACTCAAGCTTCAACTTCCTTCAAACAAGAGAATAAAGGTGAATGGTGACTGAATGTAGGCAGCATAGACTTGATATAAAAAACTAGGATATCTCTGTGACATAGGAGGCATCAACAGAGGCTCCATAGGGACTGGAAGCTTAACCACTTGGTGGAGATACAATCAGAGAAACGAGTACAGCTCCTAAAATCAAACTATTAACCTAACCAACAGATGTGATATACAGTGCTCTATTCGAAGGTGACACAAATCGACTGTTGCCAAAGATAACATCTTTTCATGTCCAGACTTTAGGTTTTTTAATTTCTTTTTTTGGACTTTTTCAGATATTTTTAAAAGCTTGAAAAAGAATAAAAGTTCTTTATAGTTACAAATCTAGGAGGAGACGAGTGTCCAAGGGAAAACAAACTAGTTCCAAGCAGCGAAACATACATATGCTCAATGCAAGGAAACATGTGTAGGATAACAACACTTGGGGGAAAGTCCCCTCCCGGTGAAAAAATGGGGAATCAAGAGGCAAAGGATATAAAAAGACAATTCTTGGCTAGACATGAGACAACCTCGGGCTATATGACTGATAATCAAAGAAAGGGAAGCTAGCGTAAGGATCAATAAGGCAAGAAAAACTCATGGCAATGCAATACCAACTTGACATATATAAGGGAGTCCCGGGGAAATGGCCAGCATAAAGTTCAAGAGGAGTATGAAGCTCTTGCTCAAAGTCATGGTGGTACTGTACAAAGGACTACCACACCCTAAAGGAGAAATGTCAGCATGGGAATTATTGCAAAATAGGATCTAACTAGGGTACCCATGTATGGTAAAGTTCTACCATTCACAACATTTCACTTCTAAAAGCAGTAAGAAGGTTCCATGACAAGATGGAATGGGTTCATACCTAAGGTTAAAATGAGGCTATCATGAGGTTATGCAAAGTGCACACGAATGTGAAACCTAACCTATATTCTAGTTTAGACATAATACCTGTAATAAACATGAATGGGTCAAATCCACGGTTAAAACTGCACTCAAAAAGAATTCCTACAACATAAAATTAGTTCAAACGGTCCAAAATGGTCTGAACGGTAAAAAACTATAGAAAGTGGGTAAAATTTTCAAAATTTTTCTTTAAATAGTGAAAAATTTAAAAAATTTCATACCATTTGAAATTTTTACCCAACATAGTGTATTTGAGCTTAGAAATTCAGAAGCGAATTCTGGGAGCATTGTCCAATGGAATCCCTCCCTGTTTGATCCAGGTAGATTCTCATGCTCTCCTCTTTCATTTTGATGCAATTTTTTTCAGATTTTATGGGCTATTTAATTTTTTGAGCCATCCAAACTTATGCATTTTGGCCCATGCAAAAATCGAGCCTTTTTCCGCGTAGAGGGCTCACCATACACAGGAAATGCACTGAAATTCATGTACATACACGGCTATTTTGGAAACAGTCGCATACATGGCCACGAACAATGTTTTAAAGGGTAAATATTGACCAAAAAACTTGGTTTTTGTGTAGGATGGTGCTAGAATGGAGAGAAAAAGAGCACGATGGTGTTGAGTAAGATGTGCAAGGTGATCTCATGGATCAACAAGCGTTATGGGCATGTGGATTGTACAAGTTTTGGTGCCTTGGAAACTTGAGGGCCAAACCAAGACTACTCCAGCTAGTGGTAGACTATTAGGATCCAGAGTGAAACATTTCAGATAGATGGGATTTCATTTAGCATTGAGGTTGACGACATATATTTCATCACAGGTTTGTCTCGATGAGGGGAGATGGTGAACCTTCGTTCTCATGGGCCAGGAGGTGGGCTGACCATAGATGAGTACATAGCTATGTACTACTTTCCAGAGATGGAAAAGGTTGGGGGTCAAATCTTGACAAACTCTATTCACATTCTGGGCTTGAAGGGCATACTTTTGGCACTAGGCAGGATTGTAGGGTTGGATTCACTGTACCAAGCCTCACAGCCAATTATGTTCTATGCGATAGAGTGCATGTGACCTACAGTGTATGACTGGAGTACTACGCTGCTGAGAAACATGAAAAAATAGCTCAGTGACTGCAAGATGGGAAGGGGGCAGAACTTTGTTTTTCAAAGTATACTGAGCATATTTTTCTTTGAGTGGGTCCCAGGGCTAAGCCCTAAGGTAGACATTTCTCCACATGGTGTCCGGGATCTGACTTAGCAACACTGGGTGAATTTCATGTGTAGACTGGGCAGAGGTAGGGTGGCTAACCCCTACCCAACAGATTTCTTTCCATGGTGGCAGAGATAGATCATCTCCATAAACAACTACCCCTATGCAGGGATAGACTTCTATGGAGACCCAGATATGCCCCTACCACAAGTATTAGCTTATGGTGACATCGGTAAAGAATCCCAAACCCACTTTTTAAGTTTTGAATTATTTTTTTTTTTGTGTTTTTTTTATATATGAACTCAAAATACATGTTTTTGGTGTGACGACACATGATGACAATCTATCATGTATATGCAGATGTAGGACCATGACGTCCAGATGGATTCCCTCGTCATCGATGAAGGGGAAGAGAAGATGATATTGTGGGTGTAGATGCAGAGCGGACGCTCCAAAGCATCCACACAAACTTTGTTCATTTGACACATAGGGTACCCATGGTGCAAGTCGAAGACTTGCCTAAGGCCATGCGGCACCAGGAAGTTGGTGTACCATGAGCATGGGCTTGACTATTTCGATGGCTAGCTAGGGCCGTAGTGTATTATCATGATCAAAATCCCCCTCCACCTCAGGCTTAGAGACCTGAGTGTATTCATTTTTGTATGACCGTGTATTATGTCTTGGTGGCTCAGAAGCCCCAATTTTGTATATGACACTTATGTATTATGATGTCACTTTTTGGATGTTAATGAAAAACTTTTACGATGATCGATTTTATTTATATTTACATGTGTGCAAAATGTGTGTTTGTGATATGCTTATGGTATATGAAACAAGTGCCAATCTAACACATAGTTAACATATGATTCAACAACTTAATTACAACTTCTTGGAACATGAATGTATGTTATACTCTCAAATTTTTGTTCTAGCAATCTAACACGTAAGAATCTTTGTAATAACATCGGATCCCTAATACAATACAAGCCATTAAGTTGTGAAACCACTCACTGCGAATCGAGACGTACCTCAAGAGAATGAACACCATGTGAAATGGAATCATGCAATAACTCAATGACGACACTATATTCAGAAACATTGTTTGAACGGTTCCATAAACATACTCCTCCTGAAGACAATACTTGACCCATAGGAGTATAGATCACCCAAGCAACCGAATCTGAGTTTTGAGTGTGGTGGCTAGCACCATCAGTGAATCCTATGTAAATGAAAGACTCCATTGACATCTGCCACAAGAAATGAAAGCTAATAAACAAACCTGATCACCATAATAAAACCTAACTATGCAATGTAAAACTGTACAATAATATACAAAAATCAGCCCCGACTGAAGATCATGCATAGTATTTTTTGAGATAGAGCCCATTTCTAGTCTCTTCCAAGGCTATCCCTTCATAATCAACTAGCTCATAGGAACCTTTCTATAAGACTCATTTAACCGTGTAAGGACCATGCCACATGGGATTAAATTTCCCTTCCCCCAAGGGTTCCTTAGCTTTATCCCACAAAAGGACCAAGTCATCTTCACTAAACTTCCTCGAACGGACAGACTTATCATATTGGACCTTTACGCGATGCTTGTTAACCTCTAGAGCCACTAAGGCATCTCGACGTTGCTCATCAAGTTGCTCTAAGTGGACCAAACGCTCTTCAAATGCGGAAGTGTCAGGTAAAAGCTCCACAACTAGCTTCAAAGAAGGGATTTTTCATTCAACTGGTAAAACTGACTCCACCCCATGCACAAGTTGATAGGGAGAAAAACCAGTGGCAATCTTAACCACAGTTCTATACGCCCACAAAGCAGGATATAACATGATATGCCAATTAGTCTTTCTTTGTGTGATGGTTCGTTGGAGAATAGACTTAAGTTATTTGTTCATTGCTTCAACCTATCCATTCTCTTGAGGGTAATAAGAAGAGGAGTGATATTGCTTATATCCAAACTTGGAATCCAACTCTTCCATCATTTTATTCTGAAAGTGTCTACCATGGTCAGTGACAAGCTCTTTCAGAATGCTGAACCGGGTGATAATCTGGTTGAAAATGAAATGCGTGGATGTCTCACCATTGGATTTAAATGTGGGAATATCCTCTGCCCATTTCATGAAGTAATCGATAGCCACAATAATATGATGATGCCCCCAACCAAAGTTGGGTTGCAATCCATAAAATCAAGCCCCCACTTGGTGAAGGGATCGGCGGTGACAATAGGATGTAACGGGGCTAGACGTGAGCGCATATTACGTGCAAACACCTGGAAAGGGTGGCACTTCTTGACCATATTAATGCAATTTTTGAATATGGACGACCAAAAATAGCCCACTCTCAAGATTTTTTGGGCTATAGAAATCCCAGATAAATGACCACCACACGCTCCTCCATGGAAATCATTCATCACAAATCATTCATTAAACAACAACACAAAATGGAATCTACCCCACGATGATACAAAGTGTTATCCACTATAAGGTAGTTCTTAGCTACATGACGTAATCGTCATCGCTCATATTGTGAGAGGTGAGTAGGGACATTCAATGTTTGCAAATACACGATGATATCCCCATACCAAGGGTCCACAATCGAGATGAGAAAAATATTCTCATCAACAAAAGAATCCTCATAAACCTCATCCTCCTCCAAACTTGGAAAATCGGATATAAGCTCCGCAAAGATTAATGATTTTTTCAATTTCGTCGAAATGAACTCGAGATCAAACTCTTACAAAATGACAATCCATTTATTGTATTTTTTCCCAATCATCCTTCTAGTGAGGATGAACTGAAATGGATTGATATGAGCTATGGCCAAGATTTGATGAAGGAGAATGCAATGTCTCAAATGCTGAACAACATGAACGGTAGCCAAGGATAGCTTCTCCACATGGGAATAGTGAAGTTCCGCATCTATAAGGTTTTGGATCAAATAATATATGACATGCTCAAGGAGCTCCTCATCCTCTTAAACCAAAACCATACCAACTGTCTCCATAGAAGTGGCCACATACATCAAGAAATCACGTCTATAGTCTAGTGGACTAAGCACAGGGGTCATTTCTAAGGCTCACTTAATAGCATTGAAAGACTCTTGGGCTCGCTCATCCCAGTAAAAAGGGGTGTCCTTCTTCAAAAGGTGCATAAATCCTTTAGTCAAGTTGGAAAAATTAACTACGGATATTTGCAAGAAGTTCATCATGCCTTGTAAACATTGAAGGTGTCTAATATTATGTGGGAGAGACAATTGGAGTATTTGCTCAACCTTTAAGGGATTAACTCTTATAACCTCCTTGGATACGATGAATCCTAGTAAACAACCAATAGTCATGCAAAAGATTCCCTTATGAGTATTTAAACGAACTTGATAATGATGGCATATTTCAAACACTAATCTCAAATGATATGGATGATGCACTCTCAAATGAGAGTGATCAGTGAGATCATCCAAATATACTTCGATAATCATTTTAAGATCATGAAATATAAAGGTTATGGCCCGCTGAAATGTGGCTCCAGAATTTTTAAGGCCAAAAGGCATCTTCCAATATGCAAAAGTACACCAAGGAAAAATAAATGCGGTCTTATGTTGATCCTCATGTTTAATCTGAATCTGATTATATCCAAAAAAACCATCCATAAAGGAAAATACCTCACTTCCCGCACACTCATCCAAAATCGGATCAATAAATGGTGTGGGGAAATTATCCTTAGGACAGGCACGATTTAAGTCATGGAAATCAGTGCATATGTGGATCTCTCCCCTCTTATTATCTACCGGAATAGGATTTGAAACCAAATCCGTCAAGGGAATGGGATCGATAAAACCAACTTTAAGTAGTTTCTCTATCTCATCTTTAATGGCAGGTGCTTTTCTAGGATTCACCGCACGCAAACGTTGTCAAACCGGTTTTGCATCCAAATACGTTTTGATCTCATGTTCGACAATATGAGGATCTATACCTAGCATTTCTTTGTATGACCAAGCGAAAATGTCATGAAACTCTTTAAACAACTCGATATACTCCTTGATCTCATCGAGGGAACAACCCGCCCCAGTGTAGACATTCTCAATCTTACCAGGATCATGCGAAATATTGATAGGAATTGTTGTTGATAAATTATACATGTTTCCATCAGCCATCTAACCAGGAGAGCTTAATGGAACCACGGTGCTACCAATATTCTCACTAAGAATCTCCCTAAAGTCATCACACTCCATATGATTGTGCTTAGGAAGAAAATATAATCGATGATGCAACTCTTCCCAAGGTTTCTCAACTCCAGACATGGCCTCAAGAATAGCTTCATCCGATGGAAAAAAATCATCGAGGAAATAATGTGAGTGAGATGACTCTATTGCTCATGCAAGCAGCACATACAAGTTCTCCTTCTCTATTCGTAAAGAGGAAGGACTAGGCTCTGCAACCTAATCAAGCTTTGCTTGATATGCCACCATTGTTGCAAGAAACAACATGTCTATCTCGATAGGCATACTCGAAGTACTCGGTGAAGGAAGAATCCAAGGATCTTCCATATGGGTAGTGTGAAAAGACACTGAATTCGATGAGGATGAAACACCACCAAAACTAGACCTAACCATAAGAACAGGCATGGGAAAACTAAATATTCCCATAAGAGAAGGGTACATACCTACACCCACACTCTGTTGGCTTGCATGGGCAGACCCAGGTTTACTGTATTTAACCAAAAACACCCCTAGCTCACTAGCCCTTTCGGCGACAGACCGCAGAGCGGCCTGAAGTCTCACCCAAAGTGATTCTAATGGGTTGGCCAAATACTCAAGTGTCTTGGACCAGGTTCTGTGGTAGCCTGTGTGTCTCGTAGCTCTACTATCCTGTGATATTTCTCTCTGTGCGATGCACACTCCCTCTTACTCGCGATGACTCCAGCCCTTATCGCATCGCCGCACCTCAGTCAAGGCGTAACTCCTTCCTACACTGATTCTCAACCGCAATGCACCACAGCTCCTCTGCTGGTGTGATATCGCCTCCTTGTGATATCCTACCACTGCGACTCAGCGTACTTAGTGCTACTTTCTCTGACTTACGGGACTCAACATACAAGGCTGCTTACCTCTGCGACTCTTAATTATAAGAACTGAAACATAGGTAGACTCTTATACAAGTTACTTAAGGATTTCAACTTGCAATTATTTCTATAGTGCTGTAAACTGAATAACGCATATGTACAATAACTGTAAGCAAGGTTCATGAAATAACTGATACATGCAACAGATAAACGCAACACATAAATCAATCACATAACACTTGATTTTAACATGGTTCACCTCCAGGATGGAAGTTACGTCCACAGAACTGTGTTTCTATTATAGCTCAGGGGAAGTTAAACACAGTTCTGCTGCACTACATATGCATCTCGAGATATTCTGGGTAACTCCACACACAGCCTGGAGCCCTTCTCTCTTAGATCTCTTCTCTTCTCTATATTGCACCTCTTACAATATACTCTTCCCTCTCTGTCGATCCCTGCGGATCATTACATGCATGCTCAATGAGCCAGCTACTGGTTACAGTAAGATAACTACATCTAATAATAGAACCAGAGCTTGGCTCCTATACAACTGATCAACTATTGTCTAACCTTATACAATTGTTCAACCAAACAAACAAACAACCAACCAACCAACCAACCAAAAAACCCTTTACAATACAAAAATACATCCCTTTATAGGCGGCCTAAAAGTCTCGCCATTACAACACTGTGGGCATGTCCCAACAGTAAACCAAAACCCTAACTAGTGATAGTCAGCCTATCTGTACTTGAGGTATCTGCTTTTCATCAAACCACAGCTCTCTGCGGTCTTCCATGCTTCCCGGCGCTGATCATGGGTACTGTGCACCACTTCCTTTTTTCTGTCCTTCATCTTCAATACCTCAGCCTCATTGCTCCTTTTCCTTTATGAGGGTAGCTGAACCCTCCTGTCTTCCACCGCTACCTTCAATGCAG
The DNA here is from genome assembly GCA_001517045.1 of Pseudotsuga menziesii. Classification (NCBI taxonomy): domain Eukaryota; kingdom Viridiplantae; phylum Streptophyta; class Pinopsida; order Pinales; family Pinaceae; genus Pseudotsuga; species Pseudotsuga menziesii. Next base: position 160,196 of record LPNX010760271.1, on the reverse strand, counting down.
TGGGTGAGCTCTCTCTTCTCGGCTGCTCAGGTACCATCGTCTTCCTTAACTTTTTTGTCCCAACCGTCACGGTTTCCAGCTCTGCTCTATAGCTAGAAACCTGCTACAGCGTCGTAGCTCTACCTTATCTCCTCTCTGCCAAAACTGTCTATCCACTAAACTGACAGCTTCTTCTATAGCTGCGGGACCCTACTCCAACAGTCCCCTAACACTTACTTGTGGCTCATCCTCGATCCACTACCAGCGGGCTTCTCTTGCTGTAGCTTTTCCTTGGCTTCCTGTGAAGTCCGTTGAAACTTGTCCCAAAGTCTTGCGACTTCGTTCTGCATCGCTGCGACACACTCTTGTCCCGAGTCAAGCATAGCTTGACTAATACTGGAGTCCTCTGTTAACTTAGTTTGTAGGTCTCTCTTACCTTTCCTCATTGTTATGCTCGCAGTCTCGCCGCTTTCAAGATCTGTTATTCTTGTGCTTACCATAAGGATTCAAATCCCTGGTATCACGAGAACTCCTCTCTATCTGGGTTAGAGCTCACGCTATAAGGAAGATATAAATCTGTATCTTCCAGGCTTCTGAAAACATGTCACTCATCCTGGAACCTTCTATGTGAAAGCGATACAAACCATGAATTCCATTCCAAGAACAAGCCTTTGTCTGCATGCTGGAATTCTACCATTTGTCGGGTTTGTTGTCCTCTTTCAAATTCCTTCTCAGCGAATCGCTCCAGGTATTCATGCCGCCTATGATCACCAGATTTTCATTTCTTTGCCTCAGCAATCTCTTGTTCTTCTCTTAGCTGATTAGATAGGTCGGATGACTTCTCCCGTTGCTTTCTTTTTCTCATTTTTACTTTCTTTCCCGTGGGATATTTCTTCTCACCATTCCTCTGCTTTGCTTTCTTATCTTCAGTGATCGGCTCGTCTTTCTTCTTCTCCTTAGTAGAGACTTTGATGACATATTCTACATCCTGCGCTTGACTCCTCATCCTTGGCAGTTTTCTGACCTGTGATGCTCCTAATTTCACAACCCTGAGCGGCGTCGTCATAGTGGACATACGGCCACCAGGGTTGAAACGTCTCAGCATGTCTTCTAAAGGTTCCTCCCCAGACAGAACCCACTCGGTGTAAAACGCTAGATGTGCAATGGCTGCAATTTCTAGAAATCATAGCACTCTGTAATGGGATTAGCTCTGCACAGGGAAACTGATCAATGCACTCTATAACTCTCAGCTCTTGAATTCTTGCAAATGTAACCCTCCCGAATGAATAATTTCTGCTTTTATACCAAAGACGATAATCCCGGACGCAACGGTCATCTAGGCTGAACCTGTCAGTTGTATTAATTGCATGGACGGGACCAGACCTGTCATCCGATCCTCAATAAATGCTGAAATCCGATCAAATTTCCCTCGAAGTGTGTGTGTACAGGCACCGGTCTCATCGAATATTTACCAAATCTAGAACATTGATTACACTACTGCCAAATCCACAGTAAGATATACTGGTCACTTCTTCATTAACTGCCTGTCAGAAGGTGACTTGACTAGCCCTCTGTTTCCTTGTGAAAGCGGGTACGTGGCACGGAGAGGCATCGCCTTGCTACGATGCAACACCGCATCCTCTGCTCAAAACAAACTTAACCGCTTTTTTTTTTTAACCGCCAGCCACTGATGACTTGCGCAAAATCAACCGACCTTATGCGATTCCTCATACTTAGAATAATTGCCAGTGTAGACTAGTTCCCAGTGCGATACCTCCTTTCAACTACACTAGACATCTGCACCCCCATAAGCTGTCTAAGCTAGGGCTGAGAGGTGGAGTGGCTATCACTATAGAGCATAAGCCTACTGCCATTAATCAATGTGGGAATAAGCTCCCCATCCAGTTTGCTGAGCTGAACGGAACCTCCGTCTGTAACTTGCTGTATCTAATATGGCCCCAGCCAGTGCGTCTTGAAATTCCCTTGAAACTTAATAAACTTACTGTTGTAGAGGAGTACTAGGTCTCTGATCTGAAAGGTCTTACTCGTAATGTGTCTGTCATGCCAAGATTTTTCTCGTGCCTTCTGTACTTTCTAATGGAAGCCGAAGATGAATCTGTCTTCCTCTAAGGCAAGCAGCTGCGCTAGCCTTTCATCCACTGTGTCTGTATCAGCCATCCCAATGATCTGAGTGATTCTTAAACTGGGAAGAATATACTCCATAGGAATAACATCCTCCTGTCCATACACCAAACTAAAAGGTGTATGTCATGTAAGTTTCTTGCATGTGGTCCTATACGCCCATAATACAGTGTTAACTCTGAGGTCCCAAACATTCCTTTGGCTGTTGCATATCTTAGTAAGAGCATTTTATAAAATCTTGTTAAAGGCCTCCACCGTACCATTAGCCTGTGGGTGGTAGGGAGTGCTCTTATGGTGCTAAATCTGAAATTCTTCCATCAAGGCCTCAATAGTGTGGTTCAAGAAGTGTGTACCTTGATCGCTCATCAAAACTATTGGGCATCCAAATATACTGATGATGTTTTCAAAAAGGAACTGTACGGCTGTAGCAGCATCACAATTTCTTACTTCTTTGGCCTCTACCCATCTGGTGAGGTACTATGTTCCAATGATGATATATCTCGCACCAGTGCGTTTTCCTGGTGGGTTGATAGGACCCACAAAGTCTATAGCCCACTTGTCAAATGTGCTCAGCATAACCTGTGGTTGCAGTGGCATTTCATCTTATCACGAGGGTTTTCCTACCCTCTGGAAGATATCGCAGCATCTATAAAAGTCCTTAGTGTCCTTGTGCAATGTAGGCCACCATAATCCTGCAGTTAGGATTTTCTTCTCAGTCGGCTTTCCTGCGAAATGACCTCCTGTGGTTCCTGAATGTGCTTCTCTGATAATAGCATCTTTTTCATGTAGCATCACACATCTGCACAGGACTTCATCTGGACCTAACTTGTATAATTGTCCTGTGATCAGGGTGAAGTCTATTATTTTAACAACCAACTGCTTCTTTTGCTGCTTAGTAAACTCGTCAGGTGCTAATCCTGTAGTGAGAAAGTGAATGATATCAGCATAGTAGTCGTCTGTGATATGGATAGAAAACAACTGTGCATCTGACAAATTTTCCTCTAGGTTACTCAGCTCTTCTCCTGAGTCTATCCTCGACAGATGATCAGGTCCAGCGTTCAATCTTCCTGGTTTCACAATGATTTCAAAATCATACTCCTGAAAGAGGAGTAACCATCTGCAGATTCTCCCCCCTAACACTGGCTTATTGACCAGATACTTCAATGCGGAATGGTCAGTAAATATCTTAAATGAGGCACCCAATAGGTAGTTCCTGAACTTCTGCAGTGTGTACACCATAGCTAAGCCTTCTCTTTCTGTCGTGGTGTAGTTCTTTTCTGCTGTCGATAGCTTTCTGCTGGAGTATGCGATAGGATGATCAATATCCCCTTCTCTTGTTTGCATTAAAAAAACCCCTAGTGTGATGCCAGATGCATCCACATGTACATGAAACATTTTAGTCCAGTCTAAAAATACTAAGATGCATGCTATAACCTTCTTCTCTTTAAGTGTGTCTAGACTCTGCCGACATTCCTCATTCCATAGGAATTTTACATCTTTCTTTAACAATTTCTCCATTGGTGCTGTAATCTTTGTGTAGCCCTTGATGAACTTTTTGTAGTACCTGGTATGACCAAATACTGTCCTCAACTGTTTGACTGAGTTGGGTGTTGGAAGATTTACAATTATGGCAATCTTTGTAGGATCTACCATCAAGCCTTGTCTGCAAATAATGTGACCCAACAAAATACCAAATGGCGCACAGAATATACATTTCTTCAAGTTTAGAGAAATATGGTACTGCCTACATTTCTCTAGCATCAGTCTTAAGTCTCCTATGTGTTTGTCAATTAATCCAAATACAGTCCAATCATCAAAATAAACTTCTAGGAATTTATGGATGTATTCTTTAAATACAGCAACTACTACTCTAGAAAAGATAGCTGGTGCATTCTTAATACCAAAGGCCATTACCGTATACTGGAATGAGCCCCATTCTGTTGCAAAGGTGGTCTTGGATCAATCTTCTGGGTGGATTCTGATCTGGTGATAGCCTGAAAAGCCATGAGTGAAGGAGTAGACCTCCTGTCCTCCCACGTTGTCTAACACCTCATCAGTGAACGGTGTCGGAAATGGATCATGAAGTGATGCATCGTTGAGTTTACGCAGATCGACATAGATCCTGATGTCTCCTTTAGTTTTCTTTTCTTGTACAACCATGGGACTAACCCATTCGCTCTCTTATATGGGCTCAATGATACCTACCGCTAGCATCTTATCGATTTCATCCTTAACTTTTTATTTATAGCACGGATTTAATCTATATGGACGCTACTTGACTGGTCGAGCGTCCTCCTTCAATGGTATCCTCATTACTTCCAGGTCTCTGACTATTCCCTTCATCTCTATGAACTTGGTGGGAAATAGGTCCTGATAGTCATGTAGCAAGTCTGCAATCTGTCCGACTGTTTCATCGTTCCAATAGTCTCCAATAGAGGCAAACTTTGGTTCTGTGTCTGTGCCAATATTGATCTTTTTAATCTTGATGGGTTCTGTGATTGCTGGAATTTCTAACTGTGGTCCCTTAACATCGCGAGTCCCTTCTGACTCCAGAATGTCGGTGTTGCGAGGATCCTCATCCTCATCCTCTGGTTCTACTTCAAAGTTATAGCACTCAAGCGCATCTTTTAACTGGATGGCCCACTCAGGCTGAGTCTGTATTGATAAGGTACAATCCTCAAATATCTTGATCTTTATTGTATCTAGGGCCTGGTCAACACTTGGATACTCATATTCAAAATTGAAGGTGAGTAGATGTTAGGATTATTAATCCTCCCTTGTCCAAATTTGGTCATATGTCTAAATTGGGAGTCATGTCTAAATCGGGAGTCCATCCAGTCTATTTATAGTCATTAGCACCATTGGTTAAATTTAACCTAATTGGGGCACATGTTTCAGTTACCAAAGTGCGGGGAACACTAATTGAGGCTCACTACCACTTATTGCACTTGATTGCATAAGTTTAGGAGTCTCCTATCCCCCTCCCTACAATTTAGGAAGCAACTGGGAGTGCCGAAACCAACCAAGGTCAGTTAACTTCAGTTGATGACTAGTCAAGCCAAGTTAGGAGTCAGTTACATTTAGTTATAGCTCTCTACATTCAGTTAAATAATGGTTTAATTAATTGCACACATGTGGGACGTTTTTCTCACCTACCACAGTCAGTTAACCATTATTTAATACTAAATGTAACAGTTGGTTGTGTTTTAGAACTCCGGTTATGATTTAGACAAGGACAGTTAACTACTGGGTCCTTAACTTCAGTTGATGACTAGTCAAGACAAGTTAGGAGTCAGTTACATTTAGTTAAATAATGGTTTAATTAATTGCACACATGTGGGGATCTTTTCTCACCTACCACAGTCAGTTAACCATTATTTAATACTAAATGTAACAGTTAGTTGTGTTTTAGAACTCTAATTGTGATTTAGACAAGTCTTGGTTACCTACAGTCAAGTACAGTCATTAATTCGAACTTCCTCATGTGGATTCAAATTGCTTGTGGCTATTAAATCCATTTTACATCATTGTAATTATTATCTGGATTACTTTTTTGATTAATGAAAGCATTCACAGCTGCAAGCCTTTTGCATTGTTTCATTCTTCAATGGCTGAGTAAATTGTGAGATCTTCTTTGTGAGTTGTGTGTTTGTCTACAGATCTATATGCTCAAATTTACAGTAGAAAGTTGTCTATCATAAGTGGCCATGTAGTTGTTCCCTTGCGTAGTTCAGTCTCTGTGTACCAGTTCCTTGGAACTATGTCCAAAGTGTGAATGAATCGGTGAACCCATTCATCCTCGGGAATGTCCAACCAATTCTGTTCACATGTCTAAATATGTGACCTAGGGTCACTTTCTCCTGTGTACTTCTGCTGGACATGCTCTCTGTCAATAGAAAATATGATCGCCATCAGTTTCTTAATATCATCCCATGATGCGATATTCTCTTTATGTGCATACCACCATCTTGCAGGTGTGGCTCGTACTGCAAGGTCCATAGCTGCGATCCTCTGCTCATGAGGAATTTGTTGTTCAAACTGCTTGAGAAAGTCCTGGATATCCGTTAGACCATGAAATGATGGAATCTCATTGATCTCTGCGCTAATCCATCGCAGTGACTTAGTCAAGTACACGCATATGCGCACTAAGACTTCGTGAAGTCTGTTCTGCCAGTTCTCTAGACCAACATCTGAATCTGATGCGCATGAGTTGTCGCATCGCCAACTAATGTTCCCTTCTACAGTCGGATTGATGTAGTCGCTCTGGTTCGTAGTCATCTGATAGAGACTCTCTATGTTACGTGCCTCTTCCTCTACTCGGATAGGTTCAATATATCTAGGACCCTGAAAAGGATCCAACGGTGTGATGACCCGGATCTGTGCATCCTCAAAGGTAATTTGTCTTCTCTTTAGATCGATAACGGCCATGTTATCGATCTCCCAATAAATGCCTAGTAGTGCTGGATATGGTCTACTATCGCCAATGATTTCTATAACCTCGAAATCCGCAAAGCTGCGAACTCCGTCAATGTCAACTGGCACCTGCGGTAATCGACCCAGGGGTGATACCCGTTGCTGATTAGCTAATCTCATATGGATAGGCAATCTGACTAACTTAGGGCTACCCATCTGTTTCCATGTCTGCTTAGTTAGAACATTTACGTCTGATCCTAGATCTAGGATCACCTCATCCATTTCAAATTCTCCAACCTGTGCTATGAGTCGCATCTCTCTTCCTATTCTTGTATGTCCCGTAATATTATGAATAGCACACTGTGTACTGATCATGGAAGAAGATGGCTGACACTGATCTATGATGCACTGAAGTTCTCCGATAGCTTGCTCATTTCTCATGAGTTTTAAACAAATCTGCAGGAAGGAAGGTACACTTCTTGTCATCTCGTCCTCATCGCATGTACCCGATGTGGTAGCCTATGATATCTGTACAGGGCTAACGCCACAAGGTTCTTGCTGTGGTATGCCCCTAGATGGTGGTACCTACGATCCTGATTGCATAGGGTCATCAAAGAAAGTCTTAGCTTCCTGAAATGTCTGTTTATTCTTCTGCAGGTCAAGTGGTGTTTCTTTGTTAGGAGCTCTGCGCACCCACTCCTGACCTGTGTTCTTTTTAGTATCCTGCGATGTCTCACTGGTGGAAACATCGCTGCGAGTCACAATATTGACTCTTGGTTCTGGCTCTTCCTGCTCAGCAGCAATAAGCTGGATGTTCTGGTGTGCTGTTGGATTAGGTTCTCTGATCTTCGCTATCAAGGTAGGACACTCCTCTATAGTGTAATCATAAGATTTGCAATAGTTACAAGTGGTGGTGGGACTCTGACAGTCCCGAGCGTAATGTCCTACAACTCCACAGTTGTAGCAAGTAACTGGTCCACGACCATGACCAAATCCTTCTCCATGGCCAAAGCCTCCTCCATGTCCTCGTCCTCTGAATCCTCCTCCACAGCCAACATAAGCCGGATCATGCTGTGGTCCTGCTGCTGGACCCTATGTTTCTGATTGGAATCTGTACATGTCTTTCTTGTTCTCAACCATGAGATCATAGGCTCGGCAATCGTGTTCGTCATGGCCTACAAACTTGCAGAAGACATAGTATAAGTTCTTAGGTGTCTGCACGTACTTCTGAAGTAGAGGGCACTGCTGAGGTAGATGTCCTCGCGTTTTGCATATTTCACACCACGGCCCGTGGGTCTGTGGTAAGGGTTTAGGAGCCCCTGTTGCTAGATATTCTACAAATACTAGACAGTTCTCTTTAGTATGCCCTTGTGCTTTACACCTTATGCACCATATGTCTTGCGCAACCTCTTTCCCTTTCTTAAGCTCATGCAACTGTAATGTGAGATTAGCCAGCTGGTTTTGTAGATTCATCATGCCTGTGCTGGTTTCAGCTAGAGGTGAAGCCTCTAGTTTCATTTCCATCTCCAACACGTCATCCTTCATCTAGAGTTTCTGCTGCATTAATGGTAGTCTGATGTGAGGGAGCAGCGCTGCAATAAACCATTCCTTATGTTGCTCTGGCGCAAACTCAAATCTGACTTGGTCTATAAGGGCTTTGAATTTCTGATCAAAGTCCCACACTAACTCTATAGGTAACTGTTTGATGTCTTTGAGCTCTATAATGCACTGTGACTCAGACTTAGGTTTCTTAAACTCTTTAATCATGGCGGTCTTGATCTGGACAAGTGTTCTGGGTACTGTGGTATACTTCATATACCATGTTAAGGCTCGATCTCTTAGTGTGGTGACCAATTGTACAAGTTTAATATTATCGTCATTGATGGTTTTAATGGTCCACATGGCTTCACATAGAAACCAATGCTGCTCCGGGTCCTCTGCCCCTATACCCTTAAAGATAGGTAACTTCATATCATCCCCCATTCTATTTCTATGTGGTGGATGTTGATTTACTGTGTTACTACCACTTGGCGGTGTAGCTGGAGGTGATGTAGCGGTGGTAGGTACTGTCTGTGAGCTACTGGATGGAGTTCCTACGGGATTTTTCTGATTCTCGATCTATTTCTGTGGGGTGTAAGGGTGGTAAGGGATACCCCCCTTTGTTCCTTCTATGGTACTATGACTCTGTTGTCTAGTATTATCTAAACTATCTTCAAATATGGGAGATCTGAAATCTACTTTATATTTCTTTCCACTACGTGTACGTCCAATGTCATCAAAATCACTTTCAAACTCTTGTGACATTACTATCTTTACTTATTTGTCTGAAACTAGATCCATTGTTCCTTTTTCATATAATAACATCTTAATGGACAAGTTTAAATATTTTAGGTACTTACCACGATATCCTTTGAAGAAGTAGCACTCAGCCTCGCTGAAGCTTTTTCTCTGGTCAACTGCAAACTCTGTGATGAAGCCTTCTAGCACACTTGCAAGCCAGAAGTCTACTGCTCTCGTAATGGGATTATCAAGGTTCTTCACGGTCTGAATCGGCTCTGGTGTCCAGATAATGTTTCTTTCCTTCTTGAATATGCTTGTGTCAGTCAACTTTGATAACCAGTCGTAAAGTTCGTTTCCAAAGGTTGCAAAAAATATCGCATGCAGGTCTGTAACGATATGTTTTTGTAACCAGGCCTCTGTACTCAGTCTAGGACTCTTGTTCTCTCGTTCAGAAAACTCTTTATCCTTATACCAAACCCACTCGTTGAGTTCGTCTCTAGTAGGCCACCACCAGAACATCAATGCTCAGTTTGTTTAAAATCGGCAACAGAACCATTTGTTGGCTTGCGTGGGCAGACTCGGGTTTACCGTATTTAACCAACAACACCCGTAGCTCACTGGCCCTTTCAGCGATAGACCGCAGAGCGGCCTGAATTCTCACCCGAAGTGATTCTAATGGGTTGGCCAAAGACTCAAGTGTCTTGGACCAGGTTCTGTGGCAGCCTGTGTGTCTCGCAGCTCTTCTAGCCTGCGATATTTCTCTTTGCGCGATGCGCACTCCCTCTTACTCACGATGACTTGAGCCCTTATCGCATCGCTGCATCTTGGTCAAGGCGTAACTCCTTCCTACACTGATTCTCAACCGCAGCGCACCACAGCTCCTCTGCCGGTGCGATATCGCCTCCTTGTGATATCCTACCGTTGTGGCTCAGTGTACTTAGTGCTACTTGCTCCGACTTACGGGACTCAACATACAAGGCTTCTTACCTTTGTGACTCTTAATTATAAGAACTGAAACATAGGTAGACTCTTATACAAGGTACTTAAGGATTTCAACTTGCAATTATTTCTATAGTGCTGTAAACTGAATAACGCATACGTACAATAACTGTAAGCAAGGTTCATGAAATAACTGATACATGCAACAGATAAACACAACACATAAATCAATCACATAACACTCGATTTTAACGTGGTTTACCTCCAGGATGGAAGTTACGTCCACAGAACTGTGTTTCTATTATAGCTTAGGGGAAGGTAAACACAGTTCTGCCGCACCGCATATGCAACTCGAGATCTTCTGGTTAACTCCGCACACATCCTGGAGCCCTTCTCTCTTATATCTCTTCTCTTCTCTATATTGCACCTCTTACAATATACTCTTCCCTCTCTATCGATCCCTACAGATCGTTACATGCATGCTCAATGAGCCAGCTACTGGTTACAGTAAGATAACTACAGCTAATAACAGAACCAGAGCTTGGCTCCTATACAACTGATCAACTATTGTCTAACCTTATACAATTGTTCAACCAAACAAACAAACAACCAACCAACCAACCAACCAAAAAACCCTTTACAATACAAAAATACATCCCTTTATAGGTGGCCTGAAGGTCTCACCATTACAACACTGTGGGCTTGTCCCAACAGTAACCCAAAACCCTAACTAGTGACAGTCGGCCTATCTGTACTTGAGGTAGCCGCTTTCCATCACACCACAGCTATCTGTGGTCTTCCATGATTCCCGGCGCTGATCATGGGTACTGTGCACCGCTTCCCTTTTTTTGTCTTTCATCTTCAATACCTCGGCCTCGTTGCTCCTTTTCCTTTATGAGGGTATCTAAGCCCTCCTGTCTTTCGCCGCTACCTTCAATGCAGTGGGTGAGCTCTCTCTTCTCAGCCGCTCAGGTAACGTCATCTTCCTTGAATTTTCTGTCCCAACTGTCATGGTTTTCGGCTCTGCTCTGTAGCTAGAAACCTGCTACAGCGTCATAGCTCTACCTTATCTCCTCTCCACCAAAACTGTCTATCCACTAAACTGGCAGCTTCTTCTGTAGCTGCGGGACCCTGCTCCAACACACTGCTAGTTGCAACTGAGAATGATCGATAATCAGGATAGAAACTCCCAATGATGCATTGACATTCGGATTATGGAATGAATTTTGATCAATCGTAACAATATTCCCATTAAATGGAAAGCATATCACTCGAAAGAGGGAAGAAGCCATGGCTTGCATACTACACATCCAATTCCTATCCAGTAAAAGATTGTAGTCAAGGGGCACATCAATCACTTCCATCATGATGATCTTCCCTCCCAATTGGACCTCTAGAGAAGGAAGAATCCTATGCGGCTGAAATGATCTACCATCAAAAGTTGTCAACATAGTGGAGGATTGAGACAACTTGGGAGAACCCAAACCATTCCAACATGAAAAATACATCATAGAAGCAGCAGCGCCTTCATCAATAATAGTACGCATGACGATGTTGTTAAGACACTCTATATGAATCAAAAGAGACACATAGTAAGGCAAGCGAGGATGTACTCCCATCGTTTGAAATTTGAACATGGTAGAAGAGCTATTGTCACTAACCCCAAAAGTAGACAACAAGGCTTTCCTCTATGGAGGAAAATTCTAAAGCACTTCTAACACAGACATCACATAAGGAGTCTGGCCCAAATCCTCGACAACTGAATAGTTTTGGGTAGCTTGGGAATTACGATTGTGCCCCGAATGCTTTAAGACTCCCTTAGGAATGTGAGGTGGAGCTTTACGTTTATCCGTAGGATTTTCAATTTGCAAATGGATCTCAGGTGGGGAAGGTTCTTTCCCAAGTTTTGGTTGTGACGAACCATAATCTTTCACATGAGTCACAACTTTAGCAGCACACACCATGTTGATGAAACCATGACCACTATTGGCCTCCGACGAATTTTTATTTCCACCTGATTCACAACCAGGATACACGGTCCTCGAGTTCATATTTTGATTATTGGATAAAGGATTGGTAAACACAGGTGGACCTTGTTCTATGAACTTCAAGGAATCCTCCATACGAGGGAAAAAGTGAGTGAGATGGTCATCCTTACACAACTTGTAAGGAAACTTCACCTTACATTTATACTGCTTGTCCCCCCTAGCATTAGTATTCTTGTCATTATTATTAGCATTTTCATTCTTTTTCCCACCCTCACGATTATTTTTTCCTTTTTTCTTATTCCTTCCAGGCTACTGGTTTCCTTTTGTGTTCAACGATTGTGTAGAGGGGGCTAATTACCTCCTAAATGTCATCATGTAATTATAGTTTAAAAGATAAATAAATATTAACAAATAGGTAGTTGGAGCGGGTACAACCGCTCCAACCTACCTCATAATGTATAAATAATTACCAAAGATAATGCAAAGACGGATTGGACATCCCTTCCCATATTTCATTGTCTTTGATAGCTGTGTATGAACTTAATATATGCTTGAATGATGTTGAAACCCTAGACTTCAACATTGGCGCCGTTGCCGCCTCTATCCGGTCTGGGTGACAGCAGCAGCGGATGGAGGTGGTCGAACCTAAAGGAGAAAATGGGGAGAGTCGCTGAGTCTGCATATTTCCCAGACTGCCAGGAGGAGTCAGAGATAATAGTAGACCAAGTGGAAGGGCATTGCGTGTGTAACAAATGCGGCCTCGTGGTGGAACTCCAATTCATCGACGACAGCCACGACGTGCGAATTTATGAAGACAATCAAAGCGCTCAGAGGATCGAAACAGCCAACAGTAAAGGAGGAGGCGAAATTGCCTCCATTACCATCAATGGTTGACTCAGAACTGGTCGTTCCGGCGACTCATGTCGAACAGATCCAAGACTACGGCTTGGCCATGAACATGAGTGGAATTGTTGTGGAAAGAGCGCAGGAAATTTACAAAGAATTCGTGGAGAGTGGCGGGAATATACAGAGAACGAAGGTACCCTGATGCTTGCAGGAGCACTCTATATCCCGAACTCTGCCTGTCCAGCGTTTCAAACTTTCCTGGATTGTCTGAACGAGCCAGGCCGATGGAGATTGTTAACGCTGTTCTCAATCTGAGCATCAATGCAGTCGAGAAAGCAAACGCCCAAGCTTGGAACATGCCGACTTGGCCCGGCCTGAGCTCTAGAAAACACGGTGCTCTCGAAGATTGTCTCGAGTTATTCAATGAAACACTGGATGAATTGTATGACACATTGTTCAATTTAAAGGACGCGAGCTTCATGGCAGTTCCACAGAAGGTCAGTGATTTGGAGACATTGCTGAGCGCTGCCATCACGAACCAGTACACCTGCCTCGATAGATCTTCGCGTTACAATCTCAGACAGAACTTGGAGGACGGGCTTATGAATATCTCTCATCTCGTCAGCAATTCGCTCGCTATTGTCAAGTATATTGCTTCCCAAGTTTCAAGGCTAGCCGTTAATTCAATTCATAATCGCCGTCTGTTATCTGGTGATCAAGACTCAGATTTCATGATCATGGAATTAGACGGCTTTCCTTCTTAGATGTCCGCGGGACAGCGAACGAATATACAGAGAACGAAGTTAAAATCCAGAGCCTAGCCCCGTCAGCCTTGGTCCGCGACTTCAACGTCCATATTAATGCAGCGGGGGATGCCAATGCCGATACCGATGCCGATGGAGAGGAAATGGCACTGTTAATTCCAGAGCTGGAAAACGACCCGTACGTGAAGGCTGCTGTTGATCATCTCTGCATACGATCGGCTTATTTGATTAGTGGGACGCAGCAAAAATGTTGATTAGTGGAGACCATCGACCGACTCGTCGTTTCGACCAAGCCACTGACCCGTCGTGTCGACCAAGCCACCGACTAGCACATTGGGCCAGCAACCCGACTGATCTGGTCGACCTCCATCGACCCGACTGAGCTGGTCGACCACCATTTCGTCGACCCTGTCCCGACTACGGATTAAAAAAAATTTGATGCATCATGAGAGGTTGATTGGGTTGGAGCCGGAAATTCATACTCTCACGATAGAACAAGACAACGACGATGACATTCAAGCAAATATCATTCACCTACACAGCGAAGCGCTTCAATGAACATGATGACAATGCACCCCTCATTATCAAAATGCTGAAACTGTTCCTAGGTTGTGACCTCGAAAAGCTAGAAGACAGAGAAATGACATAGGAAGTCGAAGAGCCAAAAGGCCCCGCATGCCTGAACCGATGGAGATGCCGGTCAGATGAGCCCGGGTGAGGTTTTAAACCAAAAGGCCTAGTTGCGGAAGAATATGGTTTCCCGCCATTATGAAAGGATGAGACTTCGATGGACTATTGTCAGATTGAAGATGGAGGCTGAAGAGTAACCAGTCACAGTAGAGCCTTGTACACGTGTGTTTTCCTATCAAGCTGGCGGCTGTTGCGGCTGAGTTACCTATGCAGACCGGTATGCATGGTTGATGCACAGTGAGGAATACTCCGCAGTAGCAGAGACCCAGGACGTTGATGCAGTTTTCTTTGTTTTCTTCGGGACGAAGAAACATTTTGTTTGTGGGGGAGATGTAGAGGGGGCTAATTACCTCCTAAATGTCATCATGTAATTATAGTTTAAAAGATAAATAAATATTAACAAATAGGTAGTTGGAGCGGGTACAACCGCTCCAACCTACCTCATAATGTATAAATAATTACCAAAGATAATGCAAAGACGGATTGGACGTCCCTTCCCATATTTCGTTGTCTTTGATAGCTATGTATGAACTTAATATATGCTTGAATGATGTTGAAACCCTAGACTTCAACAGATTGTATAGAAAGTACACTCACTGATTGGGTAGGTTGAGACGAAGTCGTAGCTTGTCCCGATGCATACTGGTTAATTGACAATTGGCTAACTTGTTTCACAACCGAGTCTACAATTTTGGTACTTATAGATCCAACAATACCATTGGCACGTGGCCTAGGCTTGACCTTGGGGTCGAAATTGGATCTAGGAGCATTAGTTATAATCTCATACAAAAGTCCTGATTGATCATAGATCAAATCCAACTCTTGTTACCTAAAGATAGCTTGTTCCTCATTTTGAAATTTAGATGTAGAAACATCCTTCGCAATGTAAGGTAACAACGATTTGAGGAACCATTCAAGAAGAAAATATGGTGGTATAAAGGCTTTGATTAATCATTTCTGTCTACGCCACTCTTGAATATGATCCAAAATGTGTGTTTCTTTGTCTTGTCGGAAGGTCAACAAGGGTTCGGTATCGACATTGTAACGTACGGGTAGCTGGAAATGATTAAGGAAACTCATAGAAAGATCATCAAACATAGCATAAGACCCCCCTAGTAACTTTATATACCATTTCATCATAGGACCCATTAGGGTGCGTTGAAACAACCTCAAATGAATGGAATTGTCATGTAAGGAATTGGAAGAGCACCAAAGGTGGAAAGTGGTGACATGCTCACCAGGATCTTCACCAGCCTTACCTTCGAACTTGGGAATGTATGAAGGAAGCTTGGTAGGGAGTGTCAACCATGCCGAGTTATGAGACACAAGATCATTCATCAATCTTGACAAGTCAAGTAAGTTCAATGCCACAAGGAAAGGGAGCCTAGGTTGAGCTGGTCGATTCCATGCTCCCTGGTAGTTTTGATTCATGTAAGGTTGATTGCTATAAATACCATGGACTTGGCCATAGTAACCTCCTCCTATTTCACCCATGTAGGGCTGCATGGAATCATTGTGATGTTGGGTACCTTGATTATGAGGTGCTACAAAACCATAATTAGAAGAGTAAGGGGTTTGTTGATACCCATACCAAAAGGGTTGGTAATTTTGTCCATACTATGGTCCATAAGAATGTCCATGAGAAAATCCATAAGGCGTTCCATGGGATGTACGATGAGCAGGTCCATAGGTTGGTATATGGTGAGCTCCATGAGGTGTAACATGAGACAATCCAAAAATAGGTACATGACTTGCTGACACAACAGGAGGTACTTGGCTCTGAGATACAGCCATGTTAGCAGTCGTAGAACGAACATGGGTAGTAGCAAGATTCCATCCTGAAGGCCCACGTGAATTAGGGGGAGGATGAGCTGTTAAAAATGCATTCGAAGGAATGGGGTTCAAAGATGAAGGGAAATGTGAAGGAATGTAAGTGGTGTTCCCAATGTTCACTCATCTCAGTATTGGTATCTAAATAGGATTACTAACACTAGGCCTAGGAGGAGCATGTGAAGACACCTCGACCACCGAGATGGAAGGTGCAATGTGAATAGTGCCCCCAAACCTCTCCACATGGAAAAGAGTGGGAGTGCCCCTAGGCATAATGCTAGGGTCAATCTTCGAGTAGGAATGATATGCCAGATGAGGCTCATGGATATCAAGTATGTCATATCTAACATTACTAGTGCTTGTGGGTTCATAGTGAGTCTCATCACCCAAAAACTAATACCAAAAACCTGTAAATGAGGGATCATAACCAGATCGTGAAGGGTGCTCATGTGCAGGATCATATGTGCTAGTAGGTTCATCCTCCCCAACCTCATGAGGTGGAGAAGACATCTCTAGAATCTCATCCTCATGATCTCCCATGGTTTGTGAATCAAAGTGCGAAGTAGTCTTCCTAAACTGTCTGGTTCTCTCTCCCAAAGGAGGAGGAGACGTGGAAGATGGAAGCCCTCATAAACGATGAGAATGGCGGGGTACCACACCCAAATCCACAATGACTTAAAAAATAAAAAGACTCATTCTAATTATGCAAACCCTTGAAAAACTAGCATGCACAGATCATACACCTAAAAATGTAAATCCAAATCACAAGCAAACCAAGGGTAGGATATGTGAGCTCCAGAATGAAGCAGGTAAGTCTCACCTAGGAGAGGCTTGAGACTCCCATACACAACAAGCAGAGGTTTGTAACCATTTATAGTGGCCCTCAGCTTCAATGCATATAGCGACTGTGCTGTCCGACCCCTACCTGGCCAGGACACCTATAGGATAACCTATGCAAATACCCCCTTGATAACCTAGGTAAGGAAACTAAGGTCACCTCGATATAATCAATTCTCAGGAAGACATCCATAGGCGGGATTGACCATATGTGATCCATAGGACCTCAAATTTAGTGCATTAAAAGCTTGTTGTAAAAGAATGCGTGCAACAGGTTAATTAATGGACAGTATTAGCATAAATTAAATGCTCAAAATAGGAATGAAAACCACAGCACTAATAGATAGATACAAGGAAGAAAACACAGAAACAGAGAGTCAAAACAGAAGTTGATAACGGAGTTCACCCCCTCCACTGGGCTACGTCTTCGGGTCCCTCTCCAATGGGAACCGATCCAATTAATGGCTTTAAAAATGTACAAATGGTTCTGGACTCTGCAACTCAATTTCAGTAGTATGGACAAAAGTATGCAAGACCTCTTCTCTGGAATAATACAAATTGGCTTTCAAAAGCAAAGAAAAGCCAAATGAAATAGAGAAGACAGTCGACTCTTTACAATCATACAAACTAGACATTAAAAGTACAGTCTTTAAGACCTCCTCTCTGAAAGTTACAAAACTGGACTTTAACAGCCAAAAGAAGCCAAGTCATAACTGAGAATAGTCGACTTCAAAGCATGTGGATAGTTTTACAACAAACTCTCCAAGATTCTCATAATAGAGAAACGTTGTCCCCTTGTTCTCAACGAACTGAGTCCCCTTTATTACTGATCTTTATCGTTACAAATAAGCCAAAACGCTCAAAGAAATGTGACTGTTCACATTCCCAGAAACGCGGCATCAAGGTTGTTCATATTCCAGGAAATACAGCATCAAGGATGTTCATATTACTTTCATCATTATTCCAGCTGTGGCATAAATACCAAGAAAAGCTTTCCAAATGTTACGAATAAGCTGTGAATATCCTGCCATGCCAAGGATCTGGCCTCCGAAACCATACGTATCTGAACTGCTGAAAGTTTTAGTCAACCGTGCTTCGTTGTTGCGGAAGAGGATAAGCAACGGGCTCCAACAGTCTCAATCAGCTGTCGGCTGGTTTTCGAGTCGGAGGATTTAGTCACTTTGGTTTCCGTCGTTGCAGACTATCAGTTGTTAAAGTCTCCCAATTTGACTTCTCAACCCGTAAGTCTTGGGCCTCCGCCATTGTGGCTGCCGAATCATTCTATCTTCTGATCCGTCCGAACATCCATTAAGCTTCCGCCATTACAGAAGGGAGAATTCTTTGTGAGCCCCGCCGTTACGGAAGAGGAAAGGCTTCCAAGCCTCGTCGTTGCAAAAGGGGAAATGCTTCCGATCCCCGATGTTGCGGAAGAGGTAAGGCTTCTGAGCCCCACCGTTGTGGAAGGGGAAAATATTATGGGTTACCCCGTAGATAAATTAGTCGTTGGCCGTTTGCCATTGCGGAAGAAGATGCTCTTCCCACCTCCGATCTGCGTGGCTTCTTGGTGTATCCACCATCCGATTTTCTTCATGCATGGCTTCTATGAACCATGTACCATATTGGATCTTTACAGAGGAATAATCCGTCGGATCAATCCTCCCCATTGGAGATCTTTTGAACCACCAAAAGCCTAAATTATTCTGCAAGTAAGTGAGGGTAAAGCTCCCTCACTTTACCAATCTCCATCCATATTGCTTTCCTAGGATGCATTCCTTTTAGCCCCACTCGAAGGTACTCATCATTCCCCCTTCGTGAAGTCCTTATATTTCTGTCAAGAATGACATCATCCTGCAACTCTCTCATATATTCAGGTGCCAAATCATCAACTGAAGGAATCTGTATGTTAATTTCCTCATCCATCATCATAGGAGACTCATACAGTTTAAGATTCTCAACATTGATAACTGAATAAATTTGCATGTATGGAGGTAAATTCAAGTGAAAAGCATTAGTACCGATCTTTTCCAAGATCTCAAAAGGACCATACTTGATAGGCTTAAGCTTTTTACCTTCACCTTTCATCCTTTCTTTGGTGATGTGTAACCAAACTATGTCACCTACCTGAAATTGATGATCAATTCGATGCTTATCATGCCTGGCCTTGTACTTTTCCTGGCTCCTCTCCAACTGTTCTTGAACTCCCTACTGCACTGCTTGGATTCTCTGAATGAACTTTAAATCTTTATCTGCATCATGATGTCCATCCACTGCATCTTTTCCAAAAGATAAATCCATTGGTGTTTTTGGCAGATAACCAAAACAAGTTTCAAAAGGAGATCTTTTTGTGGAAGAATGAACTGCATGATTGTAAGCATGCTGTATATACTGCAACTGCTCATCCCAAAGTTTAGGATGCTTACTACAACATCCTCTGAGCAGCTGAACCAATGTTTTGTTCACTACCTCTATTTTCCCATCGGTCTGTGGATGAAAAGCTGTACTTTTCTTCAGTTTAGTGTCCATAAGCTCCCATAAAGTTGACAAGAATTCTCCCAAGAACTGGGAATCTTGATTAGATATAATAGACATGGGTAGCCCAAAATGTACCCAAACATTTTGAAAGAATAAAAGATCTGTTTGTTCAGCAGTGATCTGCTTGTTACATGGCATTAAGATACACATTTTGTTGAACCTATCCACAACAACATATAGGTAATCATGCCCTTTTCTAGACATAGGTAGTCCTCCTATAAAGTCCATAGAAATACTTTCCCAAGGATGAGACGAAACTGGAAGAGGAGTGTACAAACCCAATTTCCTATTTCTAGGCTTACTTGTTGCACACATAACACAACCCCTTATATATTTAGCTACAGTTTCTTGCATTTGAGGCTAATAACAATGATTCTGCAATATGGACAATGTTTTACTTACTCCAAAATGTCCTGCAATCAATGAACTATGTGATTCTCGAACCACATGCACTCTCTCTTTCTCTGGAATACAAAGTTTACCAAGATGATACAAGAGTTGATTATGCACATAATAGTTCTCTTCCTGTTTACCATGTATAAGTGATGCATATACTTCCTTAAAATCTTTATCTTCTGCATACTGTTCAATATAACTTTCATGTGTTAATGAACTGTTCTGAAGAATGATTGAAGCATTCATAGGTGGCATTGATAACATGTCTGCTACTTTATTATGAATTCCCTTTTTGTTCTTAACGACGAGATGAAACTGTTACCCCATCCATCTTAAATGCCTACTTTGTTGTATTTTAGTTTGAGATTGTAAATATTGAAGTGGCTAATGATCAGTATGTATGACTGTCTCTTTTCCCATGATATAATGTTTCCACTTCTTCACACTCTATACTAAAGCATACAATTCTTTTTCATAGGTCGGATAGTTACTTACTGCAGTAGAGAATGTTTTTGAATGGTAACAGACTGGCTTCCTTCCTTGCATCAAAACTGCTCCCATGGAAAACCCGCTGGCATCGGTTTCGATCTCAAATGGCTGCTGCAAATCTGGCTATGTCAGAACTGGTGCTGTGCTAATATTTTCCTTCAAAGTGTCAAAGGCCCTCTGATGCTTTCCTCCCCACTGGAAAATTTCTTTAATGCTTGTCAATGCATGTAATGGAGCAGCAATGGAAGAAAACCCAAAAATTAATTTCCTCAAATACTGAACCGCACTCAGAAAACTTCTGATCTCAGTAACGGTGTTAGGCCATGGCCAGTTTACAATGACAGCAACCTTAGCTGGGTCCACTCGTAGGTGGCCTCCACCAATAATATGGCCTAGATATACTAAAGAAGTTTTAGCAAATTCACATTTAGACATTTTTACATAAAGCTTTTCCTTTCTCAGTACATCTAAAAACTTTTTCACATGTACAACATGCTCTTCCCAAGTTTTGCTAAACACAAGGATATCATCTAGATATAAAATTACAAAATCATCAATGAATGAACGAAAGACATCATTCATGACCCACATGAAAGTAGCAGGTGCGTTACAGAGCCCAAAAGGTATCACAAGCCATTCATACAAAACATGTTTCATCTTAAAAGCTGTTTTCCAAGCATCATGCTCAGCAACACGGATTTGATTATACCCACTACGCAGATCCAATTTTGTAAAGTAAGTTGCACGTTTCAATTGATCAAGCAAATCATCAATACGAGGAAGAGGATACCTGTTTTTAATGGTGATTTTGTTAAGGGCCCTGTAGTCGATACACATCCTCCACGACCCATCCTTCTTTGGAACCAATACTATAGGAGAGCCACAAGGATAATTGCTGGGCCGGATGACCCCCTTCTCAATCAGCTCCTGAACCTGCTTCTTGATCTCCTCATTCTGCATTACAGACATCCGGTACATGGCTATGTTCGGGAGTGGCACATCCTTTTGCAAATGTATCTCATGCTGAATCTCTCTCTTCGGTGGTAACCCCTTCGGATCTTGAAACAAATCATCATACTCAGAAATGATGTCAATCAGGTCAAATTTATGCTTAGGGTCACATTCTTCAAAATATTTAGAGACCTCATCATTTTTCATCTTAACCATGATCAACACAAAATTCTTACTAGCATTTACCAACCTCTTCATTTGTCCTGCAGAGACTATTTCTAGATTGGTTTTTATCTTATGTGCTCATACAATATATTCCATACCTTGTTTAAAAAGATGATACTTATTTTGCTCTCTATAAAAGACTATTTTCCGGTCATACAAATATGGACTCCCAAGTACAATTCCACAAATGTCAAGTGGTACTACTTCCAATTCTACCTCATCCTTAAACGTTTCAGTAATTGCAAATTTTAATACACATTTCCTTGTAACTTGCAATCATGTATCATTAGTAACCCAACCTAGAGGATAGGGCTTTTCATGAGGCACAGTAACTAAATGCAATTTCTTAACCACTTCTTCTGATATCATATTTACTTGTCAACCACTATCAAACAATGTATCAACCTTTGTGTGATTTGCAATGACACGAACATGAAACAATGCACTTCTATCTTTAGCATTTTGCTTAGAAGTAGATGGCAGACTTGTACTTGCACTAGAACTTGATTGTGCGTCAATTCATGAGTATAATCTTGAATGCTTTGTCCTTTAGCTTGTCTAAACATTTGCCAATTCATGGTTAATTGTTGCATGTGACCTAAAGGATAAAATTGATTTCTTAATACTTCGATGAATTCATTCCAAACTTAAATAATTTTACCATTCTTTCGAAGATCTTGCTGAATCTTGCTCTCCCACCAAGTAAGAGCCATTCCACCCATTCTCAAAGTGGCCAATTGAATCCTAAAAGGGTCATCATTAATTCCCTACACCCTGCAATATACTTAAAGCTGCTTGATCCAATTGTCTAATTTTTCAGCATCTACATCTCCATTATAAATAGGTAATTCAAATTTTACATCCAATTTGAAATAAGGCATATTAGGACTTGCATTATGAGAAGAAGAAAAAGTCTTTTTAGTATCAGGAGGATCACCATCACCTCCTACTCCTTTGCCCTTTTCTTTCGACTTCACTTCTGCATCTCTGGATGAAGATCCTTCTTCTTTCTTCTTCCTTTCTGCTCGCTCATCGAGTAGAATTTCCATCATGGCTTTCATGCTCATAAAAGCCTCCAGAAACTCAGTTTCAGAAATAACAGGTTTTTCCCGTTCGGTATGTCCTTCTTCTTCCCCTCGTGGAGAAGACATGGTTCTTGAGAATGTTCTCTTGGAGCCAATATCAGGATCTCCTTCAACTAATTCTCCTTCACCGTGCTTTAAGCTAGACCTGGTAAGTGTTTCCACCTTTTCACACACCTGGATCACGTGGTAGAAATATTCAAGCCACTCGGTGTGTCCTTGGGGGCAAGTCTCGAGTCAAGGCTGTCACCTTGTTCTTGACTCCTCCGTTTAGGCTCAACGCCTAATGGAGCCAAGGGGGGTAGACCCTATTAAGTTACTAAGGATGATTACTTAGTGTGGTGATGTTAAACTAAATCAGTTACTTAGGAGTTCAAATATTTTAACTATAAGCAATTGAAGATGACAAGATACGAAAATAACACACGAAAGCACACAGCTGATAAACAATATATATATGAAGCAAAAATGACCAGTGCCTTAATAATGGAGTCAAATCAAAGAGATCAATGTGCTTGCATGTGCTTGGAGTGAATGTTTTGCGATTGCATCTTGGTATGTTTTAAGTTAAAATTGAAGTATGGATTAGTTAAATTAGGCTAAAAGGGGGACTCCAGATATACCCGAGAGTACTTGGAGTATGTCCAAAACAAAACCTATACGGCTACCCACAAGGAATATGTGGGTTGAAATGGAGTCTCTGGGGCTATGTTCGTAATGTACCCGTTAGGGTGTGACAGAGATCGGTGCCCCGAGGTCACTTTTCAGTAGGTTCCCGCTTCCTTTGGGTATTTTTCCACCGTAAAGGTTTGATCAAGGTGTTGGATTTTCACCTGATGGTTTGTTAAATGGGGAGGGTGAGTCCTAATTATGTTAGTCACCCAAGTGATTTTGATACAGCTTGACTGATCAGACGAACCGCAGCCAAGTACAGAGCATACACACTGGAGTCTTGTAAATTTTAATAAGTTTTTAAGAGATGTGTTCTTGTTTAAAAGAAAAGCCTCGAAGAACCTCTTTCGATCCAAGTGGGTCTCAATCAGGGAATCGAGGAGGGGTTAATTTTAAATCTGTTGATAAACAAATGATAGAAAAAATAAAACAACTATACAAATATGGTTTTCTTATTAATCCTACCACGAATCTCTTTCCCCTTTCGGGTCACTAGGGAAATCGTGGGGTAAGTATTATGATTAATTTTGAAAGTAAGATATGTAATATGGAATTAACAACAAGATCAAATATACTACCCTGCAAATCAGATCACTACTAGTAAAAGGAAATAAGCAGAGAACGACGAAAATGGCACCGACGCGAATCCCCCCAGGGGGGACGGGGAATGGGCTCGAAAGAGCGTATTCAAAGGATGATTTTATTAAAGAGGTTAAAATATCAAAGAACTGATAAAATATAGCTTTCTTGGTCCTTATACAGGCTGAAACCAAGATATTACAGTTTATAGAAAAAATTTACAAATTATGTGACAAAAGAGAGACCCCTGGGGGGATTTGAGCGCTCCAAAAGCCACTTTGGACAGCAGCTTCCTTTCTTCTCTGTCAGACCTGCTAAATGACAGAAAGCGACTTAGAATAAAAAATTCCCAAAATCACTTTAAGAGTACCTTTGGGTCAGCCTACTTTATCTCAAAAAATAATGAAATTAAACTAGCTAAAACGATGAACAGGGAACCAAGGAAAGCAAGATTTCCTTGCGATATTGGGTTGATGTTTGTGCATCCAATTAAAAGCACTGATATTGCAGAATATTGAAATTATCGAACAGAAAAAGAAACTACCTTAACAGCAAGCTATGAATTTTCACTAAATTACTTGCGAAACTAAGGTACTTTTAGCTAGATCTCTTGAATTTGAACTTTATGTGCACAATGAAACTAAGATCTAGAAATTTGAAGGGATCTTGTTAATTATATCTATTTATGCTTTTATTGATGAGATATATCATATTTAAAAAGAAACCTTAAAGTAACAGTTTGAGGAAAGTTTAATAATTTTTAAAGGAGGAAGAGAGAGAAAGAGTGTTTGAAGCCTGGGAATGTTGGGATTTGGATTCTGCTTTGGTGGAACACCAGGGAATATGTCATTCATAAGATGCTGAAGATGAGGAAGATTCAAACCAGCTCAACCTCTTCTACCAGCGAGATCATCTGCAACTTGAAAACCCTTGCACAAACAGATGGTTAAAACATAGGTGCTGCCGAAAGAGATGATTGGAAAGCATGCAATTAAACTTAAAATACATAAAAATCCAATAGATATGGAACAAGAAGTAGTAAGAGCATAAATAAAACTAGAATAAACTCTTACCCTAACAGGAGGGAGCTCTCTCCTTCAAGGCCAAGAATTAACCAGCGGAGCAATGATAAACAAAAGCAAATTATACCTCATAAGCATTTGACAATAAACATCCACACATGAAGAGCATTACACCATAGATCTTGCCTCCAAATCTTCTTTATTCCAGAATGAAAAAACAATACAGTACAAGAGCAACAGCACCTCAATCCTAGTTCTAACTAGCTTGGAAGAGGAGGTTGTACCTGGATATATACAATTTACAGGCCATCTAGCCCAGGGGGGTGCAATTACTCATGGAATCAAGTGAAATTAACTGATGGAGAGTCCATCAATGCCTGATCTATGTCTAGCTGAGCCAGATATGAGTCTCACTGAGTGCAACTGTCAATCGGGGGGCTAATCT
>LPNX010760271.1:96211-134774 GCA_001517045.1 Pseudotsuga menziesii | reverse complement strand
ATGTCTAGCATGTTTATACATTGACACATAGACTCTAATAACCTCAATAGTCCTAAATTCCAAGCCGACCACCCCAACTTTGGAGGTATGGAGTGAAAAAATAAGAAATTATCAGTCGTTTGTTCAACAACCAATAATAACCAAGGGAAAAAACACCCTGGGCTGATCGGATTGAAAAATAAAGTCTAAGATACTGAGTCTTTTACAGACACTATCATGCTAGATCATTTATTACAATTCGCTCATGGGGTATGAACATGTGATATAGTACAACAAGCACTTCCCAGAAGTACTTCCAAAGGTCTTTTTGAAGTCTGAACAAGTTAGCCCTGTCTGGTTCACCTGGCCCACTTGATAAAAACCACTAAGTACAACTTAGGTGGTAACAGTAAGCATTCACAAACTTGCACAACAGTCAACCAGCTCTGATACCATAATATGATCCGTAGGACCTCAACTTTAGTGCATTAAAAGTTTGTTGTAAAAGAATGCGTGCAACAGGTTAATTAATGGACAGTATTAGCAGAAATTAAATGCTCAGAACAGGAGTGAAAACCACAACACTGATAGACAAATACAAGGAAGAAAACACAGAAACAGAGAGTCAAAACAGAAGTTGATAATGGATTTCACCCCCTCCACTGGGCTACGTCTCTGGGTCCCTCTCCAATGGGAACTGATCCAATTAATGGCTTTAAAAAGGTACAAATGGTTCTGGACTCTGCAAATCAATTTCATCAGTATGGACAAAAGTATGCAACACCTCTTCTCTGGAACAATACAAATTGGCTTTCAAAAGCAAAGAAAAGCCAAATGAAACAGAGAATACAGTCGACTCTTTACAATCATAGAAACTGGACATTAAAAGTAAAGTCTTTAAGACCTCCTCTCTAAAATTTACAAAACTGGACTTCAACAGCCAAAAGAAGCCAAGTCATAACTGAGAATAGTCGACTTCAAAGCATGTGGATAGTTTTACAGCAAACTCTCCAAGCTTCTCATAGTAGAGAAACGTTGTCCCCCCGTTCTCAACGAACTGAGTCCCCTTTATTACTCATCTTTTCCGTTACAAATGAGCCAAAACACTCAAATAAATGCGACTGTTCACATTCCCGAAAACGCGGCATCAAGGTTGTTCATATTCCAGGAAATGTGGCATCAAGGCTGTTCATATTCCTTTCATCATTATTCCAGTTGTGGCATAACTTCCAAGAAAATCTTGCCAACTGTTACGAATAAGCTGTGAATATCCTGCCATGCCAAGGATCTGACCTCCGGAACCATACGTAACTGAACTGCCAGAAGTTTTAGTGAACCATGCTTCACCATTGCGGAAGAGGATAAGCAACGAGCTCCGACGGTCTCAATCAGCTGTCGGTTGGTTTTTGAGTCGGAGGCTTTAGTCACTTTGGTTTCGGGCTCCGACGGTCTCAATCCTGCATACATACATGACTTTCCCAGGAAAACCTACGTGTACACACGACTGTGAAAGCAAAACCCATGTACATGAAGAAAAAGATAGAAAAATAAGGTTAATGGACAAGGTCAGACAAAATTTACTCCTACAGGACACTATTGGGCAATCATGCCCCTAGACCCAACACAGAAATAGAGAAATCAGAGCAATACAAGCACATTGAATGCCGAAAACCCCCCAAAGAAAAACAACTAGGAACCTTCCCAGCAGAGTTGTCAATTCTCTTACAGAGAAAAATTTCTATGGCTTGGGGTGTACCACAACAGATAGAGAAACCGCAGAAATCAATCCCTTCCCAATATGCAAGAGAAATAAAACATCTAACACTAAAGGATCTTGTTGGGCCTCGAAATTGTCTTTTATAATGGTCTTATTTACATTAATTTCCGACCTATTTACCGTAATTCAATACATTTATTTTTAATAAGGTTGTCTTTTACTCTGTTTTATTAATTAAAATCTCATAAATGTAAAATAATACAAATGTGTTATTCTTATGTATTAAATGTACCATTTTGCAAATAATAGGCGTTCTGCACTCCATTCATCCCCTTCTTTCAGTCCTAAGTTCCGCACTAGGTTTGATGACATGTTTTATTTTATTACGTTCTTGATTTGGTTTACCATTGTCTTATATTTTCTCGCTAGATATGAAAAACTAAACCAGGGACTAATGATAAGTTTCATGGAAATACTTTAAATAAAACTTAATGGAATGTCGAAGAAGGACTATTATTAATCTTTTTAAGATAAAGTTTGTTTAAAATCTAAAGTAAAAAGAAATTAATATAAAACAAATGTGGAAACACATAATATAAAATATTTAAAAATAAAGATTTAAAGTGGAAATGTATTAAATTATGGTAATTACATGTTAAAAATCCAGATCCATTGACTTCCCATTTAAAACCATAAAACAATTTATCAATGCCATTTCATAATCATGTTTGTTTTAAACTAACGGACTTTCTCTTATGTGCAGGCTGTGAAACAATGCACGCATGAAAAATTAAATGAACTAGAATATTTCAGAGCATATCATGTGAAGAAGAATGACAAAGAAACAAACTCATAAATGGATGGTGGTTTAGCCAATAGAAATCAAGCACCCAACCATCAATGTGGACAAAAAACTAGCAGAAAACTCGTTCAAAATCCGGATTTATGAACAAATCTTTGTTACAGGTCATCTGGATGTTCATCGAGAACCTTCATCCAGACGCCCATGCACACCACATGTTTTTAAAAGATAGTTGATTTTCAGGCTTGATTTTTGGGCAAACAAAAGTGAAATTTAAAATTATGGCACATGGGTTTTGTGCAGAATAGGCTCGTTTCAATTATCGTGTAGAATTTTCTCCAAATGCATAGCAATTTGGGAGAAAATCGTGGTTCTCTGAAACCCACTTTCCCAGAAATTATGGTTGGCCATTTTCTGAATTCGTGGGTAGTTGTTACAGTAGTAATGAACCTCTATGTTTAGGAAGAGGTGGTCGACCTGATCTTCATTGTAATCATCTTATAAATACCTCTTTTGTTTTGAAGAGGAGGGGAGGAAAAACTCTTTGTAAAGCTTTGTTCTAGTTTTAATAAAAAATATCTGTTTCAGCCTTGGATATATGTTTTCATCTTCTGTTGGTGACTGATTGACTTTGCTTCACATCTCTGATTGCTGGGAGGGCCCCTCAACAACCAGAGGTTCTTTTATGTATATTTTGAATTTATTTTTTGCAAGTAAATAGTTTATTTTTAAGTATATGCATTTAATTTGGTTTCCTGTAGATGTTGTTTTGTTTCCTCTAATTTATTTACTGTTGCTGATATAATTTACATTTCTAGAATCTTGAATGACCGATCATGCATAAGTTCTCTTAGTTTGATTTAATTCTTTTCATTTGTAACTAGATAAATCTAATTATTTAATGTTTCAAAGTTCAGTCTGTAGTTAGAATTAGTTCTGTTAATTTTCCTGTAGATGTAGATTAAATTAAGTTTACCTTTCAGCTCTGTTTTATTATGCAATAAAAATGGTTTCTTTCCTTAGATAATTATTAGTATAGATAGTTTTTTGTTATTTCATCTTTTTAACAGTTTATTTACTGTTTTTCTTGCACTATAGGTTCATATGCATCAACCAGCTAGCGTCAAGATCATTTAGTCTACTCATTTCCTTAGTTAATATCATTTTCTATCATTTAGACTATCTGTCCAGACTGTCATTCAGCCCTGTTTTTCAAACTGTCATCCAGACTTTCGTTCAGCCTTTAATATTTTATGTTTTGTTTCTATGCTTAATTAGAGTCTAATTTCTCAGGTTTTCAAATTGTCTTGTTTCCTGTAATCAACCAACATTCGTATATGTAGTTAGAACCTTGTTTTGAATGGCATAATGTTTTACTTAAGCTTCATATTCATTTTTTATCATTTGTTTATCTTTGCCTTAGCTTTTGTTTCTGATTGTACCTTGATCTGTAGATAATAATTTATGTCTGATTTTTTAACTTGTTGTTGTTATAAAACTCGTCAATTTTATTCTTAGCTTAGTTTACTCCATTTTTGTTAAGGTTGATTTTGGATTAAAACTTGGTAATTTCATTTTTGAAAGTGCATTAGTTTTCATGATTTGATCATCCATCTTAGTTCAAGCATAGGATTTGTTTTTCTCATTTACATAGTTAATGAAGATGTTCATGGATAGGATTTAATTAAGAATAGAAGATAATTTATTAAGTTTCCTACTTGCTTCTAGAATTTAATTTATTTCTAGCCATTTGAATATGCTTAGGTTTACTTAGGTCTGCTTGAACCCCAAGTTTAGTTTGCTTTGATTAGTTTACTGTTTTGCAATGCTATTATTTATGGTTGCTCTTTAGAATAATATTGCTTTGCTTTATATGAATCCGCGGTTATTTGCTTTGCTTTCTACGAATTTGCAATTAAATAGTTCATTGCTTTTCATAAATCAGTTGCACTTGCATTCTTAAGATAGGAATTTACTCATGCATACATGGAATAGTATCCAATTTATTACATATATCAGATAACTTCCTGCAAGTAGTTAGTTTTTCTTTCATTAGTTAAATCGCTTTCGAACCAAGCGACCACTTTCTAGATTAGTATCTACAATTCCCTTCGATAGAATAGATTAGCATAAAAGTAGATTAGATTTTAAATCTAGTTGTTAAATAGTTTCTCTTCTTTCATAAGAATAGATTGGATTCCTGCATTTAACTCATGATAGTCATGCTTGTAGTTTAACATCATGTAGTTGCAAGATCAGTCCATTTGCATATCTAGTTAGCTTATATTAGAATAAGCTTTAATCTTGCACATATAGTGTTTGCATCTCACAAGATCCCTTCTCGGGTTGACAATTAAGTGTTGAAATAGATAGTGCATACTTTACCCAACATTTTGCCGCCATTTCCAGGGAGATGCTAAAGGGATTATAGTTTAGGTATATAGATTGATTTTACTTTACACAACAAGGGGAAGGGGTGAACGGTAAGACGAGAGGTAAGAACCTACGCATCCACTATAGTGGGGTGCCCCGAAGCCTTGTTGCTCCTTTTTTGCATTTACTTTCCGCAAGTTAATTTTGGATAGGTGTTTTAGTGTGATGTGATTTTGTAAATTTGCTTTAGTAGTACATACTCTAAAAAAAATAGAGAAAAAAACACAATATTTTTGGATGTTGTAAGAACCCTAGAGACTAATCCTTTTGTGAAGCAGGACTTATCAACCGACCAAATGGATTCAAAGGTGTTCATTAGTATGAGAGAACTCTCTCAAGTCCTAGCAGCAGCTAGGAATGATTCTCACCAGGTAAAAACCATCTTAACAGCAATTGAGAGATTATGAACCTCTCCCGAAATAATAGATGAACCAAAATACCAAGAACAACAAAATGATGCTCTTTATGAGACTACAAAAGAAGCTGATACATTGGGGATTACACCCGAAGGAGAGCAATCGAAAATTAAAGAGTTCTTTCCATGCAAGCTAAAAGATCCATCATATGCTCAAACAACTGCTCAACTAGAAGAAGAGGATTTGTATGACATAGCGAAGGAAGGTGAGTACTAAGACTACATCAAAATATGGTTTCAGGAGGTAACTCGACCGCAATATCATTCCTTCATTCAAAACCTATTCGTGCAAAGAGAAGTATGTTCGTTGAACTTCCACATTCAGGTAATCACTGCAACAATATTTTCATATGTGGGTAAAGGTACAATTCTCGTTTTGCTTTGCACTTGGTTTCATTGAAAAAGCTCATATACTTGAATAAACATGTTTTCTTTATTCTTAGGGTAGGGAAATATGTATATAAATAAAATGTTGCATTCTTAGTTTAGGAAATAATACAACTTCATTTTTTTTGTTTTTTTTCAAATAAAGGAACTAAGAATAAGATCATGTTAATGAATAAACCAAAACAATTTTACATCATTATTCATTTTCATACATGCATATTTATAATTATATCACTTACTCAAGACCAACTTTAAACATCATGGGGATTTGTCATAAATTAAGGTCTGGCTAAAACCTACAGGTCACTCGTACATCCTATCTTCATTATCGGTGCATGATATTTAAGCATCTTTACTACAGGGTAGCATAAGGGTGAATGAAATTCCTAGTTTGTGGGGGACACTACTATAATTCTATATGAAAAAGATGAATTTTGGGACTAGAGACACCTTTTATGCATTATCTTATGGATTCATCCACTTTACACTAAATCTATCAATCGTGTGTATCCTTGATTCAATAGATTCCTCTTGCAGCCTTTATTTTTCCATGATAATAAAAAAAATAGAAGACTAGCTATCCTCCAATCCATATACCATCCCACCCTATAGCATGGTTTTCAGAGCTTCTCCCCCACCACTCCTTCATAAGAAAAATCATTTGTCGAATATCTATAGGGACTGGAAACATTGGGACAAGAGCCTATGATAGAAAATGGTTTTAAGAGGTTAACCCACCGGGGTACTGAACAGGCTCACTGGCAGCGAGTACAAGCTTGTGGTATGACTAGGTAAACCCAACGGGGTACTGAATAGGCTCGACTGAAAGAGGGGAATCTGCCTGGGGAGGACAGCTTGTTAGAAAAAAGAGAGAGAAAAAGGGTTTAAAAAATATGAAAATGACTCTGCAATAATAAAGGTTGTTGTGGGTCTACTGGAGGAAGGTATGCATTGTTGATATAAAGAAAATGAACTCCATTAATATGCCATTTTAGAATGTTTGTAAGTTTCACTTAAGACCCTATTGTCTAACTCATACTATACCTAGGATATAAGTATCCTAGAAGTGGGACCCATAAACTTAGGAGTCTAATGAACTTGAAATGCAAACTTTGTCCATAATTACTTGAATAATGATAAAACTTTGAGAAGTAGTAGGGATGACTAGTTTCCTATAGGCTTTACTAACTATCTATACCCTCATGTTTTCCATTTTAACCTAGTATTAATTCATTCATGGCACAAGGATGTGCCATACCTTCGATCTGAGGGAGGGAGTCTCAATTAATTTATATGATCTTCATAAGCATGAATTATTACTAGTGGAAGAATAATATGTATTAAGAAATCTTAAATAATAAGAAGTTGTTTTGGTTATCTCATAACATAACTTTTTTTCTAAGTTCTAGTTTTCACGTAGTAATAAAGATGGCTTCGTTTTGCTGAATGATTTCCTATTAATGATCAAGTAGAGTTTTTGACTAAATGAAAGACCACTTCCAATTCATTCATGGAATGAGGATGTGCCATACCTTTGGTCTGGGGGTATGTTGGGCCTCGAAATTGTCTTTTATAATGGTCTTATTTCCATTAATTTATGACTTATTTACTGTAATTCAATACATTTATGTTCAATAAGGTTGTCTTTTACTCTGTTTTATTAATTAAAATCTCGTAAATGTAAAATAAGACAAATGTGTTATTTTTATGTATTAAATGTAGTATTTTGCAAATAATAGGCGTTCTGCACTCCATTGAGCCCCTTCTTTCGGTCCTAAGTTTCGGACTAGGTTTGATGACATGTTTTCTTTTATTACGTTCTTGGTTTGGTTTACCCTTGTCTTCTATTTTCTCGTTGGATATGAAAATCAAAACAAGGGACTAATGATAAGTTTCATGGAAATACTTTAAATAAAACTTAATGGAATATCAAAGAAGGATTATTATTAATCTTTTTAAGATAAAATTTGTTTAAAAACTAAAGTAAAAAGAAATTAATATAAAACAAATGTGGAAACACATAATATAAAATATTTAAAAATAAAGATTTAAAGTGGAAATGTCTTAAATTATGGGAATTACATGTTAAAAATCCATATCCATTGAATTTCCATTTAAAAACATAAAACCATTTATCAATGCCATTTCATAATCATGTTTGTTTTAAACTAATAGACTTTCTGTTATGTGCAGGCTGTGAAACAATGCACGCATGAAAAATTAAACAAACTGGAATATTCACAGCATATCATGTGAAGAAGGATGACAAAGAAACAAACTCATAAATGGATGGTGGTTCAGCCAATAGAAATCAAGCACCCAACTATCAATGTGGACAAAAAACTAGCAAAAAATACACTTAGAATCCATATTTATGAACAAATCTTTGTTACAGGTCATCTGGACGTTAATCCAGAACCTTCATCCAAACGCCCATGCATACCACATGTTTTTAACAGACAGTTGATTTTCGGGAAAACATAAGTGAAATTTAAAATTATGGCACATGGGTTTTGTGCAGAATAGGCCCATTTCAATTTCTGTGAGGAATTTTTTCCAAATACATACCCATTTGGGAGAAAATTGTGGTTCTCTGAAACCAACTTTCCCATAAATTATGGTTGGCCGTTTTCTAAATTCGTGGGTAGTTGTTATAGTAGTAATGAACCTATATTTTTAGTAAGAGGTGGTCAACCTGATCTTCATTGTAATCATCTTATAAATACCTCTTTGGTTTTGAAGAGGAGGGGAGGAAAAACTCTTTGTAAATCTTTGTTCTATTTTTAATAAAAAATCTCTGTTTCAGCCTTGGATATATGTTTTCATCTTCTGTGGGTGACTGATTGACTTAGATTCACAACTCTGATTGTTGGGAGGGCCCCTCAAAAACTAGAGGTTCTTTTATGTATATTTTGTATTTATTTTTTGCAAGTAAATATTTTATTTTTCAGTATATGCATTCAATTTGGTTTCCTATAGATGTTGTTTTATTTCCTGTAATTTATTTACTGTTGCTGATATAATTTACATTTCCAAAATCTAGAATGACCGATCATGCATAAGTTATCTTAGTTTGCTTTAATTCTTTTCATTTGTAACTGGATAAATCTAATTAGTTAATGTTTCAAAGTTCAGTTTGTAGTTAGAATTAGTTATGCTAATTTTCCAATAGTTGTAGATTAAATTAGTTAACCTTTCAGCTATGTTTTATTATGCAATAGAAATGGTTTCTTTCCTTAGATAATTATTAGTATAGATAGTTTTTTTTCATCTTTTTAACAGGTTATTTATTGTTTTTCTTGCACTATAGGGTCATATACATCAACCAGCTGGCGTCAAGATCATTTAGTATGCTCATTTCCTTATTTTATATCATTTTCTGTCATTCAGACTATCTGTTGAGACTGTCATTCAGCCCTATTTTTCAAATTGTCATCCAGACATTCGTTTAGCCTTTAATATTTTCTGTTTTGTTTCTATGCTTAATTAGAGTCTAATTTCTCAGGTTTTCGAATTGCCTTATTTCCTGTAATTAACCAACATTCATATATGTAGTTAGAACCTTGTTTTGAATGGAATAATGTTTTATTTAAGCTTCATATTCATTTTTTATCATTTTTTTATCTTTTCCTTAGCTTTTCTTTCTGATCGTATCTTGATTTGTAGCTAATACTTTATGTCTAATTTCTTAACTTGTTGCTATTCTAAAACTCGTCAATTTTATTCTTAGCTTAGTTTACTCCATTTTTGTTAAGGTTGATTTTGGATTAAAACTTGGTAATTCCATTTTTGAAAGTGTATTAGTTTTCATGATTTGATCATCCATCTTAGTTCAATCATAGGATATGTTTTTATCAGTTACATAGTTAATGAAGATGTTCATGGATAGGAATTTATTTAGAATAGAATAAAATTTATTAAGTTTCCTACTTGCTTCTAGAATTTAAATTTTTTCCATCCATTTGAATATGCTTAGGTTTACTTAGGTCTGCTTGAACCCCAAGTTTAGTTTGCGTTGATTAGTTTACTGTTTTGCAATGCATTTATTTATGCTTTCTCTTTAGAATAATATTTGCTTTGCTTTCTACGAATCCGCAGTTACTTGCTTTTCTTTCTACGAATTTGCAATTAAATAGTTCATTGCTTTTCATAAATCAGTTGCACTTGCATTCTTAAGATAGGCATTTACTCATGCATACATGGAATAGTCTCTAATTTATTACATAGATCAGATAACTTCCTCCAAGTAGTTAGTTTTTCTTTCATTAGTTAAATCGTTTTTGGACTAAGCGACTGCTTTCTAGATTAGTATCTGCAATTCCCTTTGATAGAATAGATTAGCATAATAGTAGATTAGATTTGAATTCTAGTTGTTAAATAATTACTCTTCTTTCATAAGAATAGATTGGATTCCTGCATTTAACTCATGATAGTAATTCTTGTAGTTTAACATCATGTAGTTGTATGATTGGTGCATTTGCATATCTAGTTAGCTTAGATTAGAAAAATCTTTAATCCTGCACATATAGTGTTTGCATCTCACAAGCTCCCTTCCAGGGTTGACAATTAAGTGTTGAATTAGATAGTGCATATTTTACCCAAAATATCTCAAATCATACCTTATTTCAGATGGTTGAAATAGATCCCCGTTGAGCTTTTTCCAATCCCACTTGCTTTAGCAATTTACTCTCAAAAATAGTAAACAAGGAAAGTATGCTATATAATATAGTGTTAGGCCTACTCTATCATATATAATCAATAATGCATAAGCAATTAAACACATCCATGGATTCAATATCCATTTAAATTCATATCATTGGATAGGAAAAGATATTTCTATTAATAAAATTAGAGATTACATAAGGTGCAACCTATGTTAGCACATCTGCGAAACGGAGAAACTAAGTCCTCCACTTGGGACTCCACCGCCTCAATCCTCCATCTATCGATAGAAATCTCACAAGAAAAGGAAAGATTTGGAAGAACACAAAGTGCTTGAAGGGACAAAGGGATGCAGAATCAAGTATAAGAAAGCTACGACAACAATGGACTATAGTTTTATTACTCTTCAATTCCTCTTTCTTCAATGTATCGAAGGGGTTCCTTATATAGTGCTTCAGTGGGGTACTGAAAGGTCAAAACCGAGCGATATTGAGGCATATGGAAGGCCAAGAGACTAGTGACTCGAATCCACATCAAGGAAAAATACAAAAGTATTTGGACTTATGCACACATCCCGATGTATGCGGGTTTAAGGGTAATATTCGCGTATATAAGCGAGAGAGGCATTAAACGTTGTGTATAGACAATAATATGTGTTTTTAAGTATGATATGGGAAACATCAAAGGTACAATAATCATGCATTGTGTTCAAAGAGTCTACAGAGGGATAGGGAAGGTCATAAAAGTGTGATCAACCATGTGTGGTAAAATCAGCTTGAACACTAGGTCATTGTTTTTATTGAGATTGAGTCACTAGGTCTCTGATTAGCCTCACAAGCTTTCAGGGTTCCTTTTTTCTTTTGTCTCTTTTGCATCATTATCTCATCAAAAGAAAAAATATCATTAGTTTAAGTTATATCTTTCTATGTTTTAGAGAAAAATTGAAAAAATAGCTTGCATATGCATATTTGGGTGTTGTTTATCTTTCTTCTTCTTTGAAAAGAGATCTTAACCTACATGTTTTCTTTCAAAAGAGTCAATTTGAAGAAGTTTTGTTTGATTGTATTCTTGAAAAAAAAAAATTAGTATAGTTGTTTGGGGAATTTTTGGTTTTAGAGAAAAATTGAAAAGAAAACACTCTCTCTCCTTCCCGTAATTAAGCATACTGAATGGTAAAGTGAATGAACTTGCATTTCATATTTGCATGGATTTACTTTTCTATCAAAACCTAATTCATTCACCTAACCGTCCACTTTAAAATAAAAGGTAGTTATAGGCTTAAAATTTGTATAAAAATTTGAGTGATAGGTTAGAGATGTGTTCGGGCGTCATTAAACGTAGGAGCTGTCATTTTTTTTCCACACTACAACCCGGGTGGTTCTTCCATGTACCGTCGGTATATCGAACGGCCTTTCATTTACCCTTGAGGTATATAGAAAGGTACTTCACGTTCTTGATTGTATATTGGAAGGCCCCTTGTGAATGGTTGTGCATTAGATAGCACTACTACCTATTTGAGCTCCCAGTTACCTTAAGTATGTCAGGAGACCCCACCAGGATACCTTATCTATATGAGAATATCCCTTTGGCTGTCTTGTGTGGATCAATACAATGAAAACAACATTTGGGGAGATTACTACGAACGTACCCTTGTGGAATATCTCGATTTGCACCTACTTGACAATCCTGGTGAGAGACCGACCATTTGAGTTCACCCTATCATTTAAATTTTCTTTTTGTCCTATAGCTTGAGTAGGAGAAATTTTTTTGGCATGTTTTTTCTTAGCTCTGAAACCCTAAGTTAGATTAGTGACTATGCAATCTGGTTGAGTTTCATTTGAGATGGTTGAGAAGAACACAGGGCTTGCCACCTGACCTTCCTCCCATCATATGAGAAGGTCCAATGGAAGCTACTAACCAAGGAGATACAACTAAGTTGCATGACCATTACCCTTTGAGTATAAAATCCAAATAAAATCAATGCTTAATAAAATGAAATACACTCTTTTATTTTCTAGGGTGCATCAACAAGATTAGGTTTTAGGGTCTTGGAATAGTTCATTGTAATTTTATTCTCCAAGACCACTAACCAAAACAATTAGGTGTCTTTCCAAGTGAGAGTGTGAAACCCTTGGTATAATTAGTGTTTTTTAGGACGCTCCTCTTACATGGGAGTTAAGAACGAGGTAGTGCATGCGATTGTGACTGAGCTGACCTCTAAATACTTTATGTGAGCACCAGAGATATTTCCAGGATTGTATTCGTATATGGGGGGCTTTGAGGTATTGGGTGGTGCACCCCTGGGGTATGATGTGTGCTTTCAGGCTTCAGGATTTTCTACTCTTCCCATATGTTCAATCCCTCCTGCAACTATCTTCCTGAGCATTGATTATTTTCAGGTGACCTTAGTTTCCTTACCTAGGTTATTGAGGGGGTATTTGTAGAGGTTATTATGCAGGTGTCCTGACTAGGTAGGGGTCGAACGGCATAGTCACTATATGAATTTAAGATGAGTGCGATTATAATTAGTTACGAACCTATTCTTGTTGTGTATGGGAGTCTCAAGCCTCTCCTAGATGAGACATACATGCTTCATTCGGGAGCTCACTTATTCTACCCTTGGTTTTCTTGTTGTTTGGCTTTAGATTTTCTTAGGTGTATCCTATGTGCATGCTATTTTGTGTAGGGTTGCATAGATAGATAGATTCTTTTCCTTTTTTGAGTCATTGTGGATCCGAGTGCGGCTCCCCGTCGCTCTCATTGTTTAGCAGGTCTTCCACCTTCTGCATCTCCTCCTCTGTTGGGAGAGAAAGCCAGATAGTCCGGGTGGACTAGTCATCACATTGATTCACACATAGATCTCGCCATGAGTCGTCTTGAGACTGAGGTCCTTGATCTTCCACCTTCCTCTCCTCCGGTGGTGAAATTTGATCCTTCAAGAACATATGGAACTCCGCCTAAGTCTAGTCCTAATGGGACTAGACCTTCATAAGATGATTTATCATAGTTTCCTGATTACATTAGCTCTGACCCCCAGTATTGGTTATACTATCCGGGTGAAGAGAGTCACCATGAACCCACCAGCATTGGACACATTATATATGGCATGTCTGATGTTCCTGATCCTAGTCTGGAACCTCACATCGAGCCAGTTGGTGACCCTAGTACTATGCCTGGGGGCACTTCCATTCCTTTCCATGTGGAGACGTTTGGTCATAGTAGTCACATTGCGCCATCCACTCTTGAAATGGCAATTCCTTCACAAAAATAGCCTAGACCTAGCACTAGTGTTCCTCCTCGGGGACCTCAGCCGAGACATGTGAATATTGGGGGTACAAACTACATTCCTTCACATATTTCATTGTCTTCTCAACCTGTTCCTTCAAATTATTTTTTGGCACATCCTCTTCCTAAATCTATTGGTCCTTCAGGCCAGATTTTGACTTCAATCCATGTTCATCCTGCGATTGCTAACACTATAATATCATAAATCCAAGTTCCCCCTATTGTGTTAGCAAGTCATGTACCTATTTTTTGATCGTCTCATGGAATACCTTGTGGATCTTCCTATATACCTAACTATGGACCATCTCATGGAACATCTCATAGGACACCTTATGGATCATCCCATGGACCATCTCATGGAGCTTCCCATGGACATTCTTATGGACCGCAGTGTGGACAAAACTATCAACCATATGGGTATGGGTATCAACAACCCACTTACTCTTCTAATTATGGCTTTGTAACACCTCATAATAAAAATACTCCACATCACAATG
The DNA here is from genome assembly GCA_001517045.1 of Pseudotsuga menziesii. Taxonomy (NCBI): domain Eukaryota; kingdom Viridiplantae; phylum Streptophyta; class Pinopsida; order Pinales; family Pinaceae; genus Pseudotsuga; species Pseudotsuga menziesii. The sequence continues at coordinate 120,597 of LPNX010760271.1, read as the reverse complement.
CTTCCATGCAGCCCTTCATGGGTCAAATGTGAGGAGGTTATTATCCTACTAGCCAAGGCCATGGTGTGTATAGAAATCAACCTTACATCAATCAGTCCTACCAAGGAGCGTGGCATCGACTAGCTCAACCTAGGCTACCTTTCCTTGCGACTTTGAACCTACCTGATTTGTCGAGATTGATGAATGATCCTATGTTTCATAATCCAGCATGGTCGACAATCCCTACCAATCTTCCTTCAGACATTCCCAATTTCGAAGGTAAGGCTGGTGAAGATCCTAGTGATCATGTCATGACCTTCCACCTTTGGTGCTCCTCTAATTCCTTACATGATGATTCCATCCATTTGAGGCTATTTTACTGCACCCTCACTAGTCCTGTGGAAAAATTGTATATAGAGTTACCCGAGGGGGGATATAGTATGCTTGATGACCTTGCCATGAATTTTCTTAATCATTTCCATCTACTTGTACATTACAATGTCGGTAATGAACTCTTGTTGAACTTCCGGCAAGACAAATCCACGTATATTTCGGATCATATTCAAGAGTGGTGTAGACAGAAACGATTAATTAAAGGCTTTATACCACTAGAGTTTCTTCTAGAGTGGTTCCTCAAGTCATTGTTACCTTACATAGTGAAGGATGTTTCTACATCCATAGTTAAAAATGACGACCAAGCTATTTTTAGGGCTTAAGATTAGGATTTGATCTATGCTCAATCTGGACTCTTGTATGAAATTATCCCAAATGCTCCAAGATCCAATTTTGACCCCAAGATCAAACGTGGGCTAGATGCCAATGGTGTTGTTGGCTCCACGAGTATGAAACATGTAAACTCGGTTATGAAACAAGTGATCCAGTTATTGATTAAATAGCTTGCATAGGGACAAGCTACGACTTTGTCTCAACCTACCCAATCAGTGAGTGTACTCTCCATGCAAATGTTGAACCTGAAAGGCAACCAGCAGCTTAGAAGGAATAAAAAGAAAGGAAAAAATAATTGTAAGGGTGGGAATAAAAATGAAAATGGTAATAATAATGACAAGAACATGAATAATGATGGGGGGGACAAGAAGCCTAAGTGTAAGGTGAAGTTTCCTTGTAACTTGTGTAAGGACGATCACCTCACTCACTTGTGCCCTTGTATGGAGGACGCCTCGAAGTTCATAGCACAGGGCCTATATGTGTTTACTAATCCTTTACCTAATAATAAAAATATGAACTTGAGGACCGTTGATCTTGGTTGTGCATCTGGTGGAACTCAAAACCTGTCGGGGTATCTCTTGGTCACAGTTGCTTCAACATGGTGAAAGCCACAAAAGTTGTGACACATGCAAAATATTATGGTTTGTCACAACTAAACCTTGGGAAAGAACCTGATCCACCTGAGAGCTCTTTGCAAATTGAAAAACCTATGGATAAACCTGAAGTTCCCCCTCACATTCCTAAGGGATTATTGAAGCACTCGGGGAACAATCCTTATGCTCGAGCCGCCCAGAACTATTCAGTTGTCAAGGATTTGGGCCAGACTCCTTGTGCAATGTCCGCATTAGAAGTGCTTCAAACTTGTATGTTGGAGAGAAATGCATTTCTATCTTCTCTTGGGGTTAGTGATGATACCTCTTCTTCCATGATCAAATTTGAAACTCATGGAATCCAGCCTTGCTTTCCTTACTATGTGTCTCTTTTGATTCATGTAGAGTGTCTCAACAACACCATCATGCGTACTGTCATTGATGAAGGCGTTACCGCTTCTGTGATGTATTTATCTTATTGGAAAGGTTTAGGTTCTCTCATGTTGTCTTAGTCTGCCAACATGTTGACTGCTTTTGATGGCAAGTTGTTTTAGGCACACGGTATACTTCCTTCTATAGAGGTCCAATCGTGAGGGAAGACTGTAACGATAAAGGTCAAGGTGGTTGATGCGCCCCTTGACTACAATATTTTGCTAGGTAGGAACTTGATGTACAACATGCAAGCTATAGCTTCTTCCCTATTTTGAGTCGTTTTATTTCTGTTTAATGGGAATATCATTACTATTGATCAAAATTATTTCTAGAATTCAAGTGTTAACGCATCACCAGGATCGTCTATCCCGATTATCAACCATTCTCAGCCGGCAACTGAGAATGTGGGTGTGGGTATGTATCCTTCTCTTATGGGAACCTTTAGTTGTCCTACACCCATTCTTATGATCGGGTCTAGTATTGGTGGGGCTTCATCCTCATTGAATTCGGTATCTTTTTGCACTACTCATATGGGATATCCTTGGACTCTTCCTTCACCGAGTACTTTGAATGTTCATGTCGAGACAAACTTGTCGTTTCTTGCAACAATGGTGGCATATCAAGCGAATCTTGGTCATTTTGTAGGGATTTGTCCTTCCTCTTCGCAAACCGAGAAGGAGGACCCGTATGTGCTACCTGCATTGGTAGTAGGGTCATCTCACTCTCATGACTGCCTTGATGATTTTTTTCGCCAGATGAAGCTATTTGAGGCCATGTCTGGGATTGAACAACCTTGGGAAGAGTTGCACCATAGATCGTATTTCCTTCCTGAGCTTGATCATTTAGAGTTTGATGAATTTAGGGAGATTGTAAGTGAGAAAATTGGTAGCCCTATGGTCCCATTAAGCTCTCCTAGTCAAATGGCTGAAGGGAACATGGATAACCTGTCACCAACGATTCCTATCAATATTTCTCATGATCCTGGTAAGATTGAGAATGTCTACATTGGGGCGGGTTGTTCCCCTGATGAGATTAAAGAGTATACCGAGTTGTTTAAAGAATTTAGTGATATTTTATCTTGGTCATACAAATAAGTTCCAGGTATAGATCCTCATATTGTCGAACACGAAATCAAAACATATCCGGATTCAAAACTGGTTCGACAGCATTTGCGTGTCATGAATCCTAGAATATCACCCGCCATTAAATATGAGATAGAGAAACTGCTCAAAGCTAGTTTTATCTATCCTTCTCCCTTGATGTAGTGAGTTTTGAATCCTATTCTGGTGGATAAGAAGTAGGGAGCAATCTGAATATGCATTGATTTTCGTGATTTAAATCAATCATGTCCTAAAGATAATTTCCCTACACCGTTTATTGATCAAATTTTAGATCAGTGTGATGGAAGTGAGGTATTTTTTTTTATGGATGGATTTTCTGGATATAATCATATACAAATTAATCCTGAGGATCAACATAAGACCGCATTTATTTGTCCTTGGGGAAATTTTTCATATCAGAAGATGCCCTTCAACCTTAAAAATGTCGGAGCTACATTTCAGCGAGCCATGACCTTAATCTTTCACGGTATTAAAATGATTATTGAAGTATATTTGGATGATCTCACTGCTCACTCTTGTTTGAGAGTGCGTCATCTGTATCATTTGCGATTAGTGTTCAAAATATGTCATCATTATCAAGTTCATTTAAAACCTCATAAGTGTATATTTTTCATGACAGTTGGTCGTTTACTAGGATTCATCGTGTCCAAGGAGGGTATTAGAGTCAATCCCTTGAAGGTTGAGGTAATACTTCAATTGTCTCCCCCCCGTAAAATTTGACACCTTCAATGTTTACAATGTATGCTGAACTTCTTGCAGAGGTTCATGGTCAATTTTTCCAACTTGACTGAAGGCTTCATGCGGCTGTTGAAGAAGGACACCCCTTTTTACTGGGACAAGAGAGGCTAGGAGTCTTTCGATGCTCTTAAGCAAGCCTTAGCAATGGCCCCCGTGCTTAGTCCACCAAACTATAGCCGTGATTTCTTGATTTATGTGGTCGCGTATCAAGAGACAAATTGTATGGTATTAGTTCAAGAGGATGAGGAGCTCCATGAGCATTCCATATATTATTTGAGCCAAAACCTTATTGATGTGGAACTTTGATATTCCCATGTGGAGAAGCTATCCTTTTCCACTATTCATGCAGTTCAGCGTTTGATACATTACATTCTCCTTCGCCAAAATTTGGTCGTAGCTCACATCAATCCATTTCAATTCGTCCTCACTAGAAGGATGATTTGGGGAAAATATAATAAGTGGATTGTGATTTTACAAGAGTTTGATCTCGAGTTTGTTTCAGCGAAACCGAAGAAATCATTAATCATTGTTGAGTTCATATTAGATTTCCCAAATTTGGAGGAAGAGGAGGTTTATGAGGATTCTTTTGTCGATGAGCATATATTCCTCATATTAACTGTGGGCCCTTGGTATGAAGACATTATTGTGTATTTGCAAACATTGAAGATCTCCACTCACCTCTCATGGGATGAGCGATGACGACTACATCGCATAGCGAAGAACTGCCTCATAGTGAATGATACTTTGTACCACCGTGGGGTGGGTTCCATTTTACATCATTGTTTAACTCATGATGAGGCTGAGGTCGTGCTTAATGATTTACACGGAGGGGCGTGTGGTGTTCATTTATCTAGGCTTTCTACAACCCAAAAAATATTAAGAGAGGGCTATTTTTGGCCATCTATCTTTAAGGATTGCACTAATGCGGTCAAGAAGTGCCACCCTTGCCAGGTGTTTGCACGTAATATGTGCTTGTGCACACCCCTTTGCATCCTATTGTCACTGTCAGTCCCTTCACCAAGTGGGGGCTTGATTTTATGGATTATAACCCAGCTTCGGCTTGGGGGCACCATCATATTATTGTGGCTATCGATTACTTCACGAAATGGGTAAAGGTTATGCCTACAGTTAAATCTAACAGTGATACAACCACACATTTCGTATTTAACTAGATTATCACCCGTTTCGCATTCCGAAAGAGCTTGTCACTGAACATGGTAGGCACTTTTAGAAAAAAAAAAATGATGGAAGAGTTGGATTCCAAGTTAGGGTATAAGCAAGAGCACTCCTCTTCTTGTTATCCTCAAGAGAATGGATAGGTTGAAGTAGTGAACAAGTCACTAAAGTCTATTCTCCAATGAACCATCACATAAAGCAAGAATAATTGGCATATCATGATGTATCCTTCTTTGTGGGCCTATAGAACCGCAGTTAAGACTGCCACCGATTTTTCTCCCTATCAGCTTGTGCATGGGGTGGAGTCAGTATTACCAGTTGAATGTGAAATCCCTTCTCTGAAGCTAGCTATGGATATTTTACTAGACACTTCCACACTAGAAGAGCGTATGGTACACTTAGAGCATCTTGATGAGAAGCACCGAGATGCCTTAGTGGTTCTATAGGTTAACAAGTGTCTCATTAAGGTTTTGTATGATAATTTTGTTCACCCTAGGAGGTTTAGTGAAGGTAACTTGGTCCTTTTGTGAGATCAAGCTAAGGAACCCTTGGGGGAAGGAAATTTTAATCCCATGTGGCATGGTCCTTACATGGGTAAATGCATCCTAGAGAAAGGAGTCTATGAGCTGGTTGATTATGAAGGGACATCCTTGGCAGAGCCTAGAAATGGGCTCTAGCTTAAAAAATACTATGCATGATCTTCAGCCAGGGATGATTTTTGTATATTATTGTATAGTTTTGCACTGCATAGTTAGGTTTTCTTATGGTGATCGGGTTTGTTGATTAGATTTTGTTTGTTATGGAAGATGTCAATGGAGTCTTTCATTTACATAGGATTCACTGATGGTGCTAGCCACCACACTCAAAAATCAGCTTCAGTTGCTTGGGTGATCTATTCTCCTACAAGTCAAGTGTTGTATTCAAGAGGTGTATGTTTACGGTCTTCATCAAACAATGTTTCTAAATATAGTGTCGTTATTGAGTTATTGCGTGATGTGATTTCGCATGGTGTTCATTCTCTTGAGGTACGTATTGATTCACAGTTAGTGGTTTCACAACTTAATGGATTGTATCATATTAGGGATCCGACATTATTACGAATATTCTTACGTGTTAGATTGCTAAAACGACAATTTGAGAATATAACATACATTCATGTTCCAAGAATTTTTAATCAAGTTGCTAATTCATATGCTAACTATGTGTTAGATTGGCATTTGTTTCACAAACCATAAGCATATCACAAACAAATTTTACACATGTAAGTAAAATAGAAATTGATCATCATAAAAGTTTTTTTCATTAAATTCAGAAAGTGACATCATAATACATAAGTGTCATATACAAAATTGGGGCTTCTGAGCCACCAAAATATACTACACGGTCATACAAAAATGTATACACTCAGGTGTCTAAGCCTAAGGTGGAGGAGGGTGTTGATCATGGTAGCACACTATAGCTCTAGCTAGTTGTTGGTGAAGACCCACCAACAAAACCTCATCGACATGATTTCTCACTCTGTTGAAGCCCAACCAATGCAATATCCCTAAGAACCAACCCAAACAGGTTTTACCCTACCTAGCAACATCTACAGAGCAGACAAAGTCTCACCCAATATGTTCAGGGACAGTTGTCAAAACCAATTTTCCAGCAGTGAGGAGGGAGTGTTAGAATAATCAACCCATAGTTTACCCACTTAGACATTAATTCATTTATTTTTGTCTTATTTTCCTAGTTCATGTGTCCCACTTTGTGCAACTTGCTATTTGCCTATCCATAGAGGTCAAACTTGCCACATTTGACTCATGTAGCACATGGGAGAGATAAAGGAATCAATTCTACTTTATTCCTGGCCTCCTAGACGCCCTTCTACTTTTTCTGCTTTATTGCCTGCTTTTTCAGTGTTTTAAGGCAAAAGGAAAAGCTAGACTAGGTGAGGTTGATTTGTTTTTTGTCCTACACATCCTCCTCTCTTTTCTCCATGAAAAAGAATGTATGAGCTGCCATTCCACCACTCTTTAGCTTGCCTATGCCTTTTTTCCAATTCATGAGCTCCATGACAGATTTGGGATCAACTTTTTACACCTATGGGGGATTTGCTTATTTTTGGTAAGCCTGCTTTATGCTAGATTTAGATGCCTCCTCATGCATTCGATTTATTGATGTATTCTATTTATTCAGAAACCTATGTTATTATAGGGTTGGCTATTATACACTCAGTTAATACAATTTAGTGTTACAGCTCCATATTCAGTCTCTTTTGTGAGCAATTTTGCATGATCAATTGATAATTGTTGTGAGTAAAATTAATCTATTGCTGGCCTTAATTTCCACACGGTGTTAGAGCCATTGTAGGTTGTTTCTATCCTTCAAAAATTGTTTATCAGGTTCGACATCAAAGACTAGGAGCCTTCTACTGACAGTCGGGACAGATTTTCTAGAGCTATGGATCAATCACAGAAAACTATCTTGACTCCCTTCAATTTATTTGAATGGAAAGCAGAGATGGAGATACTGTTGAGAGAGAAAGGCCTCTACAGGGTGACTATGGCAACAGAAGCAGAGCCCAATGCAGCTGCAGAGAAGATCAAATGGCACAACAGGAGGGATGAGGCTTATGGCCTCCTGTGCCTGAGTATTTCTAGAGACCTCCTTTTCCATCTCGATGGATTGACATCACCGAATGAAGTATGGGAGAAGCTTGCTGATATTTTTGGAAAGATAGATGAGATGAGGGGACATCAAATCGAAAATGAGCTGATTTCTCTGAGTCCAACAAGCTTTGAATCCCTGCAGATATATTTCTCCAAGTTCAAAGCACTAGTTTTGCAGCAAAAACAGTGTGGTATTGAAAAGAAAGATGATCAGCTCGTATTGGCCATCCTCTCAAAGCTGGGCCCTGATTATTCAGTGTTTGTTTCGACCTTCTATGCCACAAAACTGACAGCTCGAACCTGGAAGATGCCTAGCCTTGCAGATTTCATGGAATCTCTCACAGAAGAACAGGACAAGTTGGTGATGATGGGCACCATCAAACCATCCAAATATCAAGCTTTGATTGCTGGAGACTCGAGGATGGATTCAAAAAGCAAAAAGAAAGCTAAAAAGCCACCTGAACAAAAGAGAGACAAGAAACAGTCTCCGGAGGATCAACAAGGTCCCAAGAAGAATAACCAGAAGAAGAAGAACAAAGGTGAAATGAACAAGTGCACATACTGCAATAAGGGAAATCACACTGAAATCTCTTGTATGAAAAATCAGATAGACATGCTGACCAATCTCCTGGAGAAGAATGGCATCTCCCTTCCAGAAAGCTCAAAGAAGAGAGAAGGAGGATCAAGTTCAGATGACAGAGAGAGAGAGAGTTCATGCTCTAGTTGCTGGCACATCAAGCTCACCCAGTTTTATCATTGATTCTGGAGCTTCAAGACACATGGTTTCAACTAAGGAGGCCTTCTCCTCACTGGATATGTCGAAAGGACCATCTATTGTACTGGGAGATGACTCTCTCACTGAAAGTAAAGGCAAAGGAAGGATAGATCTTGATCATGGTAAGTTCAGCAATGTGCTGTATGTTCCTGGTATCGCCTCCAACCTCCTATCAGTGTACCAAATGACCCACACTGGGTCTCCTAAGAAGGTCATATTCTCCCCCGATGAAGTTGAGATCATAGAAATTTCAACTGGTAGAGTCATTGCAAAAGGAGTTGCGAATCATGCTCAAAAGGTATACATGTTCTCACACTTCCTACCTTACTCAAACCCCTCTGCTCTTCTCATTCATGCTAATGAAGCCAGCAAGCTGTGGCATGAAAGATTTGGCCATCTAAATTACAAGTATCTATCTGATCTTAGTGAGAAAGAAATGGTCATAGGGTTTTCCAAGATAAAATTTTCCAAAGGTGTCTGCCAAGGCTGTATCCTAGGAAAACACCCAGAGCACAAATTTGAGAGAGCTAGTCATGAGAGAACCTCTGCACCCCTCGAGCTGATCCACAGTGATATTTCTGGTCCATTCCCTCATATGTCCATGAGTCAGGCCAATTATGCATTAAATTTCATTGATGACTTTTCTAGGTATTGCTGGGTTCACTTCCTGAAACACAAGTCTGAAGTTTTTGTCCTATTCAAAGTCTTTAAGGCTTTGGTTGAAAACCAGTATGGAAGGAAACTCAAGGCCCTTAGATCTCACAATGGTGGTGAGTATGTCAAGTCTGAGATTATTAACTGTTGTGCAGATGCAGGTATTCAGATGCAGCATTCTATCCCTTACACACCACAGCAAAATGGTGTTGCTGAGAGGAAGAACAGATCACTGAAGGAGATGGCAACATGCATGATGGAGGCCAAAAATTTGCCACCAAAGTACTGGGCCAAAGATATAAACTATGCAGCCTATATTCAGAATAGGGTTCCTCACAAATAGCTTGATGGTATGACTCCCTTTGAAGCATGGAGTGGGCACAAGCCAGATGTGACCCATTTCAGGATTTTTGGCTCAAAGGCTTGGGCTAGAATCCCGACAGAGAAGAGGAAGGCTTTGCAGCCCCAAAGCCAAGAGTGTATTTTTGTTGGATACTCTAAAGATTCAAAAGGATACAAACTGATAAATTTGAGCACAAATAAATCCTTCATCGAAAGGAGTGTTCATTTTGAAGAAGAACCCCTTGCAGAAGTGGAAGTTGGTGAAGCCTCTTCACCACCTGAACCTCAAGAAGTAAGTAAAGAGTTTGTTGAACATGCTGATTCTGATTTTTCTGATGGAGATGAGTTTATTGCAGACCTTAACAGCCCCACAAGGCCAAAATGGGCAGCCAATACACTACATGCAGCAGGTGAGCTAGTTGGGGATCCCAATGACCCAAGGAGGACTAGATCTCAATTTGAGAATGGTCTGTGCATGAAGGATCCTATGTTTTCTGAAAAATGATATTTGATGGTGGATTCTGATCCTCAAACATATGAAGAAGTAGTATGAGATCCAAGATGGAAAACAGCCATGAAGGAGGAGTTCAGCTCACTCGAGAAGAGCAACACATGGGAGCTAGTGGATCTTCCCCCAGGGAGAAAACTAGTACAGTGTAAGTGGGTCTATAAGACCAAATTTGCTGCTGATGGTTCACCACTGAAGTACAATGCCATATTGGTAGCCAAGGGATACTCATAGGTTCATGGCATAGATTACAATGATACCTTTTCCCCAGTGGAAAAAATGGACTCCATCAGGCTAGCTCTAGCCATTGCAGCCTCAAGGCAATGGGAGGTACATCACATGGATGTAAAGTGTGCCTTATTGAATGGAGATATCACTGAGGAGATATATATGCATCATCCTCAAGGTTTTGCTACTAACCCTTCTCTTGTGTGCAGGTTGAGAAAGTCATTGTATGGGCTAAAGCAAGCCCCCAGGGCTTGGTCTGCCAAGATTGATAGCTTCTTGCTATCACTGAATTTTGTTCAGTGCAAATCAGATCCAAATGTCTATTTGAAGTTAGTTAATGGTTCATTAATTATCATTGTGTTATATTTTTATGACCTCCTCATTACAAGAAGCTCACAGGCTGAGATTGCTTCCTTAAACGGAGCTATGAACCAAGCCTTCTCCATGACAGATTTGGGGCTCTTAAGTCAATTTTTGGGGCTTAAGATCTCTCAAACCAAAGATGGAATCAAGGTGCACCAGTCCAAATATGCCTTGGACTTGCTGAAAAAATTCAAAATGAAGGATTGCAAAGCAAGCAAAACTCCTTTCCTTTCAGGAGTGAAGCTGGAAGAAGCTGATTCTTCACCGATGGTAAACAATACACTGTATAGAAAATTGATTGGCTGTTTATTGTATTTGACACATACTCGACTTAATATTTTTTATGTAGTAAGTGTGGCTTCTATATTCATGGATCAGCCTCAAGAGATCCATTGGAAAGCAGCCAAAAGGATCCTAAACTTTGTTCAGGGAACAAGGACACATGGGATCTTCTATAAGGAAAAATCTGATCTTGAGTTGATTGGATTTACTGACAGTGATTGGGTAGGTGATAGCACAGATAGAAATTCCACATTAGGATATGTGTTCATGCTTGAAAAAGGGCCAATCAGCTGGTTAAGCAAGAAACAGAGTGCCATTGCACTCTCATCTACAGAAGCAGAGTACAGAGGAGTTGTTAATGCAGCAACTCAATGTCTATGGTTGCAGGGTTTACTTGGAGAGTGTGGCTTCGAACCTGAGTACTCAAATACCATCTAATATGATAACCAGAGTACCATTCGAATCTACAAGGATCCATTTTAGAAGCAGAGAACCAGACACATTGAGATCCATATGCACTACATCAGAGAACTTGTGCATGATGGCACCATTCACCTACACTTCTGTTCATCTTCAGAACAAGTAGCTGATATCTTCACCAAAGAATTTTGTGAGAAGAACTTCAGAAATCTCAAATCACTGCTAGGGATTTTTGATCATGCTGTGAAAGCATGAGTGAAGACAAGATTCTACAATTTTGTTTTACAGTCCATGTTTAAGGGAGGATTTTCCCAAGTTGGTTTTGCCTCTTTCCTTGTTTAAATGGATTTGTAGTATGTAAAGGGTGACTAAGCCTTGTTGCTAGGCCCTATAATTTTCTGATATATTAATCATAAGTCAGGCTTAAGGGGGGGTGTTAGAATAATCAACCCATAGTTTACCCACTTAGACATTAATTCATTTATTTTTGTCTTATTTGCCTAGTTCATGTGTCCCACCTTGTGCAAGTTGCTATTTGCCTATCCATAGAGGTCAAACTTGCCACATTTGACTCATGTAGTGCATGGGAGAGCTAAAGGAATCAATTCTGCTTTATTCCTGGCCTCCTAGGCACCCTTCTACTTTTTCTGCTTTATTGCTTGCTTTTCCAATGTTTTAAGGCAAAAGGAAAAGCTAGACTAGGTGAGGTTGACTTGTTTTTTGTCCTACACATCCTCCTCTCTTTTATCCATGAAAAAGCATGTATGAGCTGCCATTCCACCACTCTTTATCTTTCCTATGCCTTTTTGCCAATTCGTGAGCTCCATGACAGATTTGGGATCATCTTTTTACACCTATGGGGGATTTGCTTATTTTTGGTAAGCTTGCTTTATGCTAGATTTGGATGCCTCCTCATGCATTTGATTTATTGATGTATTATATTTATTCAGCAACCTATGTTATTACAGGGTTGGCTATTGTACACTCAGTTAATACAATTTAGTGTTACAGCTCCATATTCAGTCTCTTTTGTGAGCAATTTTGCATGATCAATTGATAATTGTTGTGAGTAAAATTAATCTATTGCTGGCCTTAATTTCCACAAGGAGGATATGGGATCCAACAGGGAGACAACATAACTATTGGATCCAGAACTATACAGTCATCATTTATTTATTTCCATAACTATAGTTTACACCATACATTTGTCATAGTATCGCTAGTGTAGCAACATCTTTTATAAAACATCTCAACTCATAATGCAACAGAAATGTAACCAACTTAAAATAGATCACATGAATAGCATAAATGGAATAGACCACAGTGATATCATAAAAAAATAGATCGCAGCATCATAATAGATCTATATTATAGTAGCATCATAACATATTAGATCGCAATAGGAATAAAAGATTAGATTTGTGCAACAACTATCATATCATATTAAATCTGTGCAAAGGATCCAAAATGGACAAGTCTTCTCCACAACAGGAGGCTAAATACATCAATAAAAACCCAGATCGATGGTAGATACAATAGAAAATTCTCCCAAACCATAGACAGATCACACTAGATCTAATGCGATACTCATATCTTGATGATGTCTCTCCTATCGATTGCAAATCTAGTTCTATAAATAGGATTGCTCCTTTACATTGACGGTCCAATTCTAACTAACTTATAACCACTAATGACCTATGGTGACAAAACATGGTCAAATAATATATAAAATATTCAAAACGGTTATTCTTCCTCCCATTGCGCTAATCTGTCCTTGCACGGTACCGCGTGAGCTTATGCAACTCACTTACCAAGACCCTTGCCAACAGGCCCCCAACACAGTCTTGTGGCTCATCCCTGAGCCATGTTAGGTTGACAGGGTATATTCCGATGTTCATTCTTTAAAATATTTGAACTGCTGCACAATCTCACGAATGTAAAGCTAGACTTTGTTAGCAATAATTTGACAATTATTCAAATCCTCTTGTACTGGGTGCTCTTCCCTAGCCTTTTCGTCAACCATCTGTCGATTCTTCTGCACCACCTACAGCATGGTGACTACTTTAACAGCCAACTGTCCATCGATTTCTTGAAATTCATCTACTTGAGCATGATTCTTGTTGTTGAAGATCCTTTAATTCATCAGCCCTCATGATCTGCACCATCAGCGGCATCGCTCGCAATGATCTCTTTAATGTCGTCAGTTGGCCTTCCACTTCTTGCACCTATGTTGTTAATTGATCGATCTACTCATCTTAGACAATGCTCTACCAGAACTGTGTGGTTTCCTCCATGATAGTCTTGGCTTCTTGCTCCGTGGTTTCAAACTCGGTCGCGATTTCTTCAATAGAAGCCTTCCGTTCCACAACCTACTATGGCAGTGTCATAGGTTGTACCAAGGAATTGAGTATCAGGTTGGTATCCTCTAGCTGAACAATAGTTTTCCCTAATTTCTTGGCCTTATCGATTGGCATGAGCTCAGTCATTCTTTCAAATATATGCTTACAAGCCTCATCCATAGCTTGCTCAACCTCACTGCATCTTGTACACAGCTACGCTTGTTCAACGATCAGGAAGTCTTGCACCTTCTTCAGCTTAGTAATCTCCTCAGAAGCCTTCCATTGCAGCTCAACCTATGCTGCCTTTAATGTGTCTATTTCCTGCACTTTTTCTTCTTCCAGCTAAAGCCTAACCTAACGTAGCTCCTATGCCTCTTTCTACAGCTTCTCAACTGCACTCTATGACTGAACATAGCCCTCAGTCAACTCTTTCTGTCAGTCTGCCCATTCCAGGGCGGCAACATGCTACAAATCCACCAACGTCGTAGGAGATAACTTGTTCAAATCCAAATCCATGCTTTGGATCGATCACAACAACTGGTGTACTTCGTCATTTCCTGTGTGGATCGTAGTCGGGGGAACTTGCATGTTCCTAGCCCGAGGGTCAGTGCTGATCGACGGGACGTCTTGCATCATAGGTATCACGGAGGTCTGTCTGGAAACAATATCAAAAATGGAACTTAACCTATCTCTTACCACACAAAATTCTTTATTGTTTGACTCTCAGATCTCTTGCATCACAGCCTCAGAGGAGTCAATGACCGCTTTGATGAGCCGCTGCAGTTGGTCCTCCATCCCCGACCTGATACCATTGCCTCCATCATATTCTTGGCGCCATTTGGTGCGGGTCTCCTCCCACATGTGCTATGCTTCAGCCTCAAGGTCTGTCGATGACTCATTGTCAGAGTCATGAATACTCAGCTCCTTCTGGGTAGGCTCTTCTAGGGCATCAGGTGGTGGCTCCTTAGAGAGATCCTCCTTACTCATCAGGTGGTGCCATTCATCCAGACAATCTTGAACAATAGCATCCAACTCTTCTATCATGAATTTGTAATCCAACGGTAGCCACTACCGGTCAAGGTCATGTTAGGATATTTAGATACTTAGGAGCTAGTTAAGATCAACTTGTGTAATATATTCGTTAGTTAAAAGTGTGTTTCTTTAGTATGCATTAGTATGCATTTGTAAATATTCTAATCCGATGGTCACGATATGTTCTAGACATAGAGTGATCCGACGGTTCAACTTATCTTAGATCATACCTACCATTAATCTGTGTCTTAACACCCAATTGTTCTATGATCTCTATTTAAAGAGCATAGAGGGTCCTTGGCTAGTTGATTGATTATGAGAAGCTCATGTAACTTTCTTTCTTTTGCATAATAAATTACTCCAAGTAGCTATTTGGCTGGGGCCATGGATTGTTTCCCTCTCAAGGGTTTTAACCATGTAACAAACATTGGTGTATTGATCTATGATTCATTTGTGTAAAGTGGTTTCTCTTGGTGTTTGGTCCTTTGGGAGTACCCTATGTACCTGAACATGGTATCAGATATTTTATGAAGAGTCGCTTTCGATTTTGATCAATATCTGGAATCGATGTTGCCGAAACTTTGAAAGGGTTTCTGGTTCTATATTTTCTGTGCATTTGTGGCATGTAGGAGTTTTTCCATTGCATTTGGAGCTCCGTTTCCATTGGGAAATATTTTTCATTTCACCGAAAACTATTTTCCTTTGTTCCAGAAACACCCATTTCGGCAAATCTGAAGGTGTAATGTTACAGTGGCGGATTTGTTTTATTTTTTTTAAATCTCTCATATTTTATCAGTTTTATTATTAGATATTTACCTTTTTAGTCTCGGACTATTGCCTTCCCTGGTTGGGTATTCTATTTTCCATGTACCTTGCGCGATTGCAGCGAATCAGAAACAGAAAGGGAATTTGTTTTCTTGTCTTCTCGGCTACGTATGCTCTTTGTTGTGCACCTTATGCGATCATGGAAAATCAGAAATAGTGAGAAAACTTAAAAATGTAGACTTTTCGGGTAAGCTAACGAAGATCTAACCCCATTGTGTGGAAAAAGTTTTGTTGTTTTTGTTTTTCATTTTTTTTGTGATTTGCAGAAAAAAAAAGGCAAGCACGGAGAACGAGAGAGAAGAGTAAAGAAAAAAAAAAACACCCTTCCTCTTTCCATACTTCTACGTACCTTTTAAACTTAGTTCACTTGGTCCAAAGTTGTTTTACTCCTTAATAAGTCTTGAGTTCAAGTCTTATCAAGCTACCTTTTAGTGCATGCAATTTCTATTTTCAAGTTACTTTATTGTAAAAGTGCATCTCACTTAAATAAAATAAAATAAAAAGTGAGTCACTTAAGTCTTTTAATTTATTGCCACACTATTTAAAGTAACATTATTGTAAAAGTGAACCTCATTTATTCTACAAAAGTGATTCATTTTAAATCAACTTTATTGTAAAGTGATTGTCAAAGGTTGATCTTGCGAAGAGGGGGGTTCTTTTTTTTAGTTGGTCAAGTTACTATCTGCCACGTCACTATTAAGGACATCTTCAACATTTTCTTTGATCAAGCATAACTTCATCATCCAGAATCAGTTTTCAGTGCCGTTTTTTTTAAAACTGCATATTTTTTTGAGGTATTTGCATCCAAATAGTTAGCTTCTATTTTTTCAGCCATTATTTTATAGTATGTCCACCCCTTATGATATTATACCTACAAGTTCTAACTATTTCTCATGGAAATCTCGTATGGAGGATGTTCTGCGAAGTAGGGGACTCTTTAGGATAACCTTAGGGAAACAAAAAGAACCCATTGATGATGATAAGAAAATTAAATGGGAAAATAGATGTGATGAAGCTCGTGGATTGATTGGGATGTCAAGCTCTACTGATTTTCGAATCCACATATCTGGAATTGATGAACTTGATATAGCTTGGGAAAAGTATGAATCTGTGTTTGGTAAACATAATGAAATTCGGGTCATCAACTTTAGAATGAGTTGATTTCCTTAAATCCAAATGATTTTTCATGCATTCAAGACTATCGATCTAAGTATAAAACTTTTAGACTCTTATGTGTAGAATGCAAGATTAAGAAAGAAAACAAACAATGTATTTATCGTATTATTTCCAAACTTGGACCTGCATATTCTGTTTTTGTATCTACATTCTACTCCATGAAAGAATCATTGACTGCAACTAGATATCAAGAGCCTAGCCTTGAATCATTTTGTGATTCCTTAATTAGAGAGCAATATAAGCTCATTCATCTTGGAATAATTAAAAATGCAGATACATCTGGGAAAGCCTTATTGTCCCAACAGAAAGAAAAGTCCAAGCCTCCCAAGAGACATAATTTTTGCAATAATAAGCCAAACAAAAAGGGTCCCAAACCCTCTCAATCATCTCCTTCTTTAAAAAATGACAAAGGCTCCAAGCCAAAAGGAAAGAAGACTGAGCGTCATTGCAATTTTTGTTGGAAAGATAATCATGATGAATCTAAGTGTTTCAAGAAGATGGCAGCCTTGGAAGCAGCAATGAAGAAGCAACACATCATCCTAGATTCGTCTTTAGAATCTACCTCTCATGGACATGCACTTTGTGCTTCTGGTTACTCTTATACTGCATCTTCTTATTCTAATTCAATTGAATGGCTCATTGATTCTGGAGCATCTTATCATATGGCTAAGGATAAAGCCATCTTTTCTGCTATGCATGAATGTAACACCAAACAAATATTTGTTGGTGATGATAGATCTCTAAGTGTTGTAGGATCTAGAACAGTTCGAGTAGAAAATGGTCATTTCAGTGATGTACTATGTGTTCCAAAAATTTCCTACAATTTGTTGTGAGTCTATCAAATTACTCATTCAGGTGAAGGTAAAACTGTGACATTTACACCTCACCAAGTTGTAATCAAGGATTTTAAAAATCCTCAAAATGTCCTTACTACTGGAACTGTTGATGATATTACTATGTTGTACAAATTTAACAACTTTGGGACATTACCTTTTCCTTCAGTTTTTGTTGCTCATAGTGATAACTTGAGCAAACTTTGGCATGAGTGATTTGGTCACTTAAATTATCGCTCATTGCAACAACTATGTAAAGATAATATGGTGACTAGTATTCTGATGGTATCTTGTAAGGATGATGTTTGTTCCAGTTGTGTACTCAAAAAACATCATCGGGACAGTTTTGACAAATGTGCCTCTTGGCACACCTCGGTTCCATTGGAGCTTGTGCATAGTGACTTGTGTGGTCCTCTTCCATCTACTTCCTTTTCTGGTTTCAAATATTTCTTAACTTTCATTGATGACTACTCCAGACGCACTTGGGTTTACTTCCTAAAACTTAAGAGCGAAGTATTTAACATGTTATTGGCCTACAAGAGCCTTGTTGAAAAACAATCTGGTCATCAAATTATTAAGTTAAGATCTAACAATGGAGGAGAATATGTTAACAACAAGTTCACTACTTTCTGCACTAAAAAAGGAATCCAACAACAACGCACTGTTCCATATACACCACAAAAAAATGGTGTAGCTAAACAGAAGAATCGCACTTTAAAAGAAATGGCTAATTGTATGATCCAATCTAAGGGACTAAGTCTTCAATATTGGGCTAAGGCCATAAATTGTGCAAATTACATAGTTAATCGCACACCCACTAAATTTTTACAAGGTATAAAACCAGAAGAATCATGGAGTAAAATTAAACCAGATGTAAGTCACTTCGTGTGTTTGGTTGTGAAGCACGGGCTCACATTCTGGATGAAAAACGAAAAGCATTATAGCCTAAAAGTGAAAAGTGCATATTTGTTGGATATTCAGAAGATGTAAAAGGTTATAAACTTCTTCAGCCACATTCTCATGATATAATTATTAGAATAGATGTTAAATTTGATGAAAATCTTTTGGCCTAGGATCCTAACTTGGCGGGTGTACCATCTTTGTCCTATGAGCCTGATTCGGCAATTATGCCTTCTTCTTCTTCCAAATTCCTTGATAGGTTTCCAACTCTAGTTTCTGATGATGAGAGTGAGGATGAAAATCCACCTCCACTTGCTCATGTTCCTCAAATTGCACCAGCACCAATACTTCCTTGATGGGTTTGTTCAACATGTGAAGTGGCTGGTGATCTTGTCGGTGATCCTAGAGATCAACGTCGAACATGTTCTCAATTTTAGTGAGCCTCTTCTCTTTTGGATCAAGTTTCTGAGAATCATGATCCAGAAACTTTTGTAGAAGATTCAGGAAATGCATATTGGGATGCAGCTAAGGATGAAGAATATCGTTCCTTAATGGTGAACAATAATTGGGATCTTGTTTCTCTTCCAAAAAGAAGAAAACTTATCAGATGTAAATGAGTCTATAGAACTAAGTATGCATCAGATGGAAGTGTTGAAAGACTTAAGGCAAGGTTAGTTGCCAAAGGTTTTTCCCAAGTTGAAGGGATTGACTACAATGAAACCTTTTCTCCTGTCGCAAAAATGAATTCCATTCACCTTGTTCTTTCCCTTGTAGCCTTACATAACTGGAAAGTCCATCAAATGGATGTCAAGTCTACCTTTTTACATGGTGATTTACAGGAGGAAATTTACTTGGAACAACCTCCTAGATATGTTCAGGATAACTCTAGCTTTGTTTGTCTCCTTAAGAAATCCTTATATGGCCTTAAGCAAGCTCCTAGAGCTTGGTATGCCAAAATGGATAGCTTTCTCCTTGACACCAGTTTTTCTAGATTCCATTCTGACCCCAATGTCTATACCAAGAAGGTAGGAAACCATCTCATCATACTTGTTCTTTATGTTGATGATATTATCCTTACTGGTAGTGTCCCTAACCTTATAACCCATGTGAAATCCAGTCTTAAGCAAAATTTTGAAATGTCAGCCTTAGAATATTTGCATTATTTTCTTGGTCTCCAAGTATTTCAAACCAAAGAAGGAATCTTTCTTTCCCAGTCTAAGTATGCTTGTGACCTTCTTCATCACTTTCACATGGAATATTGTAAGTTAGCCCCTTCTCCCCTCCAGTCTAGAGTCAAACTTTCTACCACTTGTACTTCCCCTGAAGTAGATGCCACTTTGTATCATCAGCTTGTTGGTATCCTTTTATACTTGACTCATTCTTGTCCTGACCTTTCCTTTGTTGTTGGTCGTGTTGCCCGTTATATGCAAACTCCTCATGAAAGTCACTGGAAAGAAGCAAAAAGAATACTTCGATATATTTGATGTACAATTCAGTTTGGGATTCATTACAATACAAGGGGGAAACCTTTGTTGGATGGTTTCATTGATTCAGATTGGGCCAGGGATCCTGATGATCGAAAGTCTACTGCAGGTTATGTTTTCAGTCTGGGATCTGGACCTGTCACTTGGGCTTGTAAGAAACAACAAGCTCTTTCTCTTTCTTCAGTAGAAGCAGAATATCAAGCCGTAGTTAATGTCATTCAAGAATCTTTATGGCTTTGACAAATCCTTTCAGAGTTTGGCTTCAAGTACCAACAACCTACTCCACTTTGGTGTGACAATCAAAGTGCCATCAAGCTTGCGAAAGATCCAGTTCTACATTAGTGCAGAAAACACATTGAGCTACACAAGCACTTAATCAGAAATATTGTTCATGATCGTGTTATTGAAGCGCTCTATTTCCCTATAGATGATCAAGTTGCAAACATCTTCACCAAGTCTCTTACAAAAGCGAAGTTTTCTAAACTTCAGTCTATGTTAGGAGTTCAGGAATGTGTCCTTAAGGGGGATAGGCTCTAATGCCTCCTTCCTTCTCCTAATAGTGTCACTTTTATAAATCTTTCAATCCTATCCCAAGTTGTTCTTAAGGGGGGATGTTAGGATATTTAGACACTTAGGAGTTAGTTAAGATCAACTTGTGTAATATATCTGTTAGGTAAAAGTGTGTTTCTTTAGTATGCATTAGTATGCATTTGTAAATATTCTAATCCAACAGTCACGATATGTTCTAGACATAGAGTGATCTGACAGTTCAACTTATCTTAGATCATACCTACCATTGATTTGTGGCTTAACACCCGATTGGTCTATGATCTCTATTTAAAGAGCATAGAGGGTCCTTGGCTAGTTGATTGATTATGAGAAGCTCATGTAACTTTCTTTCTTTTTCATAATAAATTGCTCTAAGTAGCTATTTGGCTGGGGCCATGGACTCTTTCCCTCTCGAGGGTTTTAACCACGTGACAAACATTGGTGTATTGATCTGTGAATTATTTTTGTAAAGTGGTTTCTCTTGGTGTTCGGTCCTTTGGGAGTACCCTGTGTACCCAAACAGGTCCCACCTTTCCTGAATTTAAATAGAGTGGGGCTCGATGGCGAACTGAATAAGCCACTGATAATTGGTCGCTGCATAAGGAGATACTTGAGGAACATTGACAACTGTAGCTTGTGGCACCTCCTAATAGACCCAAAAATGAATGACACAGTCTGCATGTCGATTGGGCTCTTCAACCCACCATGAGTTATGATAGCATGTGCCTCGGCACACCTTCACTGCATCAACTGCCATTGGTTGGTAGTCTTCAGGTTCCATCCAGGCGACTAGCGCAATAATAATTAAGAGCCAACTATATGAAAACAACCATCCATCCTGAGTAGCGAGACCATCTTTGAGAAGCTCCTTAAGCAAGAACAAAGACCAGTTCATCTGTACTCCTTCAGCACACTTTTGGGTGCATGCAATGACACCTGAATTACATTGGACCAGTCGATTTCCCCAAACAACCTTACTCGCCATAATCCATTCATATATATGCACCACTTGTGAGTTGATGCTATCAATACGGTAGGCGCAACCATCCCGATGTAGGCCAAAGAACTCCTTCAAATGCTTAGCAAGTTTCTTGTCGGTATCCCTCCCATGGATACAACGTTGGATCTTCCCTGGCCTTTGGCAAGCTTGTAATGCTTGTGATTAAGTCTACTATAATAGGGATGGGCATATTCAACCAAATCATCCCCCCGTGAAAAAAGGCCAATTTTTTTTAAGACACACATGGGCTTCATTCAGGCTCCCAAAATGAGGCAGATTGATGAGCCCCAACAATCCACATTTGTCTAACCCACTCACCCAAGGTTGAGGAATCCACTGAATTGGGGCACAAGGCACCATCGAGACTGACTCATAAGGCTCATCCCGGACATATTTGAGTAACAAAAAGTCATGTTCTTCTAATTTCAACCTGATCAAGGTAGAGATGATGTGTTGGAGCAGGGCCCCGTAGATACAGGAAAAGATGCTAATTTTGGTAGGAGATGGACAATTTTTGGAGGAAAGACAGTTTTGGCGATGCCGATAAGCTAGTAATATAAGAGATGCGATAAAGGTACGACGCCGTAGCACATTTCCTACTGAGGATCGGGGTCCAGAAATTGCGGTGGTCAGAATAAGGAAGTCAAAGGAAATAGTACTTGAAGCGGCCGAGAAGAGAGCTCAACCACTGCATTTAAGGCAGTGGCAACAACAGGAGAAAGCTCAACACCATCGATTTTCTATGAGGAATTATTTGCAAAGGATCGCACCAATATAGTCCTGATACCTCCAGGGAGCATCTGATTCCCTGTTTTGATGATTGATGTACAGATAGAGGTTAGACAACCTGTCGAGGTTAATCTGGCACGATTCCCCATTGATCAACTATAGATGATCCAGTAATAGATAGGCACAAAGCTCAGGGATAGGGAGCTCGTGACTTATAAGCAGAACACTCAGCTGATACAACAAAATGCAGAGCTCATTGTAGGATTTCAGACAAAGGTGGAGGAGTTAAGACTATATGAAGAAAGAGAACAGGATCTAAGTGAGGTCCTGTAGAACATCGCATTGGATTTACCCTAGTGTATCATAGAGTTTTCCTTGCCGCTAACACATAAAGTAAGAACAATTGCAGATAGAGAAAAGGATCTAGAAGAGACAATGGTCAACATGGAGGAAGACCACAAGGCGCAGATTGCTGAGCTTGAGGCTCGAGCACCAGGCACACCTGAGGCAGACAAGGAAGCAAGGGCACAGGCCTTTAGAATCACTTCAATGCAGATGAAGTGTCGCATAGATGATGCAAAGTCATTGCTAGCTGATGCAAAAAAGACATGGTCGGAGCTAGAAGAGCTCCCAGATAGACTGGATTTGCAGAAGAGCATCCAAAACATAGAGAATGCAACAACAACAATAAAGGAAGAAGTCAAGAGCTTAGAAGCTCTTGCAAAGATGAAGAATATGATAGAGATGAACCGTTTGCAACAGGAATCATAGCAATTGCGAGCAAAAGAGATACAATTCAATAATATGCTTCAACCGTATTAGGTGTTATACAGCTGAATGGCACCTCTCCGTCCGAGTGTTGATATCCCTCATGTCGGCACACAAAAGGACACTTATGGATAGAGGTTTTCCCATTTCCACTATACCTTGGCTCATCAGGAAATACATTGCCTATATGCCCAGCTAATTACTTTTCCATTTTGTGATTTTGAGTTGCATACGCGACTATCTTTATTGACATGTCGCGCATCATGTGCGAGTCTCATGTTTAGCAGGTCGCGCATACTTGTATGCGCGGGTTGCCTTTGAATAGAGTCGCGTATCATACGCGGGTTGTCTTACTACATACCCGCATATGCTTTCCTCAAAATTATTATTTAAAAATACGAGTTAATGGGAGATTTGTTTACTCATTTACCTTAATCCCATTAACTGCTATAACCTCCCTAACCTTCAAGAACTGCCTCATTTCCTTCAGATAAATAGAGGCCTTGGGGAGGGAGTTAGATAGATACTGGGAAAGAAAAGTTATGCTGGTGGATTGTCTACAGAATCTTTGGAGCAGAGAAACTTAGAGTCCTTTGGTGACAGAGGAGTCCCTTGTTCAAACATTGGGTTGTAACCTAAACTCCCTCTATTATTGTTAATAAAGCAGAGAACTTCTTCCATATTGTGTTTCATGTGTTGTGGATTGGTAAATGTTTACATTTCATTATAATATATGATTTTCCTAACCTGCATCTTTATATATGAATCATACTGTATTTGGAAGAATATTTGTTAATAGGTGAAGGAGGAACTATCCTGGAGACTTTGGAAGAAGAGCAAAGGAGGAAGAAGATAGCTTGGATCAACCTTCGTTTAATACAAGTAAGTCCTGCTACTTTCCTATTTCCTGTTTTGTACTTTCATAAGTCAAATTGTCTACAAGTGTTAGAGTATGTTGGTAACCCCCATACCTAGGTTATTAGTTGAATTATCCACTACAACAGAACTGGCGACTCCGCTGGGGAGGCCAATTCTGCTTTAGGTCTTTTTCTGTTATCCTAACCAGTGATTGCTCGAAGTCTTGTTTGTGATCTTTTGTCCTGTTTTCTTACATACTTACAGCATTTGAAAGTCTTTGTTTTTCTCTATTTTCTGAGAAATTTTTATACCCATGCGCAGGTTTCCTTTCTAGACAGTCGCGTATGCTGAGTTGAATTCGCGGGTTGTCATATAGAACAGTCGCGTATCATTCGCGACCTACTCTACTACACAGTCGCGTATGCCCCTGAAAACTGTGACTTTTGTGTTGAAGTTTGCTTGTTCTTTGGCCTTCTATAAGTCCTATTTTCAGTTAAAACTTTCTTTAAGAGTGTTGTATAGTTGTCTGAGTATATCAAGTGATCACATATTAGTGCTTTTCGAAGCCCTTGGGTTCTTTTTACTTGTTTTTATTTACTGTCTGCATCTTGAAACTTTCTGGCCTGTTTGGGTTGTTGGTGTGAGTGCCTGAGTCTAGATCAGTGATCAGGGTCTTAGACTCTGTCTGTCCAGTCTGATTTCTATTAGTTATTGGTTTGCACTTGCTTGTTTAAAAGTCTGCAGTGATTTCTTGATCATTGTTGGCACCCAAGTTGAGGTCTTAGTCTGCTTTCTTGCTGGCTTTTGGTCCTGTATTCCTGTTAGTTTCAGTTTGTGTCTTTTTTACAGTTTATAAGTGTCAAGTTTACTCAAGCTTTGCATTTACCCATGCACACTAGTTTTTT
>LPNX010760271.1:41318-85861 GCA_001517045.1 Pseudotsuga menziesii | reverse complement strand
CCTGATTGGGATAGAAATGTTTAGAACAGATCAATAGTTGTTTCTTGTAAACTATTTTATAAAAACAGCCATTGAATCAGATATTTATATCCATATTACATTCATGTTATTGTCTGATTTTTGTAATTAATGTATATTTGTGAATAGTGCAAATTTGTAATACATTTAACATGTTAATATTTGATTAACTTTTAATTGTAAGTTAAGTTAATGGAATAGATTTAGTTTATAAGTTAATTTAATTATATTACTAATTTATTAGTAAGCAAACTAACTAGTTAATTTGTACATTCATTAACTAGTTTAATTTGTACATTTGTAGGTATTTATTAGATTTAATTAACCAAAGTAATAGCTTTAGTTTTTAGACTTAATTTAGTTAGACTTTGAGGCTAACAGAGCCTTTAAACCTGTTGGGAACGACTATCCCAAACAGCTTGGAGCCTGTTCTAAGGATCCCGGTCTGGGTCGTTTTCCCCGTTGCGGGCTTAGTCGAATACGCCCGTCAACACGGCCTGCAGAATACATCCACATAATTCTGAACACTCAGGGGATCACCACTCCTGCCAGTACCCTCCAAGTTCACCGGGGCTCCCCGATGTGATAATCCGGTAATAAAATAGAGATCCTAAGTGGTAAATTCCAAAGTCTCACCCTCGATGTTAAACATCCCAAGGTCATGGTCCCAGTAGTTAACCAAGAACTCTAGTATGCGGACATTGGCCCGCATTGGTGATGTGCAAAAGAACTTATACAGCCCACTATTCCATAAAGCTTGAATGGTAGGTGGGATTTGGAATGCCACTTGGTCCATTATCTCATGTTCTCGTTCCCTCCACTCCAGCACCACGATGTCCTGACAAAAAACACATAGTTTAATTCAGTAATTCATCAAAAAATTTTAAAAATTTGAACTCTTTTTCATGATTTTTTTCATAGCGCAGTATGAGCGACTGTCCATTGGGACAGATCGCGCATCATACGCGACTTCTATATGCAATAACCCGCGCATCAACTGCGTATGCGCGACTCTTATACGTGGTAACCCGCGTATGCCCTCTGCCATTTTTTATATTGCTGAATTAAATTGAATTAACCTTTAAATTAAAAATTTGTTTGGATGAAATTAAAGAGCACTGGGTGTAGATTTACCTGCAACTGACGGATCTGAATTTCGCCGATCCAATTGTCCACAACGAGAGATCAAAGATAGAGGGTAAAATTGTCTTTTTTGTCTCAAAAAGTGGAATGGTATGAAATGTTTCAATTTTCAAACTATTAATAGAAATAAAATTTTGTAAAGTGGGTCTTTTTCTATAGTTTGAAACGCTAATTTCCTAATACCATCACTTTTGTGCCTTCGAACAGGTTTACCTATTATTTCAAAGTGTTGATGCTTCTATAGGGTGGTTTTTTCTCTTTCCAACATATGTTGGCAACTTATCATCCACATTAACCTTAGTATACAACATTTTGCCACGGACTATGGTATTCTAAGCCATTAGTCCCTTGTCTCTACCATTGTTCTTCCGTGGCTAGGATCCCTATTCCATGAGTATCATCCTTATATGCCATTTCCAGCCTTTGATACTCATTTTCCGTCACTGTTTCAGGCCCAGGGGTTTCCTCATAGCTATTTTTCACGCCAAATAGAGCTTCGCATGAATCTCTCTTTACAAGCTATCCCTTTTATAGGACTCCCCACCTTATGGAGTTTCTTTAGGCCCAGGTCTGACTCCTTAAAAATAGACTTGATTTCCGAGTTATCTCGTCCGTTCAAGCTCATTAAGAATATGTGAACGGGCATTCGCATGGTGGTAGGTTATCTCTTTCTCGCCCCATGCGGAATAGTACGAGAAAGGATCACTCTCTTTTCTTCGGAATTGAGAAGAGTATTCTCAGGTATAGGTTTATCACTTTTCCGGACCTGAGGGACTAAATTGGATGGAAAAGGAACACCCGGTATGAGCTTAGTTTTCTCTTTTTCGTTCTCTGGACCCAAACATGAAAAAGATTCCAAGTGTACTTTGTGTCTTTGTCATGCTCGTTAAACACTTAAGAACAAAGCACCGAGTTTATTGTTGTAAGCCCCATTTCTCGTAACCAAATGGATCTTTCCGAGTGATCTTGCTTTCCTTCACACTCGTAAAACGCAAGCGATTTATATGCTGTTATTGAAGGAGCATTGTGTAGGTGGCAATTTAACCTTTTTCGGACCTTCCTGACTAAGTACGAAAAAGGTTCACCTTTTCTTCTTCGAAAGTTAAGAGAGTTCTTTTGAGGTTTGTTTTATACTTTTTCGGCCTTAAGAGACTAAATTGGACGAAAAAGGACCCCCCTGGAGTCTTCTTTGGCGTTTTCAGACTCTCTAAATATGAAAGCACCAATCGAGCATGTACTAGTTCGGGCTCGTTAAATCCACGGATCAGTGACACTATCAAGCATTATTTTCCCGTCTCTTCAAGCTTGTTAAAAAATGAAGAGGGAACTGAGTTGGCTTTCCTGGACTCATTAAAACTTAACAGGGAAGGAAAGGAAGAAGTTTTCTCTTGTTTTCAGTAATGGCAGCATGTCATCCTTGAACATAGCACTTTTTTCCTTCCGATATCCATGTTTCAATGTACATCTATGTTCAGCTATTACTTCGAGTTTTCTGACTCCTCCCCTTGTCCATTATACCTGGGGAATCTGATCATGTCTTCTACATGACAGATAAGTCTAGTTGTTCTATCTATCCGTTGTATGCTGCCTTGGATCATCTCTGTGTCGTGCTCACTATTCAAGGATTCTTCCCACTATCTAATTTATAGCCTGATCCAATCACTGTTATATCTGTCATCCATTTACTTGTGTCTATCTTCTTTTTCCCAGTCCCTAGTCACTCTTGCGATCCGTTGGAGGATCTATTGCCTTCCCTATCACAGTATGGTTCAGTTTCAGCACTTCCTGATGACGAATACCTAGAGTTTGACGGTAGTACCTCTGGATTCACTTTCATCATTGGTGAACTCCTTTGCTTCAGTTGTCAATTATCATCTATTGGATGACAAACTGTTGAATCCTCTCCATGTTCGACTTCAGCTTACCCTTATTCACATGGCTTGGATTGTACTTGGTTCTTTGGGATCTTGTATGAAGACCTTAGTTCCTCACTTATGAACTAAGTTGTGCAAGACTATGTCCAGTTTCTATCTCCAGCTTCCAGATCTTTGAAGACTCATCATTATTGTATTGTGGCTTTGATCCACCTTTGTACATATGTGGTGTTACCCGTATTATATTATGTACTCTCATTTTGTACCGGAGCTAGTGTTCCAGTAAATTGAACATAGCATCCTCAGATATAGCTTTGTATATGACATTATTATGTATTGGTTTCAGGTACTCCTTTTGCTCCACTGGACTTTTGAGTTTCTCCAGAGTTATATATTATAATGTATTTTGGCCATCGTTCCCCTCTGACCTCACTCATTAGGGGGCATCTATTATACAGCTGAATGGCACCTCTCCGTCTGAGTGTTGATATCCCTCATGTCGGCACACAAAAGGACACTTATGGATAGAGGTTTGCCCATTTTCACTATACCTTGGCTCATCAGGAAATACATTGCCTATATGCCCAGCTGATTACTTTGCCATTTTGTGATTTTGAGTTGTATACGTGACTATCTTTATTGACATGTCGTGCATCATGCGCGAGTCTCATGTTTAGCAGGTCGCACATACTTGTATGCACAGGTTTCCTTTGAATAGAGTCGCGTATCATACACGGGTTTTCTTACTACAGACCCACGTATGCTTTCCTCAAAATTATTATTTAAAAATACGAGTTAATGGGATATTTGTTTACTCATTTACCTTAATCCCATTAACTGCTACAACCTCCCTAACCTTCGAGACCTGCCTCATTTCCTTCAGATAAATAGAGGCCTTGGGGAGGGTGTTAGATAGATACTGGGAGAGCAAAGTTATGCTGGTGGATTGTCTACATAATCTTTGGAGTAGAGAAACTCAGAGTCCTTTGGTGACAGAGGAGTCCCTTGTTCAGACATTGGGT
The DNA here is from genome assembly GCA_001517045.1 of Pseudotsuga menziesii. Taxonomy (NCBI): domain Eukaryota; kingdom Viridiplantae; phylum Streptophyta; class Pinopsida; order Pinales; family Pinaceae; genus Pseudotsuga; species Pseudotsuga menziesii. The sequence goes on along the minus strand of LPNX010760271.1, from coordinate 81,804 downwards.
TGTAACCTAAACTCCCTCTATTATTGTTAATAAAGCAGAGAACTTCTTCCATATTGTGTTTCATGTGTTGTGGATTGGCAAATGTTTACATTTCATTATAATATATGATTTGCTTAACCTGCATCTTTATATATGAATCATACTGTATTTGGAAGAATCTTTGTTAACAGGTGAAGGAGGAACTATCCTGGAGACTTGGGAAGAGGAACAAAGGAGGAAGAAGATAGCTTGGATCAACCTTCGTTTAATACAAGTAAGTCCTGCTACTTTCCTATTTCCTGTTTTGTACTTTCATAAGTCAAATTGTCTACAAGTGTTAGAGTATGTTGGTAACCCCCAGACCTAGTTTATTAGGCGAATTATCCACTACAACATTAGGAACAAATCATAGAGCTGGTCGATGTGGTTGAGAAGGAAGTCAAGGAGTTTACTGAAAGCAAGAGTGTAATTGATAACACAGAAAACTCCATGATTAGTCAAGTTATGCTTGAAGCGGCACAAGACTGTATCGAAGCTATGGACAAAGATGTCACAGAAATTAAGGAGAGATTCGCAAGGACTTCGCAAGAAGCCAAGGAGAACCTACAGAAATAGAAGCCAGTTGTTAGTGGCTCGGGGATGAACCACAAGTAAGTGTTAGGGGACTGTTGGAGCAAGGCCCCGCAGCTACAGGAAAAGATGCTAATTTTGGTAGAAGATGGACAATTTTTGGAGGAAAGACACTTTTGGTGATGCTGATAAGCTAGTGATATAATAGATGCGATAAAGGTATGACACCGTAGCACATTTCCCACTGAGGATCAGGGGCCAAAAATCGCAGTGGTCATAACAAGGAATTCAAAGGAAATAGTACTTGAAGCGGCCGAGAAGAGAGCTCAACCACTGCATTTAAGGCTCTGGCAATGACAGGAGGGATCAGCTACCCTCATAAATAAAGAAGGAGCAATGGGACGAGGTATTAAAGACAAAGGACAGAAGGGGAGCGATCGAGGAAGAGGCGCCCATACCCACGATCAGCGCCGAAAATCGCGGAAGACTGCAGGAAGCTGCGGTGTGACCAGAAAGTGGTAGTTCAAAGTACAGAAAGGCCAACTATCATAGTTAGGGTTTTGGGTTACTGTTGGGATAGGCCCACAATTTTGTATCACGGTGAGACCTTCGGGCCATCTATTTTTAAGCATGTATTTTGTATTATGAAGGGTTAGTTGGTTGGTTTTTCAATTGTTACTAGTTGCCGTCAGTATAGTGAGACATTGAGGAAGAGTCGAGCTCTGGTTCTGTCTTTAAGTCTGTCGTTATCTTACTGTAACCAGTGGCCAGCTCCTTGAGCATGAATGTAACAATCCGCAGGGATTGAGAGAGAGAGAGGAAGGGTATATTGTAAGAAGAAATCATTATACGAAAAGAAGAGATCTAAGAGAAAGGCTCCCAACTGTGTGCATGGAGTTTCCCAGAAGATCTCAAGCTGCATAAGAAGTTGCAGTGGAACTGTGTTTACTCTGTCAAGATATAATACAAACACAGTTCCCGTGGACATAGCTTCCCCTCTAAAAGTGAACCACGTAACATCCGTGTGTTGTGTGACTGTTTCATGTGATTGTGCTTTACTTATTCGTTATCTGTTATCTGTTACATGAACTTTGCTTACCAGTTAATGAATGTATGTATGTTGTCCTTCAGTTTATAGTAACATAGAAGGTTAAATGTGAGTTGAATGTGTCGAGTATTTTGTATATGATTTTATCAGTGCTTGATTTACGACAGCTAACAGCTACAGTGTTTATGAATTCTGTATATTTAGTTCAGCAAGTTGAGCGTAATTGATGTTAAGTGTGTTAAACTGTAGAAGCTTAAGTAAGGTTGTTTAACACCCTAATGAAGGTTAACTGAGCTATTATACCTAGGGAGGAAGCCTCTAGACCTTGAGAGTTGATGAGCCTAGTGAGTCTTACTGTAGGAAGTGTCGCAGCGTAGAAGGGTGATACCGCACTCTCAGGGGAGCTACGGTGTGAGATATCGCAGGTTAAGAGTTGAGGCGAAGAGAAAGGTTGCACATCGTCCTAGAAGCTGCGATGCGATAAGAGTCAGTCCCATAGCAGAGTTAGCTAGGAAGAGAGAAATAGCCCTTGCTGAGAGATTTAGCTGGTTAATTAGAGTCAAGAGAACCTAGGATACTACAGAACCTGGTTGAGGAAACCTGATTCTTCAGCCACCCCATCTAGGATCACTTCAGGTGAGACTTCAGGCCGTTCTCCAGTCTGTTTTCGAAAGGGCCAGTGAGCTAGGGGTTTTGTTGGTACAATAAAGTAAACTCGGGTCTACCCAGAGAAGACCAACATGATGTCGATTGAGCACATCATCCCTTTCAACAGCGATGACAATTTTGGTGGATACTTTTGACTTTTTGTCGACTTCCTCGTATTTTATCATGGATGTGTAGGAGTGACTACCCAAAAATATCATGAATACAAATGCCCCTAGGCATCGTAGACTCTACATCTCCCAAGATCGATGGCCCAGTCTATGCAGTTCTTTCTCCTTGCACTCTCGCTGACATGTGGGTGTGCCTCTTCTGCGGTAGCGTGGAACTGAGATTTTGATCCTGGCATTTCCACTTGGGGATAGAAGTTGAGCCAACCAAAATGCTCATGACTTCTTCTTCGACAGCTGTGGGCCAAATAGGGTACTCATGTTCACTGGAAATCTCAATGGCGTCGAGGTCGCTCAGCATGCCTCACACCCCAAACGTTACAATGCACCTGACAACTCTAACCTTATACTCTGCTACTCACTCAAAAGTTTGCAACACACTGCACAATTCACCCTCTTCTCAATACTCTGCCCACTCAACTAAATAATTCTTTCCACCTATGTCCCGCACACTTTTTATAGCCCCCTCCAATTCAAACTCATCATTGCCAAATCTACGATAACCATTATGACTAAATCCGGTAGTAATGATGCCAAATCCGTCAGCAATCTTACTCTTCTAACAGTCAGATGAGCCATTAATGCGTGTCACTTCAATAAGCACTGCCAGCTAACTGTTTTAACTACCTGCATTTATTAATTGATTTGACCAACCCACAACCCTATGGCTGTCACAAGTGGTCAACCTACTATCGTTACGAACTCTAACCTTTTGCAGCCTCTTCCCCTGGGCTCACATGGCTACTCTGTAACAAAATCATCATTTTTTTTCACAACGCCTCAAGCAGTGCACAGCTCTGGGCCCATCCTATAGGGATTCAAGCGACTCCCATTGATGATCGTCAGCAATACCGCGCCATCTAATTGTTGTAACTAAACTGCACCTCTAGAAGTAATGGAATGAATAAGATACGCACCTAACCAATGCATTTGTAACTTACCAGGATGCTTTATGAACTTACTGTCTTATAACAACACCAAATCTCCTTCTGCAAACTATTTTTTCTTAATGTGGTAATCATGCCACGCCTTCCGTCAATCCTTTGCAACCTGCTAGTGGAAGCCAGCAAGAAAACGATCTTCTTCAAGCTGGATCAACTGCGCAATGCACTCTTCTAATGCTTCTGCATCATCCATGCCCATCGCCGTGGTGATGCACAACCTAGGAAAAATGTATTCCATGGGCATGATTGTAGCTTTCCCATAGACCAGCTTGAATGGTATCTATCCTATCAGCCATTTGCAAGTATTGTGATAGGTCCATAGAACTGTTGGAAGTTTTAGGTCCCAATATTCATCGCATTTAGCATTACATACCTTAGTCGGCGATGTTTCTAATATTTTTTTGAATTCTTCGACGGTCCCATTCACCTATGTATGGTATGGTGTACTCCTCTTATGTTGCACCTGTAACTCCTTAGTTAGCACTTTCATCGTATGATTGACGAAGTGATTACCCTGGTCACTCATCAAAATCTGGGGACACCCAAACTGTGTTAGAATGTTTTCAAAGATGAACCGCGATGTTGTCATAGCGGTACAATCTACAACTGGTGCAGCTTCCACCCACCTAGTCTGATAGTTAGTTGTAGAAATGATGTATCACGCACCAATCCTCTTACCTAGTGGATTAATAGGACCCGCAAACTCCACGACCCACTTTTTAAAAGGTTGGAGAGTTACCTGTGGCACCAACGACATCTCATCCTGCCGCGATGGTTTACCGACACGTTGGAAAATGTCACAGATCCTCGCATATTCTATGGCATTATTATGCAACGTAGGCCACCATATCCCGACGTGCAACACCTTTCATGCAGTAGCCCATCCTGCATAGTGGCCTCCCATAATTCTTGCATGTGCTTCTTCTAGAATGGGACCCTGCTCATGTGGTAAAATACATCATCCCAATATTTCATCTAGTTCAAGCTTATATAAATTCATAGCAATTAGCTAAAAATTAGAATCCTTTACTACCAGCTGCTTCTTTTGGTTAGTCGACATATCTTCTGGGGTGACACCATCGGCCAAAAACTAAATAATTGGGGCATAGAGATCATATGCGATGTCAACATGGAACAATTGCACATCCAGTAATCCATCATCAATATTGGTCGGTTCTCCGTCGTTCTTAATGCGAGATAGACGATTTGGACCAGCATTCAACCGTCCTGGCTTCACAACTATTTCAAAGTCAAACTCCTGGAAGAGTAATAGCCATCAACAGATATTGCCCCCAAACACAAGCTTATTGACCAGGTATTGCAAAGCAGAATGATCACTGAACATCTTGAAATGTCCACCCAATAAATAGTGCTTGAACTTTTGCAAGGAATAAACCATTGCCAATCCTTCCCTTTTCATCATTTTATAATTTCGTTCAACAAATGACAATGTTTTACTGGCATATGTGATTGGGTGATCCAAGTCAACAGAACCATTTGTTGGTGAAAACCCACCAACAAAGCCTCATCAAAAGGGGTTCTCACTCTGTCGACTCCCAACCAATGCGATCTCTGTGAGCACCGGCCCACACAGGTTTTACCCTACCCAGCAACATCCGCAGAGTGCACAAAGTCTCACCTAAGATGTTTGAGAGCTATCAGAACTAAGTTTTCGGCAGTGAGGAGGGAGGATATAGGATCCAACGGGGAGAAAACACAACTATTGGATCTAGAACTATGCATTCATCATTGATTTGTTTCCATAACTTCATATTACACCAAACATTTGTCATAGTATCGCTAGTGCAGTAGCATCATTTATAAAACATCTCAACTCATAATGCAATGGAAATGTAACAGAATTAAAATAGATCGCATCAATAGTAGAAATGGAATAGAACACAGCGATATCATAACAAAACAGATTGCAGCGTCATAACAGATTTAGTTGATTATAGCAACATCATAACATATTAGATTGTAGCAGGAATAAAAGATAATATTTGTGCAACAACTGTCATATCATATTAACTCTATGCAAAGGATCCAAAATGGACAAGTCTTCTCCACAACAGGAGGATGAATACATCAGGAAAAACCCAGATAAATCACAAATACAACAGAAAATTCTTCAAAACCATAGACAGATCGCACTAGACCTCATGCGATACTCATGTCTTGATGATGCCTCTCCTATCGATTGCAAAACTAGTTCTATAAATAGGCTTGCACCTTTACATTTAGGGTCCACTTCTAACTAACTTATAACCGCTAATGACCTATTGTGACAAAACATGGTCAAATAATATATAAAATATTCAAAACGGTTATTCTTCTGTTGATTGCGCTAATCTGGCCTTGCATGGTACCTCGTGATCTTGCGCAACTTCCTCGATGCTGCCCGACTCACTTACCAAAACCCCTGCCAACACTAGCCAGTGAAACAATCGAACCCATTCTCGTGGTACTCCAACCACCTGGTGCTGCATGGCCTTAGGCAATTCCTCAACTTGCGCCATGGGTACTCTAAGTGTCAGTCAAACAAAGTTCATGTGAATGCTTTGGAGCTTCCGCTTGACATCTGCACCCATGATCTCATCACCTCTTCCCCTCTATCGATGACGACGAAATCCATTTGGCCATCGTGGTCCTACATCTACATATACATGACAGATTGTCACTAGGTGTCGTCACACCAAAAACATGTCTTTTGATTCCATATATCAAAAAATACAAAAAAAATAAATAATTCAAAAATTAAAAGTGGGTTTGGGATTCTTTACCTATATCTTCATAAGTCGCTCCTAGTGGTACGAGCATGTCTAGATCAATTACGAATTCAATTCCTGCATAGGGATAGTCATCTATGGCGATCAGCTGTCTTTGCCACCATGGAAATAACTATGGTGGCTAAGAGTTAGCCACCCTACTACCTCCCCGTCTATGCATGACGTTAGCCCAGTGCCACTGAGCTAGATCTCGGACTCCATGTGGAGTAATATCTACCCTATGGATTAGCCCTGGCACCCTCTCAAAGAAGAATGTGCTCAGTATGTTGCCAAACCCAAATTTCTGCACCCAGTTCATCTTCCAGTCACTGAGTTGTTGTTTCATGTTGCTCAATAGTGTAATACTCTAGTCATATATTGTAGGTCACATACACTCTACCGCATAGAACATCATTGGCCGTGAGGCCTGGTGGTGTGAATCCAAACTTGCAATCCTGCATAAGGCTAAAAGTATGGATTTTAGCCCCAAAATATGAATAGAGTTTGTCAGGATTTGACTCCCAACCTTCTCCATATCCAGAAGACAGTACATAGCTATTTGCTCATCTATGGTCAATCTACCTCCTGGCCCACGGGATCAGAGGTTCCCCACCTCCCCTCATCGGGACAAACCTATGATGAAATATATGTCCTCAACCTCAATGTTGAGAAACATCCAATCTATCTGAAATGTTTCAAACTTTGGATCCTAGTAATCTACCAGCAACTAGAGTAGTCTTGGCTTTTCCCTCAAGCTTCCAAGAAACCAAAACTTGTATAAGCCACATGTCTGTAATGCTTGTTGAGCATGATATTAGCTTTAACATATTCCTCAACATTACCATGTTCCCTCTCTCTCCACTCTAGTACCATCCTGCACAAAAGAAGTCAAAAAGCTGAAGGGAATTAGGTCTAGTTTGATCTCTACAAAAATGTGTAAACTGAGAAATGTCCAGTTACAGGAAACAGTAAACATTATTGTTTATACACAAGTGACTCCTACTTACAAAGTACTAGATAAGGATAGACATAGTTTATGAACAAACAGAAAACTCACAAGGATGATTTGAGTTCTATCTTATAGATCCTTTTCAAAATTGTATAATTTAAAAGAACAAATTGTATTATAAACACCTAATCTATCAATGCATGTAATTTAAAACTTATATACAAAGAAACAAAGGTAAAATAAAGAGGAAGGAGAAATGAATTTTAACAAGAAGTCTTAAACAATATTATCTAAAGGTCTTTAAAATAAAATATAAACATTATCTAACCATTACTATTCAAATAAAATCACAAAACTAGAAAGATAAACTTTGAAACAATTAAAAACAAACAGGACTGAATGAGCGACTATATAATAGGTGGAAATGAAGGTCTGTATAAAAGGTAGAAGAAAATGTCAGTATGATAGTCTCTTTGAAGAAAATGTTAGAACTTTAAAGAAATAGTAAATTTAAATGTTTTATTGAAGAGCAGCTACCCCATGGATGTACTACTGTAATGTAAAATAGGAAGTAAACATGCTTTAATGACTGAATTCCATAGTAATACGACCTAAACTAATTTCATAATTCAAAAAAAACTAACCTATTCTTAAGAATATTCTTAATAAAAACTGGAATAAGCAGAACAAGATTATAATTAATCAAATAAATTTAATCTAGAAATTGAAATACTTTGCAAAAAAATTTAAAAGCTATATTAAACGCAACCAGTTGCTATTTAATAAAAAGAACCTACTTGCTCAACATAATTTTAAATTGAAATATATACTACAAGAAACATGAACGGTTATAGAAACAAAACTTAAAAACTCATATACAAAATTATACTAATTGCAGAGGAAAGAAATAACAAAACCTACACAAAGGTTTAAAGACTCTATTTGTCGAGGGGCCCTCCCAGCAAATAGAGTTATTCTTCTTCTAATCGAACACAATCATATACAACACAATAAGACTTTCATTAGAATAAAAAGTAACGTTACAAATTTTTTTAGATTGAACTGATAAAATAAGAGACAGAGACTCAGACTCCAGACTTCCATAAGCTCCCTCTAAGTCGCATAACAACGTCTATATATACATCGTTCAATGGAGGCGAGCAATTCGACCCTTTAGTGGTCAACTGCTCTTCATGATAAGGCAATCATAATGGAGAAAAAGTGCATTAACAAATAACAACTAACAACTCATCTTCTCTCGTAGATCGGGTTTCTTCAAGCACGCAATGTGGTTCATAACTTCAGTCTGAATCAAATCCTGCCTCAAGGTGTCACGCAGAAGTACTAGATGGGCACTTCTTCCAAAAGAATACTAACGCTGAGATGCCAACATGTGGTGATGACAGTTTATGGTCATTTTCATGCTCTTAACACATAAACATGCTACCAAAAATGTGCGGTCTATTTGATGATCTGGACAGCAAGCTGGGCACACTCTCCATATACTCAGCTGAATGCGTGCCTGTTTGTTAGGTCACCAAAAATACCATATAATCTACAGAGAATAAGACACATGAATTAATATAGCAAATGCACTCCGTATTATGCCAATTTTAACCATTGAAACCATAAAATGATGATAATAAATAGAATTGACATAAATCCTAATTTAGTCATACCTGAAGCTTATAGGGAGATATGCATGGTGAAAAAAAAACTAAAAAGTAGCAAAACATGTGTTAATATGCAAAGTATTGAACCCAAAAATAGTGACAAAATGGGGACCAACATTCCCCCAAACCAGAAGAATACCAGGTCCCACTAGTACAAAGTACAAGATATCTTGAAGAAGGAGGCAAAGCTTCATCAACAGCTACCTCTGACTTGGATGGAACAGATTGCTTGTACTTCAACTTCCTCGCCTGTGCTTTTAGAAGATCATGCCTCGCTTCCTGATCCATCTGAGATATACTAACGGTATTATGTAGATCCTCCATATTCTTAATTTTTAACCACAGTTCTTTGTTTTCTTCACGAAACTCTGAAATTAACTTGACATGTGATTCATTTTGCTTCGTCGATTGAGTTAACTCAGAAATTAAATGTTCTAAGGTGGGATGCGGTGGCGTCAATGGTTCGGGGGACTAGTTGAAATCTTATGGAGGACTTATTTCTATTTAAGGTGGGTCCAAATTGATAGTTGGAAGGGGATCTTCAGATGTAGGAATGTCCATCTGATCGGTGTCCTTGAGAAATTCAGCAGAGAGGCTAGCTAGTGCTAAGAGGGATGAGTTTGGGTCATTTCTCTCAGCCTCAGCCTCGTCATTTAGATGACCAGTCTGCTCATCAAGATGAACCATGGTATAAGTACTGAGTCGAAGCCTATGCTGGATGCTTTTAGCCTTCTTTCTTTTGGTACGAGGTCAAGAAAAAGGCACAAATTCAACGGAGACAGGACTAGCACGGGTTTCTTGCATGGGTAAATTAGGTTCCGATACATCCTCATCAAGGCAGATAACATCAAGGTTTTCTACATGTGAGGTTGGTCTTGAATCAGGGTGAAAATGATGAGACTGATTACGAATATTGAGGTGGGGATTAAGTACTTTGAACACAAAGTTTTCCCAAGACTAGTTTTGTTCTTTGAGCTGATCCAGAATTAACATTTTGATTATACTATGGTGATAAAAACTACTCTTTGGAAGAAGGGTATTCTTCCGAACCAAATTTGACATTTTCTCTAAGCTATGACAGAAAAATAAAGGGAAATTCCAACATCTATTATGAACAAAGTGGGCTAATAACCGAAGGTGACAAGACTTGAAAATGCTAAATTTACCTTCACAGGTAACTAGGTGAATGATGACTATCAACGGCTTGATATACTTTGGATTTATCTAGCTATGATGGTAGCCTTTCACACCTATTACATACCGAAACGCAGGCTTCAGAGCGAAATTGTGTGATGCTCGCGGAATGAACCAATGTTTATGCCACCATTCACCCTCTCGAGGATGTTTAGTGGCACGGGAAATCGATTCTTCAGTGACTTGAAAATAAAGGTGGCCTACTCTGGTCGTCCTCCCATCGAATTTCATTGCGAATAGCAATGAAATATATTCATCGTAACCTTGTAGAGAATGTAGGAATGGGTTCCAACCGGCTTGAAAAAACACTTCCCTACACTCCCTAAACTCTGTCTTTTGAAACAGATCCTGATAACTTTCAAGCTCGAATCGGTTAGCCATGATGGAAACAGAGGAAGGAATGTAGGGTTTTTAGGAAAGGTGGCTAAAATGCTCAATAGTAATAATGGTTAGTGAAGGCGATGGAATTGAAAAAGGTTCGCACAATGCTAGTTTTAAATTGTGTCGCATTCAACCTGCAAAACAATCATGCAACCAACTCGACATGCCTAAACAATCGTACCATTATAGCAAATTTTTGAAGCGTGTACCAACTAAAGCACATGATTGAATGAGTTTCTAATTTTTAGTTGGTTCAACCATGTGAAAAGAAAGCTTTGGACAGGTTGAAGTGTAACTTAATGCAAGGGTATAACCAAACTCATAACAATATCCTTATATCAACGAGGAGGGCGTCTTATTTGATAGCTTATGCGTGTGAACATAAAAGGAGAATAATGAAGATGGAAGAGTCATGATAATCAAAATGTATTCAAAGTTCATATCATATCCATTTAGAGGTGAAATAAGATCATATTAGATTTAATTCGTACAATCATTAATCGACATTAGTCATAATATCATATAGATGTGACCCTAACGGTATGACTTGGCTTTTTACCCAATAAAATTAAGCCAACACTTAATCAAAAGTACAAAAATATCATAAAAAACTTTATCTATCTCATCACTTGGCCTTTTATTCACACCTACATTTGACCCTTCATATGATCCTTCATATAGATTTTCATATGAAATAATTCTTTTAGCATTCTTGCTTATTCATCCACAACTTTAAGGCCAATTTCGCTATCTATATTATCCTGGAAACACTTTACCATTTGGTAATAAGTATTTTATAAGTAAAAATGAAGATAGACAATCAATTAATCCTCCCCCAAACCAAAGATATGGCATGTCTCAAGCCAAACAAGAAAACTATGTAATTTGCAAAAAAATTAAGAAAGTTCAGTCATGATGTTGTAAGTTTGTAAAAGAGAAAAAAAAGACTAACTAATAAAGGGAAAGGATTCAGATAGATATATTAAAAAAATGTACTCAAATGTATAGAGATATAAATGGATATTTTATGATGTGATGAATAGTACCATAGGGAAAACTAGTCACCCTTTCCTTGTTGTAAATATATCTTGTCATCTCAAAAATTCTTTGAGCTCACCTTCAAATTTGTAGGAGTTTATAGCTATGGGTCCCATTGCTAGGATAAATATATCCTAGATATTGATTGAAATCATATTCTCGGATCCAAGGGTATCTTAGAGTTATTCTTTGATGACATTATAAACAATAGGCCAAACCATATTTTACTGCTAAACTATGTTCCTAGCGGTGCATGAACCGGATCTCTTTTTACCTGATATTGCCCCGCTTCCAACAAGCCTGTTCAGTACCCCGACGGGGTTATCTTGGTACCATGCAAGAATAGCCTCACTGCTAGCGAGCATGTTCAGTACCCTGATGGGTTTACTTGCATTTATCAAAATTCCTTGTAAATTATTACTTAGCATTGATTCGCTGCCAGTAGGCCTGTTCAGTACCTTGGTGGGTTTGCCTTGTATAAATATTCTGAGTATAGGAAGTCGATTGATACTAGAGCATGATATGCCCTTCTAAACACATGAGTTAAATTTTTTTCACTAAATGGCCTTAACTATAGATTATGTCAATGGAAAATAACTTAAATGTGTCCCTTGGCCTTTCAGTCTATTTTCTTTATAAAAGGTAATGTTCCCCACAAGCAGCAATTCCACGTACCCTCTAGTGTCTTCAGATATAGTTAAGAGTTAAGTTTTGATAACAACTGTAGATGAACCAGTAACTTATAGGTATGAAAATGTTGAAGAACATGATAATTAAAATAAATCTTTTGAGTGTCTGTTCAAATAATTAGAATCTGAATCAAAACACTATAACAAAATAATAAAATAATTGGTTTGAAATTGATATACAAGAAAAGATTCAAGGTGCCTATTCAGTGAGTTGGGGTTTTTATGTTTGCTATAAAAAAATTTATAAAAAATCAACAAAATTTTGCTATCATATGCTACTATTATTACTGGATTTGGGGGCTCCTGTTATAACAGATGCGCAGGTTCTTACCTCTCGTCTTACTGCTCCCCCTTTACCAGCCTATTCTACCTTACGAAACAACTCCCCGGCAATAGCGCCAAAAATGTTGGGCGGAATATTGCCTCGAATAATTTACCTAATATTTAATTATCAACCGGTATTAGTAGGATTAGAGTTGCTACAAAATATATGTGAAGGTAGAGAGTGTCATGGTAATAATTTAATAATCCAAAGATCAAAAGAATTTAAGTTGAACTTCTAAGGATCTAATTAAGTTAATAAAAACAAAGATAACATCAAACTATTTATAAATGTCCAGATATAAATAGTGTTATGATAATAAACTATTCTATCTAGAGAGATTGATTTTTACTTGAGAAAATGACTATATTAAAAAGGATTTACAATGACCAAATAGAAACTATGCATACACTAACTAAATTATCTTAATTCCACTCTCCTTGATTATTCTGATGATAGGCATTTACTGTAATGGGAACTGGAGCAGGAGAGGTATCAAAATGGCTGTCAAAAGAAGTGTAAAAGCTTAAGGGAATTAGGTCTAGTTTGATCTCTACAAACATGTGTAAATTGAGAAACTTCCAGTTATAGGAAACAGTAAACATGATTGTTTATACACAAGTGACTCCTATTTACAAAGTACTAGATAAGGATAGACATAGTTTATGAACAAATAGAAAACTCACAAGGATGATTTGAGTTCTATCTTATAGATCCTTTTCACAACTGTATAATTTAAAAGAACAAATTGTATTATAAACACCTAATCTATCAATGCATGTAATTTAAAACTTGTATACAAAGAAACAACATAAATCAAAGGCTCAATTACATATCAATACAATGAGTTACATTACATAACATAATTCCTATGCATAAGGTAAAAAGAAAGAGGAAGGAGAAATGAGTTTTAATAAGAAGTCTTAAACAATCTTATCTAAAGGTCTTTAAAAGAAAATAAAAACATTATCTAACCATTACTATTCAGATAGAATTACAAAACTAGAAAGATAAACTTTGAAATGAATTAAAAACAAACAGGATTGAATGAGTGACTGTATAACATGTGGAAATGAAGGTCTGTATAAAAGGTAGAACAGACTGTCGGTATGACAGTCTGTTTGAAGAAAATGTTAGAACTTTAAAGAAATGGTAAATTTAAATGCTTTATTGAAGAGAAACTACCCCATGCATGTACTACTGTAATGTAAAATAGGAAGTAAACCTACTTTAATGACTGAATTCCATAGTAATATGACCTAGACTAATTTCATAATTCAAAACAAACTAACATATTCTTAAGCAGATTCATGATAAAAACTCGAATAAATAGAACTAGATTATAATTAATCAAAGAAATTCAATCTAGAAATTGAAAGACTTTGCAGAAAAACTTGAAAGCTATCTTAAACGCAACCGGTTGCTATTTAATAAAAAGAACCTACATGATCAACATAATTTCAAATTGAAATCTGTACTACAGGAAACATGAACAATTATAGACACAAAACTAAACAAATAATAAATAGAATTGTAGTAATTGCAAAGGAAAGAAATAACAAAACCTACATAAATATTTAAAGACTTTGTTTGTCGGGGGGCCTCCCAGTAACCATAGTTATCCTTCTTCTAATCGAACACAATCATATATAGCACAATAAGAATTTCATTAGAATAAAAATTAGCATTACAATTTTTTTTAGATTGAACTGATAAAATAAAAGACAGAGAATTAGACTCCAAACTTCTAGAAGCTCCCTCTAAGTCGTATGTCAGCATATATATATACATCATTCAATGGTGGTGAGCAAGTTGACCCTTTAGTGGTCAACTACTCTTCATGATAAGGAAATCATAATGGCCAATAAGTACATTAACAACTAACAACTCCTCTTCTCTCGCAGATCGGGTCCCTTCAGGTGCGCAATGTGGTTCATGACTTCAGTCTGAATCAAAGCCTGCGTCGAGGTGTCATGCAGAAGTAATAGATGGGCACTTCTTTTAGAAGAAGACTAACGATCCGATGCCAGCATGTGGTGATGACAATTTTTTTCCTTTTTCATGTTCTTAATACACATAAACATGCTACCAAAAAATGCACGGTCTATTTGATGATCTGGACAACAAGCTGGGCACACTCTCCATATACCTAGTTGAACATGTGTCTATTTGTTAGGTCACTAAAAAGACCATATAACCTACAAAGAATAAGACACATGAATTAATATAGAAAATGTACTCCTTGTTATGCCAATTTTAACCATTGAAACCATAAAATGATGATAATAAATAGAATTGAAATAAATCCTAATTTAGTCATACCTAAAGCTGGTAAAGGGAGCTACATGGTGCAAAAGACACTAAAAAGTAGAAAAACATGTGTTAATATGCGAAGTATTGAACCCAAAAATAGTGACAAAATGGGGACCAACATTCCCCCAAACCGGAAGAATACTAGGTCCCACTAGTGCAAAGTAAAAGATATCACAAGGAAGGAGAGAGAGCTGCGTCAGCAGCTACCTATGACTTGGATGGAACAGATTGCTTTTACTTCAACTTCCTCTCCTATGCTTTCAGAAGAGCATGCCTCACTTGCTGATCCCTCTCAGATATACTAACGGTCTTATGTAGATCCTACATATTCTTAATTTGTAATAGTAGTTCTCTATTTTCTTCATGAAGCTCTGAAATTAACTTGAAATGTGCTTCATCTTGCTTCATCGATTGAGCTAAATCAAAAGTTAGCTGTTCTAAGGTGGGATGCAATGGCGTCAATGGTTCAGGGGATTGGTTAAAATCTCATGGAGGACTTATTTTTGTTGAAGGTGGGTCCAAATCGACAGTAGGAAGGGGATCTTCAGATGCAGGAATGTCCATATGATTGGTGTCCTTAAGCAATTCAGGAGAGAGGCTATCTAGTGCTAAGAGGGATGATTTTGGGTTGTTCTCTCTACCTCAGCCTCATCATCCAAATGACCAGTATGCTCATCAATCTGAACCACGGTTTGAGTATAGGGTCGAATCCTGCGCTGGACGCTTTTAGCCTTCTTTCTTCTGGTACGAGGTCAAGAAAAAGTCACAATTCAATAGACATGGGACTAGAAGGGTTTTCTTGCACTGGTGAATTAGGTTCTAAGACATCCTCATCAAGGAAGACAACATCAGGGTTTTCTACAGGTGAGGTTGGTATTTACTCATGGTGAAAATGACGAGAACCCTTACGAATATTGAGGTGGGGATTAAGTACTTTGAACACAAAGTTTTCCCGAGACCGGTTTCATTCTTTAAGATGATCTAGAATTAACATTTTGATTATACTATGGTGATACAAACTACTCTTCTAATGAAGGGTATTCTTCTAGACCAAATTTGGCATTTTCTCTATGCTATGACGAAAAAAGAAAGGGAAATTCAAGCATCTATTATCAACAAAGTGGGCTAATAACCGAAGGTGACAAGACTTAAAAATGCTAAATTTACCTTCGTAAATAACAAGGTGAATGATGAATTTCAACGGCTTGATATACTCTGGCTTTATCCAGCTATGATGGTATCCTTTCACACCTATTACATACCAAAACTCAGGCTTCAAAGAGAAATCATGTGATGCTTGTAGAACGAACCAATGTTTATGCCATTGTTCACCCTCCCAGGGAAGCTTAGTGGCATGGGCAATTGATTCTTCAATGACTTGAAAAAAAAGGTGACCTACTTTGGTTGTCCTCCCATCGAATCCCATTGTGAACAACAATGAAATATCTTCATCGTAACCTTGCAGTGAATGTAGGAATGGGTTCCAACCGGCTCGAAAAAACACTACCCTACACTCCCTAAACTCTGTCATTTGAAACAAATCCTGATAAATTTCAAGCTCGAATTGGTTCGTCATGATGGAAACAGAGGAAGAAATGCGGGGTTTTTCAGGAAAGGTGGCTAAAATGCTCCATAGTAATAATAGTTATTGAAGGTGATGGAATTGAAAAAGATTTTCATAGTGCTAGTTTTAAAGTGTGTCACATTCAACCTTCCAAGCGATCATGCAACCAGCTTGGCATGCCTAAATGACCGTGCCATTATAGCGAAGTTTCGGAGCGTGTGCCGTTTAAAGCGCGTGATTGAACGAGTTTCTAATTTTTAGTTGGTTCAAACATGTCCAAAGCAATATTTGGACAGGTTGAACGTGTAACTTAATGCAACTGTATAACCAAACTCATAACCATATCCTTAGTTCAACGAGGAGGGCGGATTTTCTGATAGCTTATGCGTGTGAAAAAAAGGATAATAATGAAGATGGTAGAGTCATGATAACCAAAAGGTATTCAAAATTCATATCATATCCATTTATAGGTGAAATAAGATCATATTATATTTCATTCATACAATCATTAATCGGCATTAGTCATAATATCATATAAATGTGACCCTAACGGTATGACTTGGATTTTTACCCAATAAAACTAAGCCAACACTTAATCAAAAGTACGAAAATATCATAAAAAAATTTATCCATCTCATCACTCAGCCTTTTATTCACACCAACATTTGACCCTTCATATGATCCTTCATACAGCTTTTCATATGAAATAATTATTTTAGCATTCTTTCTTATTCATCCACAACTTTAAGGCCAATTTCGCAATCTGTATTATTTTGCAAACACTTTACCATTTGGTAATAAGTATTTTATAAGTAAAAATGAAGAGAGACGATCAACTAATCCTCCCCCAAACCAAAGATATGGCATGTCCTCAAGCCAAACAAGAAAACTATGTAATTTGCAAAAGAATTAAGAAAGTTTAGTCATGATGTTGTAAGTTTGTAAAAGAGAAAAAAAAAGACTAACTAATAAAGGGAAAGGATTCAGATAGATATATTAAAAAAACAGTACTCAAATGTATAGAGATATAAATGGATCATTTATGATGTGATGAATAGTACCATAGGGAAAACTAGTCACCCTTGCCTTGTTGTAAAGATATCTTGTCATCTCAAAAATTCTTTGAGCTCACCTTCAAAATTTGTAGGAGTTTACAGCTATGGGTCCCATTTCTAGGATAAACATATCCTAGATATTGATTGAAATCAGATTGTTGGATCCAAGGGTATCTTAGATTTATTCTTTGATGACATTATAAACAATAGGCCAAAACATATTTTACTATTAAACTATGTGCCTAGTGGTGCATGAACCGGATCTCTTTTTACCTGATATTGCCCCACTACTAGCAAGCCTATTCAGTACCCCAGTGGTGTTATGTTGGTACCATGCAAGCATAGCCCCACTTCCAGCGAGCCTGTTCAATACCCCGACGGGTTTACTTGCATTTATCAAATTTCCTTGTAAATTATTAGTTAGCATTGACTCGCTACTAGTAGGCCTGTTCAGTATGCCGACGGGTTTTCCTTGTATAAAGATTCTTAGTATAGGAAGTCAATTGGTACTAGAGCATGCTATGCCCTGCTAAAAACATGAGTTAAAATTTTTTCACAAAATGGCTTTAACTATAGATTATGTCAAAAGAGAATAACCTAAAGGTGTGCCTGGGCCTTTCAGTCTATTTTATTTATAAAAAGTAATGTTCCCCACAAGCATCAATTCCACTTACCCTCTAATTGCCTCAGAGATAGTTAAGACACAACTTTTGATAACAAGTGTAGATGAACTAGTAACCTCTAGGTATGAAAATGTTGAAGAACATGATAATTTAAATAAATATTTTGAGCGAGTGTTCAAGTAAATAGAATCTGAATCAAAACACTATAACAAAATCATAAAATAATTGGTTTGAAAGTGATATACAAGAAAATATTCAAGGTCTTATTATAGCACTTTCTTCCTTTTTTGTGGATAGTACCTCATAAGATATTTAAAGAAATAAATGCTTCTTCAAAACCATTTGTTAGATGATTTATGTTATTCTTGAAAGCATAGAAAAGAGTCCTCTGGAAGGAAGTGATTAGAAATGACTCTTTATTTATTCAAAGAGATATACACATATTTACATATATACAAGTAATGATGACCCACAATATTTTTTTAAGATTAGGAGGAAGAGCCACGTACCTCATGTTGGTTGATGGGGGATGCCTTAATGCCCTCCTTCCAGCAGATTCCATCCCATCGACTTCAAATCATTTATTCTGAGATAGGAATCTAGAGTCATTTGAGTTCCTTGAGACTTACAGTCATCAGTGGTAGGTTCTCTCACCATCGATAGTTTTGGGAATACATCAATGTCCCCTGATCGATGGATTCTTTCAAGTGTTCGACCTCCACACATTTATTCACACTTTTTAGATTGCACTCTAGTTCCTTGATTCCCATTTTCATTATCGGTGGGTGATCTCACATCTGTTAATGATATATATCAATGACCGGTAATCAGACGATGGACTACTATGTTATACCTTGACACCTCTATTCACATAGTAGGACATGTACTCATAGAGGTTTTCGTAGAATACTTTCCATATTGGTGGCATTGCACATATGCTACCTCCTTGATCATGCCAGTGTTCATGAGATTTCAGCTCTCGTGATTTGATTCCATTGTAAGTCATATTTTCAACCGTTATGGAGATCTTTATCCATTGTATATCTTTAGCTTATACAGAGATCTTGATCCATTGTATATCATCATCATGGATATTCTGATCTATTATATATTGTATGTGGCGATGACTACACATGTCACATTTTGTATATCATGCCTATTCATGTCCATTGTACTCTTATGTATCCGAGACTACTATATGTATCTACAGTCATATGCAAAGATTGATTATTGTACTATACTGGTGGATGGCTGGTTCTTCGACCTGGTTCTTCATCACTCCACTTCTGGGATGGAATTAATAATGTATTTCGGCCATCATGTTACCCCTCTGACCTCACACATTAGGGGGCATCTGTTACAGTTGATTTTATCACACATGGTTGATCACATATTCATGGCCTTCCATGTCCCTCTGCAGACTCTATGGACCCCATGGACCAATATTATACTTTGATTTTTCCAATATAGTCCCTTAAAACACCTATTTATTGTTGTGCGTGACTTTTTATCCCATACTCGCGCATATACATGGATATTGACCTCAAACCCATGTACATCGGGATGTGTGCATAAGTCCAAATATTTTTGGAGTTTTCCTTGATGTGTGTCCAAACCACTTGACTCTTAGCCTTCCATATGCCTCGAGATTGCTCATATTTGACCCTCCATTACCCCTTTGTAGTGCTATATAAGGAACCCCTTGGATACATTGAAGGGAATGAATTGAAGACCAAGGAAACTATAGTCCATTGTTGTCGTAGCTTACTTATACTTGAGTCTGCATCCCTTTGTCCCTTTGTATCATTTTGTGTTCTTCCCAAGATTCCCTTTGCTTGTGATCTTGCTATCGAGAGATGGAGGATTGAGGTGGTGGAGGCCTAGGTGGAGGACTTAGTTTCTCTAGTTCGCAAACATGCCAACAGAGGTTGTCACTTGTGTAATATCTGATTTGATTAATAGAAATATCTTTTCCTATCCAATAATGTCCATCTGAATGAATATTGAATCCATCTATATGTTTAAATTCTTATACATTGTTGATTATATATTATAGAGTAGGTCTAACACCATATTATATAGCATGCTTTTCTTGTTTATTATTGTTGAGAGAAAATTTCCAGCACAAGCAGGATTGGAAAAAGATCAACGGGGATCTACTTCAACCATCCAGCATAAGGTTTGATTTGAGATCCTTTAGTGTTATATGTTTGGTTTCTCTTTCATATTGGGAAGAGATTGATTTTTGTGGTCTATCTATCTATTGTGGTACACCCCAAGCCATAGGAAGGTTCTCTCTGTAACACCTTTGTTATCATCATAGCAATACTTGGACTTCCTTATTGCTTCTTCTAGAGTTCCTAGGTCATCAAACTCAATTCTATCTTTGTAGGACTGAGGTAGATCACTCAAAAAATGTTGTATTTTCACTTTATCATCTTTAATGTATCTGACATACCTCAAGAGACCCAAGAAATTATTTTCATATTCTTCCACGGCCAGCTGTCCCAATTTTAGCTCATAGAACTCTTTTATCTTGTCATCATAGTACTTGTCAGAGAGGTACTTCCTACTTGAAATAATTCTTGAACTGCTTCCACACGATCTTTCTATTATTGATCTTCTTTACTTACCTAAGGTTCTCCCACCATATATATGCTCTTCCATTCAGATTGAATATGGCTACCCTTTCCTTCATATTTCCAGAGTAGTCTTGGACTTGGAAATATTTTCTCATGCCAAGAAGCTAAGCTTCATCTTCTTGACCAGAATTAACCTCACCATTAAAGGTAGGAGGCCTTACCTTCTTAAATTCATCATGTGAATTGTTTTGGTAGGGCCTATTCCTCTTATTATGGAGAGATGAAGAGATTGAACCCCCAGTGGATTCTTTAGATTCAGATGATCTACTAGAATACCTCTTTCGTCTTCTTGCACCACTCCTACTTCCTTTCAGATTTATTGTCTGATTCCCAGAGTTCATCTGCCTTTGGATATTTGTCAAAATATCTAGCATGGTTGTGCTCAACTGATTCAGCTCTTCCTGAGCCTTAATCATTCTCTCATTGTATTCTTTGCAGATTTACAATCCCACCCTTAGGATTATCATGGTTGTTACAATATCTAGCGAAGTCTCTTGATATCTTCTTCCATTGGAATCTATCTCAGTATTTTCAACTCCAATGTTTTCCCCCATACCATATGCCTCGTGCTCATAGGGATCTTGTGCATCTATCATACTATAGGTTCTCATGGCTAAGCCAAAAACCAACTTTTCTGAACTACACTATGACTCTGCAAAATGTGTTCATAAACATATTCGTTAGCTACATAACAATTTCAGAATTTAAACACCTTTTTTAGTTGCAATGTTGCAACCAACAGCTATGAAAACTATTCACTTGGCCCATCCAAGCCCAATGTTGTAACCAATAGCTATGATACCGTGACTGTAGCGTCCCCTCCCTCCTTAGAGGAGAATGCCACCTCAACTACTCTCTCTAATATACCACAATGTAGCGTACTTGCTACTCTATTACTATTGTTATATACCACGATGTCCATGAACCTGGTGCCCATACACCTGACTGATATGTGAAATACTTTAAAACTTCTCTTTACTATATTTTTAACTCAGTCATGGTCCATGTAACATCCTTTAACATTCATTCTTATGCTTCAGAACCACTATAACAGTCAATCCTCCCTTGATAGATCCATTTTGTGACCAGAGACACCTTTTTCGCACTGAACCTACCCTTTCCACACTCTTCCCTCCGCATTCCCCCTTCCACCTTTCTCTACAGAATATGGGAACTAAAAACATAATGTGTGACGGAGTCATTCAACCAATTTTCTCCTTTTGGCTTCCTCTACGGAACTTTAGGAGTCGAAAAGTCAACATTTGATGGAAACATTTAACCACTTTTCCATCTTTCTCCCTTCCTCCTTCCATTGCGGAACTCAAGAATCGGAGCTTAGAATTTTGATAAAATCATTCATCCACATTCCACCCTTTTGCCTTCAACTACGAAACTCGAAAATCGAAAAACCAACAAAATGATACCTTGAATTTTTCACTTTCTGCTTTCCACACTTCACACTCCATGGGTCGATTTTAGATCATGAAAAACCAACGCTTGGCTTCATTTCTCTTTCTGATTTCCTATTTTCACCTCCCTCCTTTCTTCCTTCCAATGTGGACTCTAAGTGCGTAAATCTACACTTTTACCTTATAACTTTTGGTCCTTTTTCCACTTCCACCTTCCGCCTTCCACAGGTGGATTCTAGGGTGCAGAAAACTAACATTATGGCATGTTCTTTTTCTCTTTTCCACCTCCCACCTTTCGCCTTATATAGGCGGATTCCGGGGTGTGAAAATGATTAAGTCAGATGCACTATGATTCTGTAAACAGGCCTTTAGCCTACATGATCATAAGCAAAATGAAATCGAACCAAAAACATATGCAGATATATAGAATGTAGGGGAATTCAACAACAGTAAACTCTACTTCATTCATTCATAAGAATTCAACATGATCAGCATATTCATAAGCAAATACATTGCAGAAATAACACAACAAAGAATACTTATCTTGAAGATGAACCTGTCCCTCAACTAGCTATGTCGTTGCAATGTTCCACCCAACCATAGGCCATTTGTGTTCATCAATATCTCAACACCACTGCCACCCCTGAGCTGGGCATGATTTCCACAAGTAACCAGGGAAAAACAAACTCACACATAGCCAGAACACATTAGCCCAGTCAAGCCAACCTACAGTTGGGTTTATCAGACTGTCCAGCCAATCCATTACTCAATTGGGTTTATCAGGCTGTAGACATCAAGACAAAACACTGTTGGGTTTGTCAGGATACACAGCCAAGCCAACAATAGTTGGGTTTATCAGGATACTAAGGCCAATCCAACTAACATATGGGTTTCACAGGCTACTCAGGTCAAGCCATCTCACTATTGGGTTTATCAGGATACTCATCCAAGCCAGCAATTTTTTTGGTTTATCATACTGCACATAGTCAATCCAAAATTCACATCAAGGACCATCCAAGCCAATATATGGTTTTATCAGGCTACACAGCTAAGCCATCTCCCTATTGGGTTACATAGGATACTTATCCAAGCCATCATTCATAGTTGGGTTTATCATACTATCCTTCCAAGGGTCACACATGGCCAAATGCACAACAAGACACAGCTAATCCAACTACCAGTTGGGTTTATCAGGATGCTCAACCAAGGAAAGATCCAATTTGGTTTATCAAGCTTCCCAACCAAGCCAATATATAGTTGGGTTTATCAGGTTATCAACCAAGCCAATATCCTTTGGGTTTATCAGGCTACTAACGTAGTGTAAATAAAGAATGGCTATTCTAGTGGATCATTTAAGAGCTAGGGATACCTCCACAATATCTATCTGGAATGGTATCCACAATACCTACACACCCAACACAAGGAAGCATCCCCTTCTCTGCTACACAGTACCTCGGGATATTCCTTCCCTTCCAGTGCTCATCAGGGTGTGCATAGAATATTCACCAACCATTCATATCTTTTTGTGAGGCTCCTCTCTACACTAGATTTATCAAGCCCATTCACCATCTCTTCCACTCCTAAGTCTTTCATAGAGTTCAAACCCAAAACTAGGGTACACATCACAACTAGACCCAAACTCGACTACACATAACAACAAACCACAAGGAGACACAGCGGCACAAGCTCCACTCTATAACATAGAGAACCAGGTTTGCATACCACTCTATAACATAGGGAGAACAGGGTTTCACTTGTACATAGGAGAAACACTGTAGAAAAACACTTCCACGACTCCAAGGAATGAACAAAACTAACAACACATCAATATGGAGGGTGAACAACACAACACACTCCTGCATGAATGTGGAAAATGCTCATCGTGAATCTGGATAGAAACAACCATAGAATGTTGAATGATCTACGCAACTCAGGATATCAACAAAAAACATAATGAACCATGAATCCAACCATAGACAGGAAGAATAATGACCAAACCATTCTAGGCGACCCACAAAAAATGACGTACTGGGCATGCATTGTTGGGTTTACGTGCTTCAGAAGCAAGAACGCAGCTTCCAAGACTGTAAACTTACAGGCTTGCTCAGACATGAAATATGAATTCCACGCCTTACTCTACCCCAAGGCATTAACTTCCTCAACCAACTTTTGGAAGAAATGAATGATTGAGGATAGAGGAAAGAAAGGTAGCTAAGGGTTTATGGGTTCCCCCATTGACATCTAGTCTCACCCTATTGGCTTAGGACTTTGACTAACTACCCTCCCTATTCCTTTTGAAATCATGCCCCCATCTCTCATGTTACAGTCCATATCTAGTTGTGGTATTTTATTAAATTGCAATGTTACATGGTGTTCCAAAATATATATTGTGCCTAACTTAGCACCATAACCATTGGCATCAAACCTGATCACCGATACACATAACACCAAATAAATTGCAGGGCCTTGGCCTTGAGCTACTTTCTGTGATTTAAATACAATATATATACACATCATGTACAATTTCAATACGACGAGGTCAAAATTGAGGTATTACATCTTAGCTGTGAATTCCCCATTCACTACATTCTTGGTCCAAATTATCTTATCACGTTCATCCTCATTCAGCTGTACAAATATTGCAACCAGTTTGTTCAGATATCTATTCCATTCCTCTGCATATTCCTCTTCCAGACTCAGATCCTGTGTGCTTTTCCAACCCGCTCTTCCTTTTTGTTGAGTTTGTTCAGCTTGCACATCAACTAGCATATGAATCCTTTGAAACCTTAATTGTATTAACACATGCTCTGATAACTTGTCTTCTTCACCTGCCCTTTCCCACAGATCCTTGCCAAGTCGTATTCTTCTTCCATTAGCTACTCTCCATGTTCTCCAATTTCCCACTAGTGGAAAATCCAAAACCAATGCTTTCCAACCTAATGAACCATTTTTATATGTTTTATTGGGTTTATTGAACCATTCAATTATTGAAGTGTCTGGGTAGTATTTAGAGCTCATTACCCTGCCCCATAATGTGCCTAAGTTTTGTGCTAATCGCCACAATGTCTTTTCTGCCGAGGCTTTGAAGAATAAAGCGGAGTTTTTTTGTTCCCCATCCTCCTAAATGTTTTGGAAGAGTTAAGGATGGCCACTTTTCCATTGGTATTCATTTGGTTTGTTTTCTAACTGTCCAAAGGAAGGAAAAAATCACTTCTTCCTTATCTTTGGTAAGATACCTTTGGGAATGTAGGCAATGGATGCCCAATAAACTGGGATACTTTGTAATATTTCTTTAAGTAATACTAGTCTTCCTCCTCTAGAGAGAAAATAGTTTGTCCAAGTGTTTCAAGGAATTTTGCAACATGCAGACACTGCTTGTTCCTCTACCCTATAAGACACAAGTGTAGAACAAAAGAGCACAGCAGCATATCCTTCCCCTAGATAATCAATTTGATGAACATGAAACCATAATCATACCTTGGATCTAAGTCCTTTCATCCTTGTTCCAAAATTCCTTGCAAACTTCAGTACCTGCAAAAGAGATTAAAAGAAAAAAGAAAAAATTGAGAGCATCATGAAAAATCAATCATCTATGTTAGTGATTAAGAAGTCTAACAACATTTAACTGATATTATCTCACATTAAATACGGGAAAGGGGAACACTTTTGTATTAATAATGAGAGAGTAAAGTTACAACCATAAATCCTTGATGTTGCTAACTTTATCCCCTACAACAAATCTACAATCGTTCACACTTACAATAATATCTTCACACATAAGCTCACTCTATCTTGCCTCTAAACCAGGTCTCAGTCACAATAGCATAAGGGTGCTTTCTTTGGCCTCCTCCTTCTCACTCCATGAAGGCTTCATTTATAGGCCAAATATGATGAGATTCACTTGGGGAATGGATAGGAGATGATCCCAATAGGTGAGGAAGGTGAATGCCACCTCTCCCTAGCTAGCAGGAACAAAATCTACATAGGATTTCGCAAGGAAGCTTCTAGAATGTTATTTTTTTCATGTTTTGGGTTAATTAGTGCACTTGGATTCATGTGAAGAAGCGTCAGTGCCTTTTCCTCAACAAGGAGAAGCACCGAAAGCACCTACTACCAAAATATAAGGAAGAGTCAGCACAATTTTCTCCACTGGACAGAGCACTGAAGGAACTCTGTTATAACTGGGGAAAAGCTTCGGCCTTCCTAATGATGGAAAAAGGTTTCCAAAGGAATATCAGGCTAGGATTTTTGAAAGGAAAACAAGAAACTATGCAATTTTCAGTTGCAATAGAATTCCCCCCAAAGTATGAGGCTATAAGGAATTGATAAGTGAAATAGTTTGCTAGACATCAATCCGGTATCAAATGAAATAAGAGATGAGATTTACAACTGACATAAGACCCATAACTGACTTTTTTGACTCGACCATGGCTGAGGACCAATACACTGTAGATCCATGATGATGACCATGTCATGGCTACTAATAATACAATGTAGATCCATGAACAAATAACATAAAGAGTGGAACATGGCTACGGAACATACAAAGTAGATCCATGTTACCCGAACCCAGTATGGACATAGCCACCAAATATACAATGTGGATCCATTTCATGACTCCAAATAATCTTCCATTTCAACTTGAGGATAGGAAGTTATGCTGATGAAGCCTAACCGCTCAGGGTCTTCATTCCAATCCCTAACCTATACGATTCTAACCATGTGAATAGATGTCTTGATGTCAAACATGGTAGAAAACACTTGATTACTAGTCATTGATGTAGATTGTTAACAAGTGTGAGGGAGACCATCATTAATGTCAATGATTCCCAAGGTATCTCAGTACATTCTCCCAAGTGTGAATAGATGTTTTGAAGTTGGAAACTTGACAGAATCATTCAATTAGAGGTCATTGCTGAAAACCTACTATTGAAAGTGAGGAAACATGCCATTGAGGCATGCAGGCTCCAAGGTAATTGACTAGGCTTTTAAGTCTAATTCCTGGATGATGTGCTGAAGTTGACAGGAATAGAATCAAAGAAGGAGGGCCATGATATTTCCCCCATCATCGACATGAAACATGGAACAAAATGTGATTTTTGAAGTGATGAGACAACCATGAAACTGACTCGGACATAACCAAATCAGTATGAAGGTAAAGTTACTAATGAGTTGAATTTTGGAAGAGGCATCCTTTGAACAATTTACAGCATGACACGTGACTTGGAAGCATTGAATTGGTGAGGTTGAAACCAGATGCAATGCAAGGAATATGATTGACCATTCTTTGAATTGACTCAAAGGAGTCAGGTGACTCACAAAAGTGGATTGACTTGGAGAAAAGAAGAATACCCAACTGTTCAGTTATGAAAATGCAGATAGGTGCCATGTTCAAAGGTGGACTGTAAATTGCCATAAATACAAATGAAAACCATTCCCCTTTCCCTTAATTTACCCATCTTGAAGGATGAGTGCCTCTTCTCGTTTTTACGAGTCCAAATAGGTTAACAAACACTCGTTGTAGCTCATCAAGTGATGAGTCCATTCTCACATGTTTTAGAACCTGAGAAAGGAGGGGTTTGTTCCTAGACAAGGGTCTTTCACTGTTTGATTTTGTGAGTCCGATGAAAGTGAACTTAGTATCTTTCATGTTTAGAGAGTCTGAATGAAGATGCAAGAAGACTCCAAAAGGTCCTTTTTTTGTAAATGGACCTAATCAATCTGAAAAAGCGATAACCTACCACTGATTAGTCGATCATTCTGATACTTTTACAAGCGAGAACATAACAAGTTCTCTTAGCAAATTTTTTGTATTTTTAAGGAGACTGAAAAGAGCTTAAATATAACTCTATAATGGGATCTCTTTTTCATAATCCAATTTTTACAAGTATGAAAAAGGAGAAAAGTAGACTCGACACTCTTTTACTGTTTGTTTAACGAGCATGTGAAAAGTGTAAAAATATGCTCGATACTTTTTCATTTCCACTCTAAGCCTGAAAAAGACAAAAAGAGCTTAAATCATAGCCACGAGCCATATAGATTTGACCTAGAAGATTAAAAACACATTAAATCCAACTCCATTAAAAACTATATAGAACAAATAATAAAAACCCACTTTATTAAATTAATTTTGGAATTAAAAATAATTTCTAATTAAATAATAATAATAATAAAAGACCAAAATTGTTATAAATAGGAGGTAATAGTAAAAAAAAATTACCATTGTTACTTTACCATTTGAAGAACTTGGAGTTGGGGCAAAAAGAGGAAAGCTTATCTTGGTGATTGCAAGTGCCACGGTCCATTGTTTCTCAAACCGCTTGGAGGAGGTAAGTGCTAAGAACTTTCTCTTCAATCCCACAGTTATATTTTTTGTTTTTGACTGGAGATGGAGGGCTTTGGGGATTTTTACAAACCCGACCCATGCGTTGGGAAGTGTCATTATTTTTCCAAGAATGAGCGCGACGATGCTTTGTCGTGCTAGGACAAGTGCAACATAGGCGCTCTTTCCACTGCCAATAGGAGAGCCTAAACTCAGCGCTCTCTAGTGCTAAGATAGAGGTGCCAAAGGCACTTTATCTGCAGCCAGCAAAAGCACCAGGTTCTCTATCTGTGTAGGAAAAGGGTGTCCTCGCTAGGGTTTTTAAAAAAATTGTCCCCCCTCATCCATCAAAATCAATTTTTGTGTTTTCTCTGTCCATAAATATCAAATTATTTGTATTTCTTTCATCCACAAAGCAGGTTCTAATACATGTGTGTGATGTCTTGCAGGTGAAAAACATTATCCATGCCATGGTAATATGGAAAGAGCGTGAGCATGAAACAATAGATTTACAAGCTCTCCGTGATCCGGCCACTATAGAGGCCCTGCAGAACAATGAGTTACTGAAATATTTTAAGGTGCCGTGAATGAAATCATATATCCGTCTCTTGGATTATATCATCGACATGTGGGACCCCGAGTAGAATCATTTTGTGGTCGGGACCCACACCCCAACCATTGACATTGAGGACATATACTTCTTGACTGGGATGTCTGGGAGAAGGAGACAAGTGGTTCTATTCGGTCCACAGGGTGGTGATTTTTATTTGGATGATATGATTGATAGTTACTATGTGCTAGGGATGCATGCCCAATCTGGGAAGCTCCCTATCAAACAAATAGTGGAACGGGAGGACAGTGGTCTATACCATCGGGAAAGTTGTCAGGACTAGATCCACTCACATTACTACTAGGGCACACATGCTATATTCTCTAGAGTGAATGACACCTACAGTCTTCAATTCATGAGAGGGCATGCTAGTTATCCTGAAGGATCAGTTGAACAAGAGCAAGTGGGGGCAGCTTCAACATTTTGGCTATGGATTTGTGGTAGTGTCTTTCATCCTGCAGAGAGAGCCTCACATGAGACCCTAGGTGGTTGTGAGTAGAATAGATCCTGATGATCATAGGATGCTCATATGGGTTTATGTTATGGCCCATCACGGTGGCAGGGGTTCCAAGTTTGTCTATAGATCATCCTTCTTTTGCTAGTTGAGAGACCAACTACTCATGATCGAGGATTATACCTATGAGGGGGAAAACTTCCACGACGACCCAGATCTTCCACTACCTGAGGTGGAGGACTGGGATGAGTGAGGTAAGAAATACACTATCCACCATGTTTTTAATTTTTTAATTTTATTTAATTTTTACATTGTAATGCTGAGGCAAGTGAAAATGGTTTATGTAGACATTGGACCTGTTTGTCTAGCTGGGATGTCACCTATTGAGAGGAGGTCATGAGTTATAGATATGGTGTTCCATCACTCTGTGGCAAAGGAGGAGCTGGAATATATTGAGGATAACCTGCAGTGTTTGACCATAGGGATTCCTGATGTTACCACTGATGACCTACCCAAGCATTATCAGCATCATACTGTGGGAATGTCAGGATGGTTCACCAAGCTACTCCACAGAGTGGCTCAAGCCATTATATGCTACCATGAGAACCACCGTAATGACCATTCTACAGAGACTTTCCACTTTTTTATATATATGTATTCATATTGAAAGATTTGAGGCTTCATATTTTTTCCTTTATATGTATATTTTGAACTATGATAGTCTTGGACTTTGGCGGCACTGAAATCTTGATGCTTGTTACGGAGAAAACTTCCTATGGCTTGGGATGTACCACAACAGACAGAGTAACCACATAAATAAATCCCTTCCCAATATGCAAGAGAAATAAAACATCTAACACTAACAGATCTCAAAACATACCTTATTTTGGATGGTTGATGTAGATCTCCTTTGAGCTTTTCCAATCCTTCTTGTGTTAACAATTTTCTCTCTCAACAATCAGCAAACAAGACAAGCATGCTATATAATGGCATTAGACCTACTCTAGAATATATAATAAATAATGTATAAGCAATTAAAAGCATCCATGGATTCAATATTCATTTAAATGTACATCATTGGATAGGAAAATATATTTCTATTAATATAAATCATAGATTACAAGAACGACAACCTCTGTCGGCATGTTTGTGAACAGGAGAAACTGAGTCCTCCACCTGGGTCTCCACCACGTCAATCCTCCATCTCTTGATAGAAAACTCATAAGCAAAGGCAAGCTTGGGAAGAGCACCAAGTGTTCCAAGGGACAAAGGGATGCGGACTCAAGTACAAGAAATCTACGACAACAATGGACTATAGTTTTCTTGCTCTTCAATTCCTCCTCCTAAATGTAGCCAAAGGGTTCCTTATATAGTGCTTCAATGGGGTAATGGAAGGTCAAATCTGAGCAATCTCAAGGAATATGGAAGGCTAAGAGACAAGTGACTCGGCTCCACAGCAAGGAAAAATCCAAAAATATTTGGCCTTTTGCACACATCCCAATGTACGTGGGTTTAAGGGTTATATCCACGTATATACATGAGAAAGGGTTTAAAAGTCACATATGGAAAATAATGAGTGTTTTTAGGGATAATATTGGAAACATCAAAGGTACAAAAATAGTCCATGGGGTCCAAAGAGTTTGCAGAGGAACAGGGAAGGCCATAAATGTGTGATCTACCATGTGTGGTAAAATCAGCTGTAATAGATGCCCCCTAATGTGTGAGGTCAGAGGGGTGATACGATGGCTGAAATACATTATAATTCCATCCCAGAAGTGGAGTGATGAAGAACCAAGCGGAAGAACCAGCCATCCAACAATATAGTACAAATATCTCTGCATATGACTGCAAGTACATACAGCAGTCCCAGATACATAAGAGTACAATGGCCATGAATAGGCATGATACAAAATATGACATGTGTGGTCATCGCCACATACAATATAGATAGATCAGAATCTCCATGATGAAGATATACAAAGGATCATGATCTCCATAATGGCTGAATATATCTGACATACACTAGAATCAAGTCACGAGAGCTGAAATCTCATGAACACTGGCACTATCAAGGAGGTAGCATAGCATCCAATCTAGAAAGTCTTCTACATAATTCGCTACAAGTACATGTCCTAATATGTGAATAGAGGTGTCAAGGTTGAACATATTAGTCCATTGTCTAATTACTAGTCATTAATGTATACCATTAACAGATGCGAGATCACCCACCGATAATGAAAATGGGAATCGAGGTACTAGAGTGCAATCTAACAAGTGTGAATAAATGTGTTGAGGTTGAACACTTGAAAGAATCCATCGATTAGGGTACATTGATGTATTCCCAAAATTGTCGATGGCGAAAGAACCTACCACTGATGACTGTAAGTCTCAAGGCACTCAAATGACTCTAGACTCATATCCCAGAATAAATGATCTGAAGTCAATGGGATGAAATCCACTGGAAGGAGAGAATTAAGGCATCCCCCATCATCCAACATGAGGTACTCAACAAGGTTGTATAATGTGGAAGGACTCGATCATAATGTGCTCAAACCAGTACCAGTACTGGGAATGGCTGACATGCAAATTCAAGAAAACTAAGGAATGGACGACTCAGGATTCAACTTCCTTTGAACAAGAGAATAAAAGCGAATGGTGACTGAATGTAGGAAGCATAGACACAATATACAAAACTGGGACATCTCTGCGACACATGAGGCATTGACAAAGCCTCCATAGGGACTGGAAGCTTAACCAATCGGTGGAGATAAACTTAGAGAAATGAGTATAGCTCCTAAAGTCAAACTATTAACCCAAGCAATGGATGTGATATGCAGTGCTCTATTCGAAGGCGACATGACTCAACTGCTACCAAAGATAACATATTTTCTTGTCCGAATTTTTTGTTTTTTTGTTTTTTTGGACTTTTTCAAATATTTTGAAAATCTTGAAAACGAATAAAAGTGCTTTATAGTTACAAACTAGGAGGAGATGAGTGTCAAGGGGAAAACAAACTAGTTCCAAGCAGTGGAACATACCTATGCTCAATGCAAGCAAACATGTGTAGGATAGTAACACTCGGGGGAAGGTCCCCTCCCAGTAAAAATGGGGAACCAAGCTGCAAAAGATATATAAAATTGCTCTGCGTGGCTAGACATGAGACAAGATCGGGCTATATGGTTGATAATCAAAGTCAAAGAAGTCAGTATAAGACTCAATATCGAAAGAAAACTCATGATAATGCAATTACAACTTGACATAAAGGAGTCCTAGGGAAAAGGCCAGCAAAAAAGATCAAGAGCAGTATGAATCTCTTGTGCAAAGTCATGGAGATACTATACAAAGGACTCCCACACCCTAAAGGAAAAAATTTGGCATGGGAAACAAATGTAAACCAGGAGCTTACTACAGTACCCATGTATGGTCAACCTCTACCATTCATATCATGTCACTTCTAAAAGCAACAAGAAGGTTTCGTGACAAGATAGAATGGGTTTGTACCTAAGGTTATAATGAAACGGTCATAAGGTCATGAAAAGTGAATAGAGATGTGAAACCTAACCTATATGCCAATTTAGACATAATACCTAAAATCGACACGAATGGGTCAAAACCACGATCAAACCACACTCAAAACAGACTCCTACATCATCAAATTAATTCAAAACGGTCCAAAATGGTCAGAAATGGCCAAAACTATAGAAAGTGGGTAAAAAATTTTGAAAAATTTCTATAAATAGTAAAAATTTTAAAAATTCCATATCATTTGAAATTTTTACCCATTTGATCTCAAAACTTCCAACTCGAATTCTAGGAGCATCGTTCGACGAAATTCGCCACCGTTTGATCCAGGTAACTCCTCATGTCCTCCTCTTCCTATTTCATCCAAATTTTTTAAGTTTTCATGGTCCAATTAATTTTTTAGTCCATTCGAAGTTTTGCGTTTTGGCCCACGTGGGTATCGGGGTTTTTTCCGCGTATAGGGCTCGCCATATGCGAAAAAACACCTAAACCCACATACATATGCAGTTATTTTGCAAACAGTCGTGTATGAGGCCTCAAATGAGATTTTCCAAGGCAAATGTTAATCAAAACTCTTGGTTTTTTTGTAGGATGGTATTAGAGTGGAGGGAGGGAGAACATGGTGATGTGGAAGAGGTCATGCAATGTGATTTAATGGCCCAACAACAATTACAGGTGTGTGGTGTGTATAAGTTTTGGTGTCTTGGCAGCCTGAGGGCCAAACCAAGACTCCTCCAGATGCTAGTGGATTACTGGGATCCAGACTCTGAGACTTTTCACATTGACAGGATGTCGCTCAGCATAAAAGTTGAGGACATATACTTTATCACTGGTTTATCCTGATGAGGAGAGGTTGTAAATCTCCGATCTCATGGGCCAGGAGGTGGATTGACTATTTAAGAGTACATTGCGATGTACTACTTTCCGGAAACGAAAAAGTTTGGGAGTCAAATCCCGACTGTTACAGTTGATTTTACCACACATGGTGGATCACACCTTTATGTCCTTCCCTATCCATCTATAGACTCTTTAGACCCCATGGACCATTTTTGTACCTTTGATGTTTCCAAGATCATCCCTAAAAACATGCATTATTTGCCATACGCGACTTTTAAACCTATTCTCGCATATGTACACTGATATGACCCTAAAACCTACGTACATCAAGATGTGTACAAAAGGCCAAATAATTTTGGAGTTCTCCTTGATGTCGATCCGAGTCACTTGTCTCTTGGCCTTCCATATTCCTTGAGATCGCTCAGATTTGACCTTCCATTACCCCATTGAAGCACTATATAAGGAACCCTTTGGATACATTGAAGGGAGAGGAATCGAAGAGAAAGAAAACTATATTCCATTGTTTCCAGAGCTTATACTTGAGTATGCATCCCTTTGTCCCTTGGAGCACTTTTTGTTCTTCCCAATCATGCCTTTGCTTGTGAGCTTGTTATCGAGAGATGGAGGATTGAAGTGGTGGAGGCCCAGGTGGAGGACTCAGTTTCTCCGATTCGCAGACGTGTCGACAGAGGTTGTCACTATTGTAATCTCTATTTTATATTAATAGAAATATATTTTCCTGTCAAATAATGTGTATTTAAATGAGTATTGAATCCATGGATGCTTTTAAATGCTTATATGTTATTGATTATATATGCTAGAGTAGGTCTAACACCATCATATAGAATGCTTATCTTGTATGCTGAATGTTGAGAGAGAAAATTGCTAATACAAGCGGGAGTGGAAAGCTCAATGGGGATCTACATCAATTGTCCGGAATAAGGTATGTTTCGAGATCCTTTAGTGTTAGATATTTGGTTTCTCTTGCATATGGGAAAGGATTGATTTATGCGGTTACCCAGTCTATTGTGGTGCCCCAAGCCATAGGAAATTTTCTCCATAATAGAATTGGCGACCATACTGGGGACATTCCTTATTTTTCTTTGGGGTGTGGGGGCACAATGTGCTTGATATTCTTGAATTGCTCTTTGTTTCTCTGTGTTTCTATGTCGCATTTTATAGTATGTTCATCCATTGACACTCCCCTTTATTCGTTTGACCCTTGTCCTACTTTTTGCCATTGTCTTCTCTGTATAAGCAGGTTTTTGGCAAAAATTCGCATACATACATGGATGTTTGGCCAAAATTCATGTATACATGCAGGTTTTAGCCAAAATCTGCGTATACATGCAACGTTTTGGCCAAAAGTCATGTATATATGCATCTGTCCTTTAAACAATCGCGTACATTCTCCATTTTGGTGAGTTTGATGTTGTGGAAAGTTCTTGGGTGGGTTGTGAGTGTGGTTGGGTCTTCCTTGGGTTTGATGTTGTCCGTTGGATGCTTCTTTTGTGACCAGAGACCACTTTTTCATTGATTTTTCTTTGAAAGTATATTTAGTCATTTATCCTTTTTCTTTTTCCATTAGTACATTACTCTTTTTTGTCTCAGTGTCTTGTTGGGCTTGTGTTTTATACTTGTTTCAGAGACAGAAAGTTTTAGATGACTTTTATTGCATTTTTCATTCTTTTATATTGAAAAATGCAAGGTAGTTTCATTTTTTTGCATATGGATTTGAGGAGTTACTTGCATTAGATTTCTTGGATGAGAGTTTTATTTAGGCTTTCATATAGGAAGGATTGCATTAGCATTCGGAAAGGAATATATATTTATGCATATCATGTAGTGGCATACCGTATTTTTCATTTGACAAAGATTGAACTTAGCATTGTTTGGTATGGTGTGCATATTTACTTCACTGTTGAGTCATAACTTCATTAGTTGCACGATCATTTCCCTTTGAGTAATTACAGCCAATTAAAATCAGCGCATAATAAAATGAATTACACTCTTTTCTTTTATAGGGTGCACCAACAAGATTAGGTTTTATTTTCGACGTGCCTAGTATCCTATCACCCATACTTAGTCCTAGTGCAAACCCTGGTGTAAGACTTGGGGGAATCACAGCCCCTTACCTTGCTCATAGATTTCGGAGTGGTCACATTCTTCCCTCTACTCCATTTGTGGAGGATGTTGACTCCCTTCTCTTGGTCTTTACACCGGTGGTCACCCTCACGGGGGTGGTAGTGGATGCGTGAATGTTGGGTCTACACCTTACTTTCCTTTTTATGTCCCATCGTTCACTGCATTGTTTCCTTTGGGTGCAGTTGTCATGATCATTCCTCCCTATATCCTATAGTTTGGATTCTTTATTGACTATTTTGGGTTGTTTTGGACTAATATGGTTGTCATGTAGGGTCTAGTTTTTGTACTCTCTCTCTGAGGTTTCGACCTGTTCATGCCTATCATAGGTATTATGTCTGAACTGGCATATAGGTTAAGATATCACATGAACTTGCACTTATGCATTTCCTTATGACTGTTCCATTTTAACCTTAGGTACGAACCCATTCCATGGTGTCACGAAACCTTCATGCTTCTTTTAGAAGTGACACTATGTGAATGATAGATATTTCCTATACATGGGTGCCCTAGTTAGATCCTTGTTGCATTTGGTGCCCATGCTGTGTTTCCTCCTTTAGGTTGTGGGAGTCCTTTGTATAGTATCACCATGTCTTTATGCAAGAGACTCATACTCCTCTTGATATTTTTGTTGGCCTTTTTCCATAGGACTCCCTTATGTCAAGTTGTAATTGCATTATCATGAGTTTTTCCTGCCTCATTAAGCCTTATGTCGGCTTCCTTGACTTTGATTATCAGCTATATAGCCCAAGCTTGTCTCATCTCTAGCCACATAGAGCCATTTTATATATCCTTTGCAGCTTGATTCCCCATTTTACCAGGAGGGGACTTTCCCCGAGTGTCATTATCCTACACATGTTTCCTTGCATTGAGCATAGGTATGTTTCGCTGCTTGGAACTAGTTTGTTTTCCCATTGCCACTCGTCTCCTCCTAGTCTGTAACTATAAAAGACTTTTATTCTTTTTCAATCTTTTCAAAATATTTGAAAAGTACAAAAAAATCAAAAAACCAGAAAGTCGAATAGAAAAAGATGTTATTCTTGGAAACAGTCGATTCTTGTCCCTTCAAATAGAGCACTGTATATCACATCCATTGGTTGGGTTAATAGTTTGACTTTAGGAGTTGTACTTTTTTCTCTGAGTTTATCTCCATCGACTGGTTAAGCTTCCAATCCCTATGGAGCCTCTGTTGATGCCTCCTATGTCGCAGAGATGTCCTAGTTTTGTTTATCGAGTCTATACTTCCTACACTCATTCACCATTCACCTTTATGCTCTTGTTCGAAGGAAGTTGAAACCTGAGTTGGCCATTCCTCAGTTCTCTTGACTTTGCATGTCATTCATTCCCAGTACTGATACTGGTTCATGCACATTATGATCGAGTCCTTCCACATTATATAGATTTGTTGAGTACCTTGTGTTCGATGATGGGGGATTCCTTAATGCCCTCCTTCTAGCAGATTTCATCCCATCGACTTCAGATAATTAATTCTAGGATAGGAATCAAGAGTCATTTAGAGTGCCTTGAGACTTGCAGTCATTAGTGGCAAGTTCTCTCGTCATCGATATTTTTGGGAATACATCAATGTCCCCTGATCGATGGATCCTTTCAAGTGTTAGACCTCAACACACTTATTTGCACTTGTAAGTTTTCACTCTAGTACCTTGATTCCCATTTTCACTATTGATGGGTGATCTCATGTCTGTTAATGGTATACATCAATGATCGGTAATCAGACAATGGACTACTATGTTTGACCTCAACACCTCTATTCACATAGTAGGACATGTACTCGTAGTGGATTGTGTAGAAGACCTTCCAGATTGGTGGCATTTCATATAAGCTACTGCCTTGATCGTGCCAGTGTTCATGAGATTTCAGCTTTCGTGACTTGATTCCAGTATATGTCAGATATATTCAACCATTATGGAGATCTTGATCCATTATATATCTTCAGCTTTCATGGAGATCATGATCCTTTGTATATCTTCATCATGGAGATTCTAATCTATCTATATTGTACATGGCAATGACCACACATGTCATATTTTGTATCATGCCTATCCATGTCCATTGTACTCTTATGTATCCAGGACTGCTATATGTACTTGTAGTTATGTGCATAATTTGATTATTGTATTATACTGTTGGATGGCTGGTTCTTCCACTTGATTCTTCATCACTCCACTTCTAGGATGGACTTATAATGTATTTAGGCCATCGTATCACCCCTCTAACCTCACATATTAGGGCCATATGTTACAGCTTATTTTACCACACATGGTGGATCACACCTTTATGGCCTTCCCTGTCCCTCTACAGACTCTTTAGACCCCATGGACCATTTTTGTACCTTTGATGTTTCCAAGATCATCTCTAAAAACATGCATTATTTGCCATATGAGACTTTTGAACCTATTCTCACGTGTGTATGGGGATATAACCCTAAAAGCTACATACATCGGGATGTGTGCAAAAGGACAAATAATTTTGGAGTTTTCCTTGTTTTGGATCCGAGTCACTCGTCTCTTGGCCTTCCATATGCCTTGAGATCGCTCATATTTGACCTTCCATTACCCCATTGAAGCACTATGTAATGAACCCTTTGGATACATTGAAGGGAGAGCAATTGAAGAGCAAGAAAACTATAGTCCATTGTTGTCGGAGATTATACTTGAGTCTACATCCCTTTGTCCCTTGGAGCACTTTGTGTACTTCCCAATATTGCCTTTGCTTGTGAGCTTGCTATCGATAGATGGAGGATTGAAGTGGTGGAGGCCCAGGTGGAGGACTCAGGTTCTCCTATTCGCAGACATGCCAACAGAGGTTGTCACTATTGTAATATTTGTTTTATATTAATAGAAATATCTTTTCCTATCCAATAATGTGTATTTAAATGAGTATTGAATCCATGGATGCTTTTAAATGTTTATATGTTATTGATTATATATGCTAGAGTAGGTCTAACACCATCATATAGAATGCTTGTCTTGTTTGCTAAATGTTGAGAGAGCAAATTGCTAATACAAGCGGGAGTGGAAAGCTCAACGGGGATCTACATCAACTGTCCAGAATAAGGTATGTTTCAAGATCCTTTAGTGTTAGATATTTGGTTTCTCTTTCATATGGGAAAGGATTGATTTTTGGGGTTACCCTGTCTATTGTGGTACCCCATGTGGGTATCGTACTTTTTTCTGCGTATAGGGCTCGCCATACATGGAAAAAACACCCACACCCATGTACATATGCAGTTCTTTTGCAAAGAGTCACGTATGAGGCTGCAAATGAGATTTTCCAAGGAAAATGTTAATCAAAACTCTTGCTTTTTGTGTGGGATGGTATTAGAGTGGAGGGAGAGAGAACATGGTGATGTGGAAGAGGACGTGCAAGGTGACTTAATGGCCCAACAAGCATTATGAGCATGTGGTGTGTATAACTTTTGGTGTCTTGGCAGCCTGAGGGACAAACCAAGACTCCTCTAGATGCTAGTGGATTACTGGGAACCAGACTCTGAGACTTTTCACATTGACAGGATGTCGCTCAACATAGAATTTGAAGACATATACTTTATCACTGGTTTAGCCTAATGAGGAGAGGTGGTAAATCTCCGATCTCGTGGGCCGGGAGATGGATTAACTATTGATGAGTACATTGCGGTGTACTACTTTTTGGACAAATTATAGGTTGGGAGTCAAATCCTGACAAACTCTATCCAGGTTTTGGGATTGAAGGCCATACTATTGGCATTAGGCAGAATAGCCGGATTAGATTCACTCCATCAGGCCCCTTAGCCACTTATGTTCTATGCGGTGGAGTGTATGAGATCCACAATGTATGAATGGAGCACTACACTATTGAGCAACATGAAACAGCAGCTCAGTGACTGCAAAATGGGCAAGGTTCAGAACTTTGATTTCAGCAGCATACTGAGCACGTTCTTCTTTGAGTGTGTACCAGGGCTAATCCCTAGAGTGAAAATTCATCCACACAGAGTTCAAGATACGGCCTAATGACATTGGGAAAATGTTATGCGTAGACTGGGTGGAGGTAGGGTGGCTAACCCTACCCAGCAGACTTCTTTCCATGGTGGTGGAGGTATATCATTGCCATCGATGACTACTTCTATTCAGGGATAGACTTCCGTGGAGATCCAGACATGCCCCTACAACCAGGAGTGGCATATGGAAACATAGGTAACGAATCCCAAACCCAAATTTTAAGTTTTTTGAATTATTAATTTTTTGTGTTTTTTGATATATTGACTTGAAAGACATGTTTTGGTGTGACAAAACATAGTGAAAATCTATCATGTGTATGCAGATGTTGGACTATGACAACCGGATGGTTTCCCTCATCATAGACGGAGGGGAAGAGGAGACGATATCATGGGTGTGGATGTGGAGCAAACTCTCCAAAGGATTGACACAAACTTCGTACGCTTGATGCACAGGGTACCCATGGCGCAAGTCAAGGAATTGCATGAGGCCATGCAACGCCAGGTGGTTGGTGTACCACGTGCATGGGTTCAATTATTATGATGGTTAGCTAGAGCCATAGGATTCTACCACGATCAGAACCACCCTCCTCCTCCTCAGGATTAGAGAC
>LPNX010760271.1:14502-38445 GCA_001517045.1 Pseudotsuga menziesii | reverse complement strand
AAGGTGACAGCCTTGACTCGAGACTTGCCCCCAAGGACACACCGAGTGGCTTGAAGATTTCTGCCACGTGATCCAGGTGTGTGAAAAGGCGGCAACAAGACCTGAGAGTATTCCTTTTTGTACGACCATGTATTATATTTTGGTGGCTCGAAAACCCCAATTTTGTATTATGGCACTTATGTATTATGGTGTCACTTTTTGGATATTAATGAAAATTTTTTATTATGATCGATTTTATTTATTTACAGGTGTGCAAAAATGTATGTTTTTGATATGCTTATGGTCTATGAAACAAATTCCAATCTAATACATAGTTAGCATATGAGTCAGCAACTTGATTAAAAATTATTGGAACATGAATGTATGTTATATTCTCAAATTGTTGTTCTAGCAATATCACACGTAAGAATCTTTATAATAATATCAGATCCCTAATACGATACGAGCCATTAAGCTGTGAAACCAATAACTATGAATCAAGATGTACCTCAAGAGAGAGAACACCATGTGAAATGGCATCACGTAATAACTCAAAAACAGCACTATATTCAGAAACATTGTTCGAAGAAGGTTGTAAACATATGCCTTCTGAAGACAATACTTGACCCGTAGGAGTATATATCACCCAAGAAGCCAAAGCTGAGTTTTGAGTGTGACGGCTAGCACCATCGGCGAATCTTATGTAAATGGAAGACTTTATCGACATCTGCCATAAGAAATGGAAGCTAATCAACAAACCTGATTACCATAAGAAAACCTAACTATGCAATTCAAAAACTACACAATAATATACAACAATCAGCCCTGACTGAATATCATGCATAATATTTTTTAAGATAGAGCCCATTTCTAGGCTCCACTAAGGCTGTCCCTTCATAATCCACTAGCTCATAGGCGCCCCTCTCTAACACACGTTTGACCATGTAAGGACCATGTGTAGCTAGGGTTTTACCCCTAGCTTGTGCGAATGATCACCTACTAAGGAGAACTGACTCCTTAGTAGCAGTTTAGTAAAAATGTAAATAACAATGCTAAACAGAAAAACAAACTACTCTGAACATATGCATGAAACAAAACAACAAAATGTAAATAATGGTTTTTATATTGATATTACCTCCGGTGTGAAGATTGGTGAAGCTCTTCACGGTGATCCAAGACGGTTTCTCCAGCCTGCTCCTTCTCCTTCTCCGATGGTGGAAATGGGCCAAAAGGGGCTCTCAGTGGTGAAAGTAGCTCAAAAGTGAGCTAGGGCTTCCAGAGCTGTTTTGGCAGAGTAAGGATGCTTATGACTTTGGATGTGAAATAAGGGGTCTCCATCACCTATTTATAGTTTTTTAGTGGTGGAGTGCTAGCCCATGGTTTTGGAAACCATATGGTTTAGGGCAACTGTTTAGGGTTTTTTCCTCCTTTTCCTCATTATTTTATATTTTTTCTTCTCTTTTGGGGATTTTTGCTATTTTAGAGGCATTTTGGATATTTTTTGAGGAAAAAAGGGGTTTTTTGGCCTTTTGGAGGCTTTTTAGTGGGATTTTCAGGGTTTTTAAGGGAAATATGGTAGGAAAATGGACAAATGAGCCATGTAGTGGGGTAGATGAGGTAGTGAACACTTTTTGGGTGTTAACACCATGCCACATGGGATTAAACTTCCCTATCCCCAAGGTTTCTTTAGCTTGATCCCACAAAAGGACCAAATCACCTTCACTAAAATTCCTTGGATGAAAAGACTTGTTATATTGGACCCTGAAACGATGCTTATTTACTTCTAGAGCCACTAAGGCATCTCAGCGCTGCTCATCAAGCTGCTCTAAGTGGACCAAATGTTCCTCCAATGTGGAAGTGTCTGGTAAAATCTCTATAACTAGCTTCAGCGAAGGGATTTCGCATTCAACCAGAAAGATAGACTCCACCCCATGTACAAGATGACATGGAGAGAAACTGGTGGCAGTCTTAACCGCGGTTCTATAGGCCCACAAAGTAGGATATAACATGATATGCCAAATCGTCTTGCTTTGTGCGATGGTTCATTGGAGAATGGAATTAAGTGATTTATTCACTGCTTCAACCTGTCCATTCACCTGAGGGTAATAAGAAGATGAATGCTCCTTCTTATACCCTAACTTTGAAGTCAACTCTTCCATCATTTTATTCTAAAAGTTCCTACCATGGTCAGTGACAAGCTCTTTCAGAATGTCAAACCGAGTAATAATTTGGTTGAAAATGAAATGTGCGGTTGTCTCACCATCGGATTTAACCATGGGCATAGCCTCTTCCCATTTCGTGAAATAATCGACAGCCACTATAATGTGATGATGCCCCCCAACTGAAGCTGGGTTGCAATCCATAAATTCAAGCCCCCACTTAGTGAAGGGACCCACGATGACAATAGGATGTAATGGGGCTGGATGCGAGAGAATATTGTGTGCAAACACCTGGAAAGGGTGACACTTCTTGACCTCATTAACACAATATTTGAATATCGACGGCCAAAAATATCCTACTCTCAAGATTTGTTGGGCCGTAGAAATCCCAGATAAATGACTACCACACCCCCCTCCGTGGCAATCATTTAGCACAACCTCAACCTCATCATTGGTTAAAAAACAATGTAAAATGGAATCTACTTCATGGTAGTACAAAGTGTTATCCACTATAAGGTAGTTCTTAGCTACATGACATAATCGTCGTCGCTCATCTCATGAAAGGTGAGTAGGGACCTTCAACATTTTCCAATATACAATGATATCCCCATACCATGGGTCCAAAGTTGAGATAAGGAAAATATGCTGATCGAAAAATGTATCCTCATAAACCTCTTCCTCCTCCAAACTTGGAAAATTAGATATGAGCTCCACAAAGATCAATGATTACTTTTATTTCACCGAAACAAATTCGAGATCAAACTCTTGCAAAATAAAAATCCATTTATTATATTTTCCCCAATCATCCTTCTAGTGAGGACAAACTAAAACGGATTGATATGAGCTGCAACAAAGGCTCTGCGAAGGAGAATGTAATGTCTCAATCTCTAAACCGCATGAACGATGGCCAAGGGAAGCTTATCCACATGGGAATAACAGATTTTCACATCAATAAGGTTTTGGCTCAAATAATATATGACATGCTCGTGGAGCTCTTCATCCTCCTAAACCAAAACCATACCAACCGTCTCCATGGACGTGGCCACATAAATAAAGAAATCACGGCTATAGTTAGGTGGACTAATTATGGGGGCCAATGCTAAGGCTTGCTTAAGAGCATCAAATGACTCATGGGTTCACTCATCCCAGCAAAAAGGAGTGTGCTTATTTAAAAGACACATAAATCCTTTAGTCAAGTTAGCAAAATTAACTACGAATCTTCGCAAGAAATTTTCCATGCCTTGCAAACACTGAAGGTGTCTAATATTATGTGGAGGAGAAAATTGAAGTATTGCCTCAACCTTTAAGGGATCAACTCTTATACCCTCCCTAGATACAATGAAATCTAGCAAGCAACCAACAGTCATGCAAAAGATGCACTTATGAGGATTTAAATGAACTTGGTAATGTCGGCATATTTTGAATACTAATCTCAAATGGTATGGATGACGCACTCTCAAATGAGAATGAGCAGCAAGGTCATCCAAATACACTTTGATAATCGTTTTGAGATCATGAAAAATTAAGTTCATAGCCCGCTAAAATGTAGCTCCGGCATTTTTAAGGCCGAAAGGCATCTTTCGATATGCAAAATTACCCCAAGGACAAATAAATGTAGTCTTATGTTTATCCTCGGGTTTGATGTGAATCTGATTATATTCGAAAAAACCGTCCATGAAGGAGAATACCTTGCTTCCCACACACTCATCCAAAATCTGATCAATAGATGACGTGAGAAAACTATCCTTTGGACAAGCACGATTTAAATCACAAAAATCAGTGCATATACGGATCGCTCCCTGCTTCTTATCAAATGGAAAAGTATTTGAAACCCACTCCATCAAGGGAACGGGATAGATAAAACTGGCTTTTAACAGTTTATCTATCTCAGCCTTAATGGTGGGTGCTTTTCTAGGATTCACCGCACGTAAACGTTGTCGAACCGGCTTCTCATCCAGATAGGTCTTAATATCATGTTCAACAATATGAGGGTCAATACCTA
This sequence comes from Pseudotsuga menziesii, assembly GCA_001517045.1. Taxonomy (NCBI): domain Eukaryota; kingdom Viridiplantae; phylum Streptophyta; class Pinopsida; order Pinales; family Pinaceae; genus Pseudotsuga; species Pseudotsuga menziesii. Next base: position 34,305 of record LPNX010760271.1, on the reverse strand, counting down.
GAATTTCCTCATATGAGCAAGCAAATATGTCACAAAACTTTTTAAATAGTTCGGTATACTCCTTGATCTCATCAGGGGAACAACTCACCCCAATGTAGACGTTCTCAACTTTGTCAGGATCATGAGAAATATTGATAGGAATAGTAGGTCATAAATTCGCCATGTTCCCATTGGCCATCTGACCAGGAGAGCTCAATGGAACCACGAGACTACCAATATTATCACTAAGAATCTCCCTAAATTCATCACACTCCATACGGTCAAGTTCAAGAAGAAAATATGATTGATGATGTAATTCTTCCCAAGAAGGCTCAACCCCAAACATGGCCTCAATAATGGCTTCATCCGATGGAAAAACATTATCAAGGCAATCATGTGCATGAGAGGAATCAACTACTCATGCAGGCATCACATACAGGTCCTCCTCCTTCATACACAAAGAGGAAGGACTAGGCTCTACAACTTGACCAATATTTGCTTGATATTCTACCATCATTGCAGGCAACAGCATATCCATTTCGATAGGTCCAATTGAAGGACTCAGTGAAGGAAGAATCCAAGGATATTCCATATGGGTAGTGTAAAAAGACACCGAATTCAACGAGGACGAAGCCCCATGAAAACTAGATTCAATCATAAGAACGGGCGCAGGATAGCTAAAAGTTCCCATAAGAGACAGATACATACCTACACCCACACTCCTATTTGCCAGCTAAGAATAATCAATAATCGAGATAAAAGTTCCCAATGATGCATTAACACTCAAATTATGAAATGACGTCTGATCAATCATAACAATATTCCCATTAAATGTAAAGCATACCACTTGAAAGAGAGAAGATGCTACGACTTGCATACTGTACATCCAATTCTAGCCTAGCAAAATATTGTAGTCAAGGGGCGCATCAACCACCTCATATGGTCTTCCCTCCCAATTGGACCTTAAGAGAAGGAAGAATCCTATGTAGCTGAAATGATCTACCATCAAAAGTTGTCAACATAGTAGTGGATTGAGACAACTCGGGAGAACCCAAACCATTCCAACATGACAGAGACATCACGAAAGAAGTAGCGCCTTCATTAATAACTGTGCGTTTGATGGTCATATGAAGACATTCTACATGAATCAAAAGATATACGTAGTAAGGCAAGTGAGGCTGTATTCCCATGGTTTCAAATTTGATAATAGAAGAAGAGTTATCATCATTAACCCCAAGAGAAGAAAGCAAGGCTCTCCTCTGCAAAGGACAAGTCTAAAGTACTTTAAGCACAGACATTGCATAAGGAGTTTGGCCCAAATCCTCAACAATGGAATAGTTCTGGGTGGCTTGGGAATTAGGATTGTGCCCTGAATGCTTTAGGACTCCCTTAGGAATGTGAGGTGAAACTTCAAGTTTATCCATAGGTTTTTCGATATGCAAATGGCTATCAGGTGGAGCGGGTTCCCTTCCAAGATCTGGTTCTGACGAACCATAATCCTTCGCACGAGTCACAACCTTAGTAGCATGCACCATGTTGATGCAACCATGACCAGTATTGGCCTCTGGCGGATTTTTATCTCCACCTGATGCACAATGAGGATCAATGGTCCTCGAGTTCATATTTTGATTATTCGGTAAATGATTAGTTATCACGGCTGGGCCCTGCACTATGAACCTCAAGGCATCTTCCATATGAGGGCACAAGTGAGTGCGGTGGTCATCTTTACATAAATTGTAAGGAAACTTTACCTTACGTTTAGTCTTCTTGTCCCCCCATCATTACGAGCATTCTTGTCATTATAATTAGTATTTTTGTTCTTATTGCCACCCTTACGATTATTTTTCACTTTTTTCTTATTCCTTCCAGGCTATTGGTTTCCCTTCTAGTTCGACGATTGCATGAAAATTACACTCGCCAATTGGGTAGGTTGAGACGAAGTCATGGCTTGTCCCGACGCGGATTGATTAATTGACAATTGGCTCACTTGTTTCACAACCAAATCCACAGGTTTGGTACTTGTACAACCCATAATTCCATTGGCATGTGGCCTAGGCTTAATATTGGGATCGAAACTAGATCACAGAGCATTAGGTATAATCTCATACAAAAGTCTGGATTGAGCATAGATCAAATCCAAATCTTGTTCCATAAATATTGCTTGTTCCTCGTTTTGGACTCCAGATGTAGAAACATCCTTCACGATGTAAGGTAACAACGACTTGAGGAACCACTCAAGGAGAAATTCTGGTGGTCTAAAGGCTTTAATCAACCGCTTCCATCTATGTCACTCTTGAATATGATCCAAGATATGTGTGGCTTTGTCTTGTTGAAATGTCGACAAGAGTTATGTACCAACATCGTAACATATGGGCAGCTGAAAGTGATTGACGAAAGTTATGGCAAGGTGATCAAATAAAATGTATGCCCCCCTTGGTAACTCTATATACCATTTTGTTGCAGGCCCGGTGAGGGTACGTTGAAATAGCCTGAAACGGATTGAATCATCATGTAAGGAATTGGAAGAGCACCAAAGGTGAAAATTAGTGACATGCTCACTAGGATCTTCTCCAGATTTTCCATCGAACTTAGGAATGTCTGAAGGAAGCTTGTTAGGGACGGCAGGCTAGGCCGTGTCATGAGATACTGGATCATTCATAAGTCTCTATAAGTTAGATAAGTTCAATGTTGCAAGGAAAGGGAGCCTAGGTTGAGCCAGTCTTTGCCACTCTCCCTGATAGTTTTGGTTCATGTAAGGCTGATTGCTATAAATACAATGGCCTTGGCCATAATAAATTCCTCCCATTTGACCCATATAGGGCTTCATGGAAGCATTGTGATGTGTGTTACCTTGATTATGCGGTGCTACAAATCCATAATTGGAAGATTAAGTAGGTTGTTGATATCCATACCCATAGGGTTGATAGTTATGTCCATACTGTGGTCCATAAGATTGTCCATGAGAAGCTCCATAAGGTGTCCCATGGGATGTCCCATGAGAATGTCCATAGTTAGGGATATGGGGAAATCCTTGAGATGGACCATAAGACAATCTAGAAACAGGGATATGAGCTCTCGACACAACAGGAGGTACTCGACTCTAAGATACTACCATGCGAGCAGTCGTGGTACGAACATGGCTAGTAGCGATTTTTCGGCCCGAAGGACCACATGAATGAGTGGGAGGAAGGGTTGTCAAAAATGCATTCAAAGGAGTAGGGTTCGAGGATGAAGGAACATGTGAAAGGATTTAAGTGGTGTTCCCAATGGTCACTTGTCTCGATTCTGGTATCCGCATATGATTACTAACACTAGGTCTAGGATGGACATGTAAGGTTGCTTCCGCCACTGGGATGGAAGGTGTAATGTGACTAGTTCTCACAAATATCTCCGCATGAAAAGGAATAGGAGTGCCCCTAGGCGTAGTGGTAGGTTCAACTTTCGAATCGACCTGATGTGTCGGATCAGGTGCAGGGATATCAGACATGCCATAATGAACATGACTAGTGCTTGTGGATTCATAATGAGTCTCGTCACCTAGTAACCAATACTGACGACCTGTGAATGAGGGATCATAACCAGAATCTGAAGGTATTTCCATTGAAGGGTCATATAAGGGAGTAGGATCTTCCTCCCCAACATCGTGAGGTTGAGAAGACATCTCTGTAATCTCATCCTCATGATCTGCCATAGTGTGTGAATCAAAGTGAGAAGTAGTCTTCCTGGACTGTCTGTTTCTCTCTCCCAAAGGAGGAGGAGATGTGGAAGGAAAAAGTCCTACTAAATGATGAGAATGGAAAAGCACCATACCCAAACCCACAATGACTCAAAAAATTAAAAGACTCGATCTAATTACGCAAAGCCTCGGCAAACTAGCGTGCACAGAGCATACACCTATAAAATGTAAATCCAAATCGTAAGAAAACAAGGGTAGGATATGTGAGCTCTCGAATGAAGCAGGTATGTCTCACCTAGGAGAGGCGTGAGACTCCCATACACAACAAGTGGAAGTTGGTAACCAATTATAGTGGCCCTTAGCTTCAACGCATATAGCGACTGTGTTGTCCAACCCCTACCTGGCCAGGACACCTGCAGAATAACCTCTGCAAAGTACCCCCTCGATAACCTAGGTAAGGAAACTAAGTTCACCTTAATATAATCAATGCTCAAGCGAAAAGTCGTAGGTGGGATTGACGGTATGGGTAGGGTAGCAAAGCCCAAAACTCTCGAAAGAGTTCCCAGATGCAAATAAAATTCTAGAAATATCTCCAGTGCTACTCAGTTACAACCAGGGGTCATCCCAATCATAACTACTCACATTTCATCATGCTTAACTCCCTTGTAAGAGGAGGATCCTGAGAACACTAATTATATAGAGGAATTTCACACTCTTACCTAGATAGACACATAAATGTTTCATTTAGTGGTCCTGGAGAATTTACTCACAATGAACTATTCCAAGACCCTAAAACCTAATCTTGTTGGTGCACCCTATAAAAGAAAAGAGTGTAATTCATTTTATTATGTGTTGATTTTAATTGGCTTATTACTCAAAGGGAAAATGGTCGTGCAACTAATGATGTTATGACGCAACAAGAAGTAAAATGCACACCTAACAATCAATGCAAATGCACTATGTCAAATGAAGAACATGGTATGCTACTATGTGAAGTGCAAAATTTTTCTTCAAATGAATATGCAATCATTCCTATTTAAAAATATGACTTACACTCTCCAAGCAAACCTAATGAAAGTACCATGGAAAATGCAAAATGCAAACAATGCATAATGATGCAAAAAGTAAATGTTTTTTGTATTTTTTGAATTAAATGAGATAAAAAGCAAAAGTATGACTCTACAACCCCCAGAATCTACAAGAACTACTAGACAACACCCAAGCAAAGCACCAAGGTAAAATATACATAATGCACTAATCCCAAAACAAAAATAGAAAATGAAATGACAAGAACATTTTAAAAAATTTAAACTAAAAAGCGTCTTTGGTCAGAAACAGGGGTATATACAGATTCCAGAAGCATCCAAGAAGATTCAGCAATCATCCAAACTCACCCATCAACACTTAATCTTCCCCAACAAGGCAAAAATAAGTGCATACGCAACTGTTGGCAGTAAATCCATGAATATACGCGGCTATTCTAGGAAAATGCGCGTATACACACAACTGTGAAGGAAAAACCCGTGTACAGGAATAAAAAGATATACAAAAGAAGGAAAATAGACAAGCTGAGAAAACATTTACTCCTATAAGACACTACTGGGAAAACATGCCCCTAGACCCGACTCAGAAACAGTGAAATCAGAGCAATTCAAGAACATTGAATGCCAAAAAACCCCCTAAGGAAATATCTAGGAACTCCCCAGTATGGTCGCCAATTCTGTTACGGAGAAAACTTCTTATGGCTCGGGGTGTACCACAACAGATAGAGTAACCACAGAAATCAATCTCTTCCCAATATGCAAGAGAAATAAAAACATCTAACGCTAAAGGATCTCGAAACATACATTATTCTAGATGGTTGATGTAGATCCCCATTGAGCTTTTCCAATCCCTCTTGTGTTAACAATTTTCTCTCTCAACAATCAGCAAACAAGAAAAGCATGCTATATAATGGTGTTAGACCTAATCTAGCATATATAATCAATAATTATAAGCAATTAAAAGCATCCATGGATTCAATATTCATTTAAATGCACACCATTGGATAGGAAAAGATATTTCTATTAATATAAATCAGAGATTACAAGAATGACAACCTCTGTCGGCACGTCTGTGAATAGGAGAAACTAAGTCCTCCACCTGAGCCTCCACCACCTCAATCCTCCATATCTCTATAGCAAGCTCACAAGAAAATGCAAGCTTGGGAAGAACACCAGGTGTTCCAAGGGACAAACGGATGCAGACTCAAGTACAAGCAATCTACGACAGCAATGCACTATAGTTTTCTTGCTCTTCATTTCCTCCTCCTCAATGTATCCAAAGGGTTCCTTATATGGTGCTTCAATGGGGTAATGGAAGGTAAAATCCAAGTGATCTCAAGGAATATGGAAGGCCAAGAGACAAGTGACTCAACTCCACATCAAGGAAAACTCCAAAAATATTTGGCCTTTTGCACACATCTCGATGTATAGGGGTTTAAGGGTTATATCCACGTATATATGGGACAAAGGGTTTAAAAGTCACATATGGAAAATAATGAGTGTTTTTAGGGATGACCTTGGAAACATCAAAGGTACAAAAATATTCCATGGGGTCCAAAGAGTCTAAAGAGGGACAGGGAAGGCCATAAATGTGTGATATACCATGTGTGGTAAAATCATCTCTAACAATGCTTCAGCCCATTTTTGTACCTCAGATTTACATTTTATGTGTGTGTGTGTGTGTGTGTGTGTGTGTGTGTGTGAGAGAGAGAGAGAGAGAGAGAGAGAGAGAGAAACTTTATTTATAGAGTTGTGTGCAAAAAATGTGATGTGTGAAATGTATGTCTACTTATGAATTTACGTGCATAATTTTATGTTATAATGGATTTTTAATTATGAGAAATATACCAATATAAGACATAATTAGCTAAGGAATCCCCCATGGTATTCAAATGTCTCGGTATATGTTGATATGTGACTTTCTAAAACGACCTTTCTAAAATTCTAACCCTTCGAAATCTATGAAGGAGTAGGGGGTTTTGGATGGTGTAGACCCGATTTAGCTGTTGAACAACTAGTTTGAAGTCTAGGTAAACCCTAATCTCCCTTACATCACTATCTAGGGATTCCGTCAACAATCCAATCATCACATGATACTCTGGGATATTATTGGTGGATGGACCTAAACAAACACCCCCTAAACTCACTAGATCACCTGTAGGAGAGTACAGTACCCAAGATGTCGATGCAATATTTAGCGTGTAATGATTAGAACCATTAGAGAATCTAGAAAAAGCGGTCATATATCCATTATACATAGGACATACATAAGTATAGTTTGAAAATACATCTTAAATCACACAATAAACCACACTTTTCAAAACAAGCACACAACAATCTATAAACAGTATTTACAAAGAGAGCCTATGCTAGAAGACCTAGGCACAGTATCTTTTAAGGTAGAACCCGTTACGAGGCTCACCCATGGATGTCCCATCATATTATACTAACTCATATGCACCGTTTTCCAAAACGCAGCTGATAATGTAAGTCTTGTGCCACATAGATTTGAATTTCCCTTCCCCCAGCTTATCATGCTTCTGGTCATAAGCCAAGACCATATCTCCTTCATTAAACGAGAAGGGTTGAACAGTTATGTCAGATTGGGCTTTCATCCATAGTTTTTGTGCCTCATTTGCTAAGGCATCATCCCAGCGAGTTTCATCAAGATTATTTAGGTACAAAAATCGTTCTTCTTCTATAGTGGCGTTAGGAAAAAGTTCTACAGCGAGATTTATAGAAGGAATCTCATATTCTATTGGGAGAGTTGCTTCCAATACATATACCAATTGAAAAGTTGTGAACCCGGTGGAAGACTTCATAGTGGTCCTATAGGCCCAAAGTGCAAAAATAGTTGTAAATTCCGATTTGATTTGGCCTACCCTACCATACATTGAAGCATGGTTTTAAACACTTTATTTATTTCTTCAACCTGGTTGTTGGCTTGAGGGTAGTAATGCATAGAGTTATCGTGGAGAAACCCTAACTTTACACTAAGTTATGCCATCATTTTGTTTTTGAAGTATGACCCATGATCAGTCACAATGGCCCAAGGAATCCCGAACCTTGCGATAATATGGTTAAATAAGAAAAATGGAGATGTTCTCCCATCTTCAGCATATGTGGGCATAACCTCAACCCATTTTGTAAAATAGTCCACATCCACAATAATTTAGCCATGCCCCGTGGCTAAGGTAGGCCTACAATGCATGAAGTCTATGCACCATTTTGGAAAAGGGCCAACTGCTACGACAGAGTGGAGAGGATCTGGATGGGTGTGCTTCTTAGTGGTAAACATTTGACAGGGAGGGAATTTCTTGACAGTTTCAATACAGTCTTTGAAAATCGAGGGCCGGAAATACCTTGCATGCAAAATTTTATGGGAAGTAGCCAACCCACAGAGATGACCACCACAAGCTCCAGAGTGGCAATCATTTAAGAATATTTCAGCTTCTTTATGTGTAAGACAATGTCACAATATAGAATCGATTGCACGGAGGTATAAGGTATCATTCAAAATGAGATAGTATTTATCCTTGTGGCAGATGGGATGACGCTTATCACGAGTGGAGGTGGGCTGATATCGTAGAGTCTGTAGATAAATAATAATATCTCCATACCATGGATCAATCATACTAATGACAAACAATGATTCATCAGGCAATGAATCGATGGGATCTGTTTCCTCCATATTATGGGGAAGGTCGCATATAAGCTCAACAAAAACAAGGGACTTCTTGGAAGTGGTTTTAGAAAACTCCAACTCAAATTCTTGGAGGATAATGATCCATCGTAAGTATTTTCCCCCAAGTACCTGACACATCAAAACGTAGTACATGGGGTTAGATTCAGGATAAACAGTAGTAATGCGAAGCAAAATATAGTGACGAAACTTCTGGACAGTGATGACCATGGCCAGAGCTAGTTTCTCCACATGCGAGTATTGGGTTTTGGAGTGTAGAAGACTCTTACTAGCATAGTAAATCACATGCTCTAGGTCATTTTCATCTTTTTGAACTAGGACCATGCCTATAGTTGACATCGATGCAGCCACATACAAAGAATAATCTTTAGTATAATCAGGAGGTTGCAACACAAATGCATGGGTGAGAGCATGTTTGAGGTTGTCAAAGGCATGTTGCATGAATTCATCCCCAAAAAAAGGTGTATCCTTTTTAAGAAATCACATGAAACCATGGGTCTTTTCTGTGTAGTTGCAGACAAAACGATGTAGAAATTTTTCCTTCCCTTGCAAACTTTGGAGTTTTGTTACATTAGTGGGAGTGGGTAGATCCAGGATGGATTTGATCTTGAAAGGATCAATACATATGCCAGCCTTAGACACGGTGAAACCAAGCAATCGGCCAGTTTCGACACAGAAAACACATTTGTTTGGGTTAAAATGAATGTTGAAATGACGACATCTAATAAAATGGCTCTTAGATGATCGACATGAAGGTCTCACTGCTTAGAGTGAGTAGGCAGGCCATCGAGATAGGGATCCACAACATGTTTGATATCATGAAAAGCGTATGACATGGCATGTTGAAATGTAGTGCCATAAGTTTTTAAGAAAAAAAGTAATTTGCGATAGACAAAGGTCCCCCATGGGAAAATCAAGATCATGTTATGTTGATCTGAAGGGAGGATTTCAATCTGATTATAGCCGAAAAATCCATCCATGAATGAAAAGATGATGCTTCCAGCACAGTTATCCATTATTTGATCAATATGGGGAATGGGGAAATTGTCCTTGGGACAAGCCCAATTCAAATCCCTAAAATCGATGCGAACCTTGATAGTACCCTGCTTTTTGTTCACAGGAACTATATTGGATACCCAATAAGTTAAAGCTACGAGGTATATGAAACCATCCCTTAGATTTTTTTCAAATTCCTTCTTAATGGTTGCTGCTTTTCATGGATGCACCTGGTGTAATTTTTGGTGAACTGGCTTGGCACCAGGGTAGGTTTTGATCTCGTGAACGACAATGGAGGAATCAATCCATGTGTTAGAATAATCAACCCATAGTTTACTACCTTAGACATTAATTTAATTATTTTTGTCTTATTTTCCTAGTTCATGTGTCCCACCTTATGCAAGTTGTCAATTACCTATCCATAGTGGTCCAACTTGCCTTATTTGACCCATGTAGTGCTTGGGAAACCTCAAGGAATCAAATTTGCTTTATTCTTGGCCTCCTAAGCGCCCTTCTACTTTTTCTACTTTATTGCCTGCTTTTTCAGTGTTTTAAGGCAAAAGGAAAAGCTAGACTAGGTGAGGTTGACTAGTTTTTCGTCCTACACATGCTCCTCTCCTTTCTCCTTGGAAAAGTGTTGGGCTATAGGGAAGACCTGGGTTTTATACCTTTAACTTCGCACCAACAAAAGACCCAGAGATTTGGCCCTTTCGGCAACAACCTGTGAACAGGTTGCAGTCTCACCCGAAACTGCTATGGGGTGCCGCAGAACCAGGTTTCTGCAAGCAGAAGAAGGATATTACAGTACCTTTAGCTTTTAAACAGATTATAAATATAAATCACAGAGCTTAACATTCACTTATTTAGATTTGTAGTTAGATAAACAAACAGTGTCTTGCGCAACCCTTTACTGGGAGTTCACAGCAAAGTTATTATCTAGCAGTGATCTTTACTTATCAGATATATAAATATTAATGCATGAAAGAACACAACAGAAACAACACACAGAACCACGACACAAGATATAATGTGGTTCACCCCCAGTGTAGGGGTTACATCCATAGAACTATGTTTTATTCAACTTTCTACAAAAACCACAGTTCTGATCTGCACACTCAGCTGCAGATCCCTTCAAGTCCTCAAAGTCGCACACACAGCTGCAGGCCTCTGCGCACACAGCTGCAAATTTCCTTAATCACCCAAAACCCTCTGCGCACATAGCTGCAGAGGTTGTCCATGCACACAGCTGGGACTTAACCTTTTCTTACAAAATAGCCTTACCTTCGCATCAATTCCTCTTACACAAAAAGCCTAACCTAACTTCTTTACAAGAGTGCATATTTATACAGCGCACTTATTACAAAACCATGGGCTTAAACCACGGGCACCCCGAACCCAAAACCCTGGACTTAAACCATGGGTTTATTACAAAAAGAGTACTTTGACTCAACCCCGACACCCCTAAGACTATTTTGAGTCATACAACTTCCACAACAAAACCACGGAGTTACCAAAATTAGGAACCTTTAAGGTGTGCACCCCAACAGGCCCCTAAGACTCACCAGTGTCCCGTCCCAGGACACTCTACTGTTCTTTTGGTCCATGAAATTTGTCAGCTAAGAGAGTGTACTGCTTGTTGAGACCGCGCATAATATTGTCAGCTGCTTGCTCCTTTTCGACCAACTCCTGCAAAACTGTGGCTGATGCTTCACTGGCCTTGTCCTGTGCAAATGCATCGTATTCCTTCAAAACTTTAAGTTGGATGTCCACAGCAGTACTCAAGTCTAAAGCTTCACTGATAAGCCGCTGCAGATAATTTTCCACTTCTGTTGCTCTTGCTCGGCACGACTCAATTTCCTGCTGGAGTTCATTTCTTCGCTTTACATTGAGCATTTTCTCCATAGGCGGCAAAGTCTTAATTGCCACTTTTACTGCATCCAACTCTGTCTGTCACTACCTGATGGTTTCTTGCAACTGTCCAACTTCTGGATGTTCCTGTAATGTGTTCCAGGCCTCAACACTGTCTTCTAGCAGCTTTGCTGCGCTACTCACAATATCGGAGATTTTTGCCGTGGAGGCCTAGATATCTGCTCGGCGTTGCTCCTTGACCTCTGGTGGGGTTTCCGGGTTGATGCGGAGTTGAAGATTCGAAATTTGAGCCTCATGCTCTACTTTGAGCTTCTCTATCTCACTATGAGACTGTTGTGTGTATTCCTTCAGCCTGACTAATCTTTGTTCTAGTTCTTCCACCTGCTGCACATCGAAGTCAGGAAGACTTCGACATGTTTCATCCAAAATTTGGACCAGTGTAATCCGCTTACGTTCTGCATCCCTCTTTCTCTGCTTTGCTACCTCTATTTGCGCTACGAAGCCCTACTGCTATCTTATGACATTTTCTAACTACATGTGCGAATATTGGTCTCGTGCCTGGAGTTCGTTCATAATTGTTGACTGAGAGAGATGTAGCTCCACCATGGACATCTTAGTGTAATCTATTCCCGCCTGCATACTCATCTCTGAATGAGATGCTACATCCGTTAATATGAGAGCTGCACTGGAGACTTGTCCTTTGTCATTTATGGCCAGCCATTGCCGAAGGTCTCGCTACGCGGCGACTGGGGCACCGCTTGCTGGGGCACCAGTCAGTGATTTCTCCGCTAAGTCCTTCAGCTCTGAAACATGCTTTGCTACACCGGTGAGGGCCTGTAAGTGCATATCTGCAAATTCTAACCATTTCTGGGTGAGAGTTTCTATGGACTTTGATAGAGCTTGAGCAAGCTCCTCACTTGTTAGGGCGGCCTCTTCGACAATATTCTTGTCCTTCGACGCCTTGGTTTTCTTTCGGGACTATGGCTTGTTTACTTCCTCTACTTCCAGTGTCTTGCGCTTATGCTGCCTATTAGGGTCTGAGGTAGTTTTACCCGAGTCTTCTACTTATTCTTCTTCGTCTTCATTTCCACCATCTCCTCCCTAGTCGCTTTCAGTCTGTTGCGACTCAGTTTGTTCATCACTATCTTCGGGAGGGTCTTGCTGCTGCGTGTGACTGGGGCCTGCGTCCATATCGGTGACAGGAGGGATAGGAATCTTAGGTTTTGTTCCTGCGTCTTTTAACCATTCTATCGACCACTATTGTACTACTGCGAGGATGTCATCTTTAGTCACTACATATGGCAACTTAAACCATTAATGCTTCTTATCTTCGCAAGCCTGGATAAAAATATGGTGCATATCGGCCCTGAAAAGGACTGCTCCAACATACTGAGAGAACAACTCATTACTGAGCCATGGGGTTTTTATAATCTCATATGAGATACTCATCATATAAAAGGCAAATACAAAGTTTTTCATATATTGGTGTGTTTTATCCTGTGAAACCCACAACAAGGCATACTTGGCTGCGCCAGGCATGTTCGTTAGTACAGCAGCAAACTGTGCTTCAGTAGGTTCTTTCCATCCTACCAGTGTGATGAGGAAAATCAACCATGAGTAGTGGAGGGTCCTACCTTTCTCCTGCGTGTCGTGAGCGTCTTCAAGGAATTCCTTGGCAAGATACACTGCCCAGTTGTAGCTATAGCCTTCGGCGTAGTTGATAGCAATTTTGATGATCGGGGCAAGCACTTCAGTTGGTCTGCATTTTCGCATAATTTTGTATGCTAATAGCTCGGATGTGAAGCAAATGTTCTGCTCTTGAATTGCAGAAGTGTGATACCCGCGTTTCCCCTTCATCAGGCCAAAGCGCTCCTTCATGCTTTGGGCGAGATTCATAGCATCATGCTTTGAGGGAAATTCTGTCCCCGGATCAAGCCCTGCCATTGGTAAGCCTATGATCCTATGAATGAGCTCACCATTAATAAGAATTTTCTTATCGCCGATCCATAGGTATCCGTCATGTACTAACGCCAGCAGTTGCTTGACCACAATGGTGACCTGTGTGATGCGACCAAAATGGGGAACATCGAGCATCTTCAGCAAACCAGCTAGATCCATGCCAGCAGCCCACTATTTTACTTCTAATAAGGTCGCCCCAGTCTCTTGGTATTTAACAAAGTGTAAATATTGGGCTAGTGTGAACTGTGGAAACTTCCCACGATCATTCGTGTCATGGTCGGCATACTTAAGCCAGTCTATTTTCCCTATCATCGTTCCTACTAGCTGCACACCTGGTGGCACCGAAGGGGTGCATATAGTGAACTTAGCACTCCGTTGAGGCAGTTTCATTCCTGGTCGAATAGGCAGAAGATATGGTGGCCTCTACGGGGCAATGTCCTCATCCCCTTCAAGTGGGATCTCTGCTGAGCCAGGCGGATTCATCCCTGGATCCTTCGATGTTTTCCCTGATTGCTTATGTCTGTCTCCGTTCCACTTAGAACGAACTTCAGGCTTAAACTGTTTTCTGGCAGATCGTGTCTGCATTGGTGGGGTCGGTGCTGGTAGAGTCTCTTCACGGGCTGCAGGCTCTGGTGGGGGGGAAAAAATGTTCTGCAGACCTGTCTATTCAAATTATGTCAATAGGTCCTGGAGTTCATGATCAGCTAACATGGGTTCAATTCTGAAATTCAAGGAAATGTGAAATGCGATTTCCCCATACCCGGGTGTCTTCATATACAATCCATCGACCAAATCTGCCATAAATGTGTATTGAAGGTTCCAAATCTGATAGAGATCCTGTTTCCACGACGCTAGATCTTGGCGGATATCATTATGATAGGCAATTAAGGCAATTAAAGTACCGGCGCCTCCAAATCGACAGTGTTCCAACGGTCGTCTTTTGAGCTACTGCACAACCAGATCTGCAGCTGTGTCACAATAAGGACCTTTGACCCCATATTGACCTTCGTCACATCCTGACAAGTTCGGCGACCAAGATGTGAGCTTCGATCCCACATGTCGGTACTTGATTATTTCTTTGTCACCAGACATATTAGCATGCCCAAGCCCGACCGTCGTGTACCAATTCTCTACTACAGGTGCCCAGATATGTATAAGCCTATGTACCCATTGGGGTACATGTTTCCATGCTTGGTAGTAGTGCTCCAAGTGTTCCTGTGAGCCACTCGGCCCATCGATCCTGCTACACACCTCCTGAGGCTGATCCACAATTCTTAAGCGAAGGGATTTCTGACAAGCTTCCCAACTAGGAATGTACTGTCTGTGACCATTCCACCATCTGGCTGTCGTAGCTCTAAATGCTGAATCCAAAGTCTTCATTTTCTGCCAGTGTGGTATCTGGGATTAGAATTGCTCAATAAACTTTTATGGGTCTGTCAAACCATCAAAATTAGGCAAGGTTCTTGTCTGCGAGAAAAGCCATCTAAGAGACTTGGTAATTCTTGCATAACGGTGGCCATGTAGCTCATACAATCTGTTCTACCAATTCTCTAGACCATCATTTGAGTCTTTCATATAGGAGCTATCACACTGCCAATCCATAATACCTTCGGCACTGGGGTCAATATAATCTTCTTCCTTCACTGTGATGTTATAGATGTGCTCCAGAACATCCTGATCTTCGTTTCTGAGTGGTTCTGTGTATCTTTCTCCCTGTGAGATATCCAGTGGTACGATGACTCACAACTATTTCCCTTCAAAAATCATTTGTCTCTTCTTAAGGTTAATAACTGCAGCATTTTCCATTGCCCACTCAATACCTAACAAGGCGAGATAGGGATTGTTGTCATCAATGATCTCAATAACTTCGAAGTCTGCTACAGTATAGACGCCATCAATATCTACTGGAACATTAGGGAATCGTCCGAGGGGCACAATCTTTTGTTGATTGGCTAACCTCAACTGTATAGGGGACCAGGCGAGGGTAGGTTTTCCCATTTTTTCCCAGGTCTGTTTGGTTAAGACATTTACCTCTGATCCTAGATCCAAAATAGCATCAGTCATATCATACTCTCCTATCTGAGCATTCAATCTCATTTCCCTGCCAATTCTTTTGACTCTATTAACAGGTTTTTCTTGACCAGAACTTTGCTAAGGTTCGCAGGAAGCAATAAATTTTTGCAAGTCACTTAAAGCATTCTGATTCCTTAAGAGTTTTAGACAACTCTGTAAGAAGGAGGACAGGGTACTTACTTTATCCGTCGAATCTTCTTGCGGTTGCAACTGTTGTTGATGTGGTTGCGGAGGTACTACTGATGTACTAGAATCCATAAAATATTTATGGGCTTCCATGAATGTCTCTTTCTCTTTTTCAATATCAAAGGTGGGAACTTTCACAGGGGCCTTACGAGCCCAAGCTTCGCCAAGCTGGTCCTCCTTAGTTTGTATGTGCGTCGTAGCTCCGCTCCAGGTAACAACATTAATGGCTGGGTCATGTCTTTGCTCGACAGAAATCATCTGAAGATTCTGAGTAGGGGCACTGTTTCGTTCCTGAATCCTAGCTATCAACCATGGGCACCACTCGATCACATGATCTACTACTCGGCAATACCGACATGTCATAGTGGGGTTCCAACAGTCGCGAGCCAGATGTCCAGCCTAGTTACAGTTATAGCACACCACCTGACTGCGTCCTCTGCCATCCATACCGCCACCACCACGACTTCCAAAAGCACCTCTATCTGATGCCCCACCGTGGGAGCCATAGCCATCATTGCTCGGTCCCTCATTTTGTACCCGATAGGCATCGTAGGTGCACTCTCTCATGAAGTCACAACTGTGACATTCATCTTCATTATGTCCTACGGACTTACAGAATTTACAATAGGGGTTCTTAGGTACTTGACTATACCTCTGTAGCAAATAGCAGTCTTCGGGGTGATGCTGCCCTGTTGTTCTGCAAAGCTCACAATAAAGAACTTGCAGGTTAAACGGGTTTGGCGCACCAATATTCAGGTGATTTCTTACCACAGGATAGTGTTCCTTGGCATGACCTTCTGTGCGACATTGTGTACACCAAACCTCTTCGCGACCGGTTTTTCCTTGCTTCATATCGCGAAGCTCCAGAGCCATCACTGTCAACTGCGCTTGGATTTGAGTGATACCAAAATTGTCTGCAACATGGGCGGTTTCAAGCTTCATCGCGATTTCCAGAGCCTCCTGCTGGTCAGCAACCTTCTATTGCATGAGTGGAGTTCGGATATGCGGTAGCAACGCTGCAATGAACCATTCCTTGTGCTGTGCAGGTCCAATGGTAAAACTGACTTGGTCTAGCAGGACTTTGAACCTCTAATAAAAGTCCCACACTGATTCGCCACGCTTCTGCTAAATCTCTTTCAACTCCGTGATACACTGCGACTCTGATTTCAGATTTTTAAATTCCTTTATCATTGCTGCTTTTATTTCAGGAAATGCATGGTTCTGAGTGCTGGAAAACTTCATGAACCAGGTCAGAGCGCGGTCTCTGAAAAAAGTAACTAGCTGCGCTCTTTTTGTATCTTGATCCGTAATGGACTTAGCAGTCCACACTGCTTCACATAAAAACTAGAACTGTTTTGGATCCTCTGATCCAGTTCCTTTGAAAATAGGGAGCTTAATGTCATCATGCATGTGGGCCATAGTGGATCTAGGGGGGGTGGGAGGGGGATTGGAAGTAGGCGGGGGGGAACTTACTGGGGTAGACTGACCTGCGATAGGGGTACTCGGGCTAGGGTGACTTTCAGACTGCGACGGATTCTTAGGGATAATAGGTCTTCGCTGCGGGGTTACCGGAGGGTTTCCAACAGAAAGGGTTTCTTCGGGTTCGGGATCAACGGGATTTACAGGGGAATACTTGGTATGCTAACCCTGGGACTAGGATGGAAAATCTCGCTTGTACCTTTTTCCACTTTGCAACAAACCACTTTGCTCGTCGAAGGTATTTTCACTTGCAAACATAGGTTAGTAATACAAAATATAACAGTCTGATTCAATGAGCAATATACCTTTTTCAGCTAATAGCATTTTAATTCTCAAAATAAATGAAGTCAAAAACTTACCCCTGGGTCCTTTGAAAAACTGTCGCTCGGCTTCACTAAAGGAATTACTCGTGTCGATGGCGAACTCCGTCACAAAGGCTTCAAGGGTTCGCGTTGTCTAGAAATCAACAGCATGGGATATCTCGTTGTTCACCATTTTCAGTATATTAATTCTCGCGGGGGTCCAAGCAAGAAACTGACATTCTTGGAAGTTCGTCCTTCTCTCTGTTAACCTGGATAACCACTGGTGCAACTCTATGTGGATACTACCAAAGAAAATTTCATAAACATCACAAAAAACATACCTTTGTAAAAAGTATTTTGCACTACGACGCAAATCTTTGTTCTCTTGCTCAGTGAATTTTAGATAAGTCGCGTCAAGCCAATCACCGATTTCCTTCATAGAGGGTCTCCAGAACATAGCCCTCGAGGTACGATGTAAACCCCTCTTGAGCAGATACTGAGTTCAACCGGCAACGGAACCAATTTGTTGGGCTATAGGGTAGACCCGGGTTTTATACCTTTAACTTCGCACCAACAAAAGACCCACAAAGTTGGCCCTTTCGGAAACAACCTGCGAACAGGTTGCAGTCTCACCCGAAACTGCTATGGGGTGCCGCAAAACCAGGTTTCTGCAAGCAGAAGAGGGATATTACTGTACCTTTAGATTTTAAACAGATTATAAATATAAATCACAGAGCTTAACATTCACTTATTTAGCTTCGTGGTTAGATAAACAAACAGTGTCTTGCGCAACCCTTTACTGGGAGTTCACAGCGAAGTTATTATCTAGCAGTGATCTTTACTTATCACATATATAAATATTAATGCATGAAAGAACACAACAGAAACAACACACAGAACCACGACACAAGATATAACGTGGTTCATCCCCAGTGTAGGGGTTACGTCCACAGAACTGTGTTTTATTCAACTTTCTACAAAAACCATAGTTCTGATCTGCACGCACAGCTGCAGATCCCTTCAAGTCCTCAAAGCCGCGCACATAGCTGCAGGCCTCTGTGCACACAGCTGCAGATTTCCTTAATCACCCAAAACCCTCTGCGCACACAGCTGCAAAGGTCATCCACGCACACAGCTGGGACTTAACCTTTTCTTACAAAATAGCCTTAGCTTCGCAACAATTCCTCTTACACAAAAAGCCTAACCTAACTTCTTTACAAGAGTGCATATTTATACATCGCACTTATTACAAAACCATGGGCTTAAACCATGGGCACACCGAACCCCAAACCCTGGACTTAAACCATGGGTTTATTACAAAAAGAGGACTTTGACTCAACCCCGACACCCCTAAGACTATTTTGAGTCATACAACTTCCACAACAAAACCGCGGAGTTACCAAAATTAGGAACCTCTAAGGTGTGTGCCCCAACAAAAAGCATGTATGAGTTGTCATTCCATCACTCTTTAGCTTGCCTAAGCCATTTTGCTAATTCGTGAGCTCCATGACAGATTTGGGATCAGCTTTTTACACCTATGGGGGATTTGCTTAATTTTAGTAACCCTGCTTTATGCTAGATTCGAATTGCTCCTCATGCATTCGAATCCCTGATGTATTTTATTTATACAGCAACCTATTATTTTATAGGGTTGGCTATTGTACACTGAGTTAATACAGTTTAGTGTTCAGCTCCAATTTCAATCTCTTTTGTGAGTGATTTTGCATGATCAATTGTTAATTGTTGTGAGTAAAATTAATCTATCACTGGGTTCAATTTCCACATGGTATCAGAGCCATTGTACGTCGATTTCTCTCCTTCAAAATTGTTTTGCAGGTTCGACATCAGTGACTGGGATCCTTCTACTGACAGCTGGGACAGATTTTCTAAGCTATGGATCAATCACAGAAAACTATCTTGACTCCCTTCAATTTCTTTGAATGGAAAGCAGAGATGGAGATACTGTTGAGAGCGAAAGGCCTCTATAGGGTGACTATGGAAACAGAAGCAGAGCCCAATGCAGTTGCAGAGAAGATAAAATGGCACAACAGGAGGGATGAGGCCTATGGTCTCCTGTGTCTGAGTATTTCCAGAGACCTCCTTTTCCATCTTGATGGATTGACATCACTGAATGAAGTATGGAAGAAGCTGTCTGATCTTTTTGGAAAGACAAATGAGATAAGGGGAGATGAAATCGAAAATGAGCTGATTTCTCTGAGTCCAAATAGCTTTGAATCCCTGCAGCTATATTTCTCCAAGTTCAAAGCACGTGCCTTCCAGCTGAAACAGTGTGGGATCGAAAATAAGGATGACCAGCTCATCCTGGCCATTCTCTCGAAGCTAGGCCCTGACTATTCAGTGTTTTTTTTGACCTTCTATACCACAAAACTAACAGCTCGAACCTGGAAGATGCCTAGCCTTGCATATTTCATGGAATCTCTCACACAAGAACAGGATAAGCTGGTGATGATGGGCACCATAAAACCATCCAAAGATCAAGCTCTGATTGCTGGAGATTCGAAGGTGGATTCAAAAAGC
>LPNX010760271.1:3643-14453 GCA_001517045.1 Pseudotsuga menziesii | reverse complement strand
AGACAAGAAACAGTCTTCGGAGGAGCCACAAGGTTCCAAGAAGAACTACCAGAAGAAGAAAAACAAAGGTGAAATGAGCAAGTGCGCATACTGCAATAAGGGTAATCACACTGAAAGCTCGTGTATGAAGAAGCAAATAGACATGCTGACCCAACTCCTGGAGAAGAATGGCATCTCCCTTCCAGACAGCTCAAAGAAGAGAGAAGGAGGATCAAGTTCAGATGACAGAGAGAGAGTTCATGCAATTGTTGCTGGCACATCAAGCTCACCCAGTTTTATCATTGATTCTGGAGCTTCAAGACACATGGTTTTGACCAAGGAGGCCTTCTCCTCGCTTGACATGTCGAAAGGACCACCTATAGTACTGGGAGATCACTCTGTCACTGAAAGTTTGGGCAAAGGGAGGATTGATCTTGATCATGGTCAATTCAGCAATGTCTTGTATGTGCCTGGCCTTGCCTCCAACCTCTTGTCAGTGTACCAGATGACCCACACTGGGTCTCCTAAGAAAGTCATATTCTCCCCTAATGAAGTTGAGATCACAGAGATTTCAAGTGGTAGAGTCATTGCAAAAGGAGTTGCGAATCATGCTCAAAAGGTATACATGTTCTCACACTTCCTACCCTACTCAAACCCCTCTGCTCTTCTAATTCATGCTAATGAGGCTAGCAAGCTTTGGCATGAAAGATTTGGCCACCTAAATTACAAGTATCTTTCTGATCTTAGTGAAAAAGAGATGGTCATAGGGTTGCCCAAGATAAAATTTTAAAAAAGGAGTCTGCCAAGGTTGTATCCTAGGAAAACACCCAGAGCACAAATTTGAGAGAGCTAGTCATGAGAGAACCTCTGCACCCCTCGAGCTGATCCACAGTGTTGTTGCTGGCCCATTTCCTCATATGTCCATGAGTCAAGATAAATATGCATTGACCTTCATTGATGATTTTTCCAGGTATTGCTGGGTTTACTTCCTGAAACACAAGTCTGAAGTTTTTGGCATATTCAAAGCCTTTAAGGCTTTGGTTGAGAACCAGTCTGGGAGGAAACTCAAGGTCCTCATATATGACAATGGTGGTGAGTATGTCAAGTCTGAGTTTATTAATTATTGTGCAGATGTAGGTATTGTAGAAGGAGCAAGTCGATATAATTCGACTTGAAAGAAGACCGACTTAGTCAATCAACCGACTAAGTCGATGGACCAACCTAGTCGGTCGGCCGAGTAAACACAGTAATTAAGTCTGCTAACTAATAGTTGTGTCGATTCACCGAACCGACAGGTAGTTATCTTGTAACTGTTTGTAATCTGTATATATTAGGCTGTTGAGCCTCACAAGAACCCAGTTCAGTTCTTGGCTTTGTACGAACTATTGAAAATAATATAATCCATTCATCCTATATGTTCTTGTCTCTTATCTCTGTGTATATTTCTGTATATTTTTGTATGTATTATTGGTAACCTTATGTGATCTGTGAGATTACAACATTGGTTCCGTTTCCAGTAGTACATAACTGGAATATATGCTCACATATGATACCAGATCAGGAGATAAAGGACTGGTGGGAGCGTAAAATTGCTAACTATCTACGAAATTACGCACGAAGGAACAGATTGTCCATCGCAGAAGCAAAAGCCATATTTTTCACTGAGACTCACGAAAAGTTTGTCGAATCCGTCCCACACCTGCTGAAGGAGATTTTGGATAAGAAAACCGGACAAGACTAAAGAAGAACAGTTGTTCCAGAAACTGATCCGAGGAGGACGTACAAATCTATCGGAGTGGATCGAAAAGATAGCCGACGAATTCTATGAGGAACAAGCAGTCGAAGACAGGACTTCTGTGGAAACTGTCCGACAGAAATTTTTCACAGAATTTACTGATCAATTCTTGTGTTCCTTGCTGACTTTGCTGTTCAAGTTTTTAATAGAAAAAGGAGCAGTCCATATTGTCGAAGCTCGACCACTATTACGCGAACCACCCTCAAATACTAACTGGGCAGAGAAACAGAAGCAGTGGGAAAAATTCATCGCTGAAAGGGAGTGGGAATACTTCCTGAGTAAATAGACACTATCCGAGCTTTCTAAAAAAGCGTCGGGTAGGCTATGTGGGGGTAGTTGGTCATGTGTTGGACTTAGAGCATAGTGGATCCTAGTCGACCAGAGTTTTAGTTGCCAGTAATGAATGATCAACCGAAGAGGACCTGAAGGCATAGTACTGTACGAAATTATGTCGGACATTAAGAGAATCGAAAGGGACGAAAGACAGCAGAGAAGGGAAGCCAGACGAGAAAGAGCCGTAGAGCTGCAGCAAAACCCTAGGGAGACCGACCATGATGACGTACCGCCAGAGTCGGGTCATGACCGACGCAGAGAGGGCGAAGAAGAAGAGGCGTCCCCTAACGATGATGAAATGTGGATAGAGCAGCCAGAAGCTCTCCAACTAATTGTTCCCGACGAAGGAGTAACCCTTTCCTCAGTAATTCCACGTACTAGAATACAAACTATTATAGAAGACGACCTTCGACTAAGAGCTGGCGACATTACACTCTGGAGTCGACTAGGTGACGAACCATATCCGGGTCGACATCTTGTTATACGTCGACCGATCGAAGGGAACTGGGTGACCTTTCAAACGGCACCCTCCTTTCGTAGTATCCACTTGCTCCTGCCGACACATGAAGGAGCACCCCCCCTGCCACATACAACTTTTGAAGATATCCAAGAGTCAGACCTGAGCACACAAAGTGATAGTGGGCCACTGAAAAGACAAATTATCAACAATCCACTGTACGGTGAGAAAAAATCGACCACCGACGGAAGCACAAGTTCCGTCGACCAAAACCCCATCGCCACCCCCATAGGTTCGACCATATCAACAACCCCACCTCTTTCATCACCACCCACAACACCCACACCACCCACCCCGCCAACTTCAGAGAGTAGTGAAAGTGACTCCGACATGGGTCACGGATCTACTTAGATTCCCCTTTATGAGGGCAACAAAGACCCCAGACGACATTGGTTCATCTGTGAGTCGATATGGGAGGCCAATAAGGTAACAGAAGAAGATCGCCAGATGGCCCAGTTCGCAGGAGCCCTAAGGAAAAGAGCTCTAACATGGTATATGACATTTTCTGAATGACAGCCCAGAGCAACAAAATCAGAGATAAAAGCACAATTCCTATCATTTTTTAAGACCCCAGATGCCAAACACCTGGCCGCTAAGAAGCTGAAAACGACATCACAGAAGCCAGGAGAAACAGTCCACGACTACGATAAACGATGGAAGGATCTATTGAGCCAGTTAGACTATACTATTGATGAACAATTACTGATTCAATGGTTCCTTGCAGGACTCTCACAGAAGGTTCGCCGACACATCAGTTTGGAAACTTTCAAGTCGTATGAAGATGCACTGACAAAAGCTCTAGAGGTGGAGATGGATGAATATATACCTGCATATCCGACTGACCACCGTTTGGAGGAACAGCTGGAAAACGTGCAGAAGTCCCTGAAAGAGCTCACACTCAAGAACCAAGAAGTCTGGTGCACTAACTGTTCAACAGCCGGACATTCCAAAGATAATTGTCGACAGCAATTCAGCCGACAAGATGTCCGTTTTGTGCATACAAAGGAGTTTTGCGACATTTGCCAGGAACATGGAGACCATTCTACAGCTGACTGTCCTTACAATATGAAGAATGGAAAGGCTTCCTGGTGTGCTATCTGCAAAACTGCAAATCACAACACAACCGACTGTCATCTTAACCTGAAAAATAGACAGAACTACCAGGCCGTCTACCAGACAAATGCAGTAGCACAGAACACAGAGCAAAACAATAACAACAACCAGAACGGGAAACGCAATGACGGCCGATGATATGAACGCCGACATGACAATCGACGACAAGGGTTTGGAAGAACAGGTCGATTCATTGGGAATCACGAAATACGAAGTCGTCGACCCACACAATGCTTTATTTGTTACAAAGAAGGGCACAGATGCACAGACTGTCCATACAAGGACAGAAATGATCTCAAATTTTGTACACACTGTGGAGTAGGCGATCACTCCTTGGAGGATTGTCCTACCATGTTGGAAAAAATTAGCAATAAAAAGAATGTTAATGTCTTGTCTTGTGTCCAGAAGAATGATGTAATAACTACTAAGAACTTGCACATTGTCACTCGACAAGGCACCAAAACAGGGCCTGATAACCCTCAGATTAGTAAGATCAAAAACACCAATACATTCCCTGACCCTAGCAAGGAACAATAGACATATCAAGAAGCCACACACATATTTCAAAACATTGCACAGCAAGAAGACACTATTAACAGTCGACTTAGCTCGAACCAGCAATTAACCCATCTCATTCAGACAGATGAATCTGTAGGTCAGTTCATCGAATTACTGCATCAAATTAAAACCACTAACCCTGAGAAACAAACTAAGAACATTTGTAGATTAAATCAAAAAGACAAAAATGATGTCGACCCACTAGTCGACCTAGAAATTGAAGGATACCACGTCTGACAAGTAGTTCTGGATTTTGGGTCCCAAGTAAATATTATGACCAGGGATACATGGGAACAAATGGGCAAACCTCGACTCTATGAGTCAGGAATCTACCTAAAACTGGCCGACCAAGGTCTCATTGAACCCATTGGGGTTTGGAAAAATGTAGACACAACCATTAAAGGCATATCGACTAAGGTTGATTTTGAAATTATTGGCCCTAAGGAAGGATCTAGCTCCTTCCCAGCCCTTGTCGGTCGACCTTGGGGTCAAAAGATGAAAGCATCTATCTCACTAGATAAAGAAAGGATCAAGCTAAAAGGAAATGGCCAAAAAGTTATTGTACCCATTAACCCTTCCCAAGGAAAGCCTTGGATAGAACCTATTGATGAGGAAGTTGATGTTAGACAGGTATACCAAATCCACAACAATACTGACTATACTGAACCAAACATCTATGGGGAACTTCACTTAGGTAACCAAAACTCAGTTGGTTATAATTCAGATGCTGAACTATATGACTGGGAGATAGAAAACTATGAAACACAAGCAAGAGGGTGTTGGACTATCCAAACAGTACAGAAAAAACCCACCCGACAGTGCTTTATAGTCTCAATTATCCCCAAGATTTTTGAGAAAAAAATAAGAGAACACCCTACCTTACAACCGATCAACGAAAATAGCAGGCAACAACCTAGGTATAAGGAGAGGGAATCCCCAGTCATGCATGTCGAACAAGTGTCTAAAATCATTGGAGAACATGGCCGACTACAGAGCTTAGTAGAAACCTTCACAGGTCAAGCAGCTAGATGGTGGGACACCCATCAGACAAAACTACACACCTGGACTAGTGCTGTAACTTACTTTGTTGAAAGGTTTGGTGGCAGGAAGTTAACCTCACAAGCACAGATTCCTACTTTCACCCAAGGCCAAAATCCAGAAGAGCACATCCAAACTTATGAAACAGAGTGGAGAAGACTTGGACATAAGGATGAAAGAGCCTGGCCACACTTGTTTCCTTCAACCCTAGACGACTTACCTAGCAAATGGTATAAGATGGAGGAAGCTAAAGGTGAAACCTTTTTCTGGAATGAACTAAAAGCAAATTTCATTAAATCCTTCAAATTTATACCTAAATATAAACAATTAGTCGAGCTAGCACAACAAATTAAACATTTCATTCAACCGACTGAAACACACCCTTCCAAAGACCATCGACGGGTCAAGAACTGCAATAGTATTCACATAGGATCAAAAGTCGAGTCGACCCGATTACAATTGGGGAATGAACACACCGAAGGTAAAAGATTCAGATGGAAATCAAACCATGCTGAAACAACAAAAACAATCCACTCAGTGCTAAGGGTCGCGACTACCGATAAACCCGACCTCGACCGAATGACTGTAGCCGACTTCCCTACTACATTCTCACAGTTCAAGGAAGGAATTCGACAGATCAATGAAGCTAAAGCTACAGAATGGTTAGATGCCAAAGTAAGAACTAAGGAGGTAGACATTTCAAATGACGACCGACCAAAAATAGCCAAGATTGGTGACTATTGGAATGAACAACAAACTGCTGAAATAGTAACCTTACTTAGAGAATTCCAAGATGTCTTTGCAAGGGACTATAAATATTTGAAAGGGTTAGTTCAAGAAATGGGAGAGATGAAAATCGACACTAAAACTGATGTCCGACCTGTCAAGAAACGGCCTTATAAACTAGCTCATGAGTATAAGGAAATAGTTAAAAAGGAGATCGACAACATGTTGGAAGCAGGGATTATCTACCCTATCGACCAGTCGGAATGGGCAAGTCCAATGGTTGTACAGCCTAAGAAACACGACCCGACCAGATTAAGAATCTGTGTCAACTTCAGGGAACTGAATAAAGTCACACTGACAGATCCATTCCCCACACCTTATGCGGATGAAATCCTAAATGAAGTTGCAGGACATGAGTGTTATTCATTTACAGATGGGTTTTCAGGTTATAACCAAGTACCCATAGCAAAAGAGGATCAAAAGAAGACAACATTTGTTTGTGAATTTGGCTCTTTTGCTTATAGGGTTATGCCTTTTGGACTAAAGAATGCACCTGCAGTGTTCTCCAGAATTGTTGTAAAAACCTTCCAGGAATACATCTACAAAACCATGGCAGTCTACTTCGACGCTTGACTATTTATTCCACACTAAAGGATCACTGCACATGGCTCCGACTTATGCTGGAAAGATGTCGACAAATTCAACTTTCCCTCAATATTAAGAAATGCATCTTTATGACTCCCATAGGCATACTTTTAGGACATATTGTCTGCAAAGAAGGAATCAAGGTTGACTTTGCTAAAATTAAGATTATTCTTGACCTCAAACCCCCAATAAATCCTAAACAAGTTAGGGTCTTACTTGGTCATACTGGGTATTATAGGAAATTCATCAGACACTATTCTGATATGACTTACCCCCTAGAAGAATTACTGAAGGATGATATCGAATTTAAATGGATAGAAGAATGCCAGATCTCCTTCGACAAATTAAAGAGAAAACTGGTCGAAGCACCCATACTTAAATTTCCAAATTGGTCGACCAAATTTCATGTGCATATCGATGCATCAGGAATAGCAATTGGAGCAATCCTGACTCAACCAGGAGATGATGGGATGTATTACGCTATAGTTTACAGCAGTCGAAAATTAAATAAGGCTGAAAAGAACTATTCGACCATGGAAAGGGAAGCCCTAGGAATGGTATTTGCACTTCAGAAGTATCGACACTACCTATTAGCTAACCCCTTCATATTTTACACCGACCATCCGACTACATAGTCCTCACCAGGAGCAAGTCTGAAAGGTTCGATAGGACTTCATTTTTGTACTTCCCTTTTTCTTTGGGATGAAGAAATGTTTTGTTTGTGGGGGAGATGTAGAAGGAGCAAGTCGACATAAGTCGACTTGAAAGAAGACCGACTTAGTTGATCAACACACTAAGTCGATGGACCGACCTAGTCGGTCGGCCAAGTAAACACAGTAATTAAGTCTACTAACTAATAGTTGTGTCGGTTCACTAAACCGATAGGTAGTTATATTGTAACTGTTTGTAATCTGTATATATTAGGTTGTTGATCCTCACAAGAACCCAGTTCAGTTCTTGGCTTTGTACGAACTATTGAGAATAATATAATCTGTTCATCCTATCTGTTCTTGTCTCTTATCTCTGTGTATATTTCTGTATATTTTTGTATGTATTATTGGTAACCTTATGTGATCTGTGAGATTACAACAGGTATTCAGATGCAGCATTCTATCCCTTACACACCACAGCAAAATGGTGTTGCTGAGAGGAAGAACAGATCACTGAACGAGATGGCAACATGCATGATGGAGGCCAAGACTTTGCCACCAAAGTACTGGGACGAAGCTATCAACTGTGCATCCTATATTCAGAATAGGGTGCCTCATAAACAGCTTGATGGTATGACTCCCTTCGAAGCATGGAGTGGGCACAAGCCAGATGTGACCCATTTCAGGATTTTTGGCTCAAAGGCTTGGGCTAGAATTCGAACAGAGAAGAGGAAGGCTTTGCAGCCCAAAATACAAGAGTGTCTTTTTGTTAGATACTCTGAAGATTCAAAAGGGTACAAACTGATAAATTTGAGCACAAACAAATCCTTCATTGAAAGGTGTGTTCAGTTTGAAGAAGAACCCCTTGCAGCAGTGGAAGTTGGAGAAGCCTCTTCTCCACCTGAACCTCAGGAAGTAAGTAAAGAGTTTGTTGAACATGTTGATTCTCATTTGTCTAATGGAGATGAGTTTATTGCAGACCCTAACATCCCTACATTCCAAAATGGCCATCCAAGACACTACATGCAGCAGGAGAGCTAGCTGGGGATCCCAATGACCCAAGGAGGACTAGATCTCAATTTGAGAGTGGTCTGTGGATGAAGGATCCTATGTTTGCTAAAAAATGCTATTTGATAGTGGAGTCTAATCCTAAAACATATGAAGAAGTAGCAGGAGATCCAAGATGGAAAACATCCATGAAGGAGGATTTCAACTCACTCCAGAAGAGCAACACATGGGAGCTAGTGGATCTTCCCCCAGGGAGAAAGTTAGTCCAATGTAAGTGGGTCTATAAGACCAAATTTGCTGCTGATAATTCACCACTAAAGTACAAGGACATATTGGTATCCCAGGGCTACTCACAGGTTCATGGCATAGATTACAATGAGACCTTTTCCCCAGTGGAAAAGATGGATTCCATCAGGCTAGCCTTAGCCATTGCAGCCTCAAGGCAATGGGAGGTACATCACATGGATGTAAAATGTGCCTTCCTGAATGGAGATCTCACTGAAGAGATATATATGAAGCAGCCTCAAGGTTTTTCTACTAACCCTTCTCTTGTGTGCAGGTTGAGAAAGTCATTGTATGGGATAAAGCAATCCCCCAGGGCTTGGTATGCCAAGATTGATAGCTTCTTGCTATCACTGAATTTTGTTCAGTGCAAATCAGATACAAATGTCTATTTGAATTTAGTTAATGGTTCATTAATGATCATTTTGTTATATGTTGATGACCTCCTCATTACAGGAAGCTCAAAGGCTGAGATTGCTTCCTTAAAAGGAGCTATGAACCAAGCCTTCTCCATGACAGATTTGGGGCTCTTAAGTCAATTTTTGGGGCTTCAGATTGCTCAAACCAAAGCTGGAATCAAGGTGCACCAGTCCAAATATGCCTTGGACTTGTTGAACAAATTTAGAATGAATGATTGCAAAGCAAGCAAAACTCCTTTCCTTTCAGGAGTGAAGCTGGAAGAAGTTGATTCTTCACCTATGGTAAACAATACACTGTATAGGCAATTGATTGGATGTTTGTTGTATCTGACACATAGTAGACCTGATATTTGTTATACAGTAAGTGTGGCTTATAGATACATGGATCAGCCTCATGAGATCCATTGGAAAGCAGCCAAAAGGATCCTTAACTTTGTTCAAGGAACAAGGACACATGGGATCTTCTATAAAGCAAAATCTGATCTTGATTTGATTGGATTTACTGACAGTGATTGGGCAGGTGATAGCACAGACAAAAAGTCCACATCAGGATATGTGTTCATGCTTGTAGAAGGGCCAATCAGCTGGTCAAGAAAGAAACAGAGTGCCATTGCACTCTCATCTACAGAAGCAAAGCACAGAGGAGTTGTTAATGCAGGAACTCAATGTTTATGGTTGCAGGGATTACTTGGAGAGTGTGGCTTCGAATCAGAGTACTCAACTACCATCTACTATGATAAACAGAGTACCATTCGAATCTTCCAAGATCCAGTTCATAAGCAAAGAACCAAACACATTGAGATCCATATGCACTACATCAGAGAGCTTGTGCATGATGGCACCATTCACCTACTCTTCTGTTCATCTTCAGAACAAGTAGTTGATATCTTCACCAAAGCATTTTGTGAGAATACCTTCAGCAATCTCAAATCACTGCTGGGGATTGCTGATCATGTTGTGAAGCATGAGTGAAGACAATATTTCCAAATTTTCTTTTACAGTCCATGTTTAAGGGAGGATTTTCCCAAGTTGGTTTTGCCTCTTTCCTTGTTTAAATGGACATGACGTATGTAAAGGGTGACTAATCCTTGTTTCTAGGCACTATAATTTTCTGATATATTACTCATAAGTTAGGCTTAAGGGGGGGTGTTAGAATAATCAGCCCATAGTGTTATCTCTAGGGTTGTTCCTAGTGTGTCTTTTCAAATTTTGGATTTGCATTGGTTTTTCTTGTTTTAAATTTCATTTTGATTTGTGTCTTATTATTGATTGTTAGCCCTTATGTTTCCCTTAGGTACCTTAAATCATTAAAAGTTCTATTCAGTAACTAAAAAGCTATGTATGTGCAAAGGATTATGTTTTACATGGCAGACTTTTACAAACTGGCAGCATATTCCCGAACTGGCAGCAATTTGAGAGCATGCAGCATATGGAGTTTTGATGCATAATAAAAGGATACAAGTGGTTCAAGGAAAAAGAAACAGCTATCATATTTTATGTAGGCTACTGGTTGGTCATGCTGAGTCAATCAGAGCGAGAATTCTTCAGTGAACTAGTCAGTATGGTCTTGGGAGGTTCCTTCATGATATCCTGATGACCCTTATGATCGTATCTGGAACTCAGATGCAATTGAGCCAAACTATCTTGTTGGTGTGGCCCCTGGAACAAAGTCAGTCAGCACAACAAGGAACATCTATACAAACACACACGAGCAACCACCAAACAAAGTGATGCAAACTACAGTTGT
>LPNX010760265.1:62296-81686 GCA_001517045.1 Pseudotsuga menziesii | reverse complement strand
AATACAAGTACACTATAGTTATGTTTAAAAAAAGAAAGAACATAGGCATAACAAACATGGTTGAATTGATTGGTATGTTGTGCAATTTGGTTGGATGGTGGTGTGGTAAAGACTCATCTAGCACTTGTGTATCTCATTCAAGTATTGCATCCTTAATCCAAATAACGATACTGCATCTTTCTTAAAAAATACCGCAAAAGCAGGTTAAAGCTCTGCATCATTATATTAACAATTGTCAATACAAATAAGTTACTGTAATGTATATCTGAATTTTACTATGCTGNCTTTCTTAAAAAATACCGCAAAAGCAGGTTAAAGCTCTGCATCATTATATTAACAATTGTCAATACAAATAAGTTACTGTAATGTATATCTGAATTTTACTATGTTGTGTTTTCCTGCAGAAGAGATAATAGATGTAAGCATTAAAAAACACACACATAAAAAAATATACTCGAGTGAAACCCACCTCCTTGGTCAGCCTCATTTCTATATAATGAGATAGATATTTGCTATGCATATTTTTATATTCTTCTTAATGACATTTTCAATCAAACATGGCAAATATTTATGCCAATGATGTAGTGAGTGAAGGTCACTTCCATAGGTTCTCCATATTCAATGAAAGAAAANGCATATTTTTATATTCTTCTTAATGACATTTTCAATCAAACATGGCAAATATTTATGCCAATGATGTAGTGAGTGAAGGTCACTTCCATAGGTTCTCCATATTCAATGGAAGAAAATGGTATCGAAGCACAAAGAGGTATTGTCTTACTTGTTCTTGCACTAATGGATATGAAAAGAGGTATTGTTACTTGTTCTTGCACTAAAGGATATGGTCTCGGGAGAGATATTGGGTAAGGAAAGGGCTTGGCTTTAGGCTTAACAAAGTTAGATATTGGGTAAGGAAAGGGCTTGGCTTCAGGCTTAACAAGGTTCTAATATATAACTTGGATAGGTACATCAGTTTGACAATGCTTATAATATCGAGGTGAAACAAATGATGAATAATTAATTTTTTTAATTAACCAAATTTATAATATGGAAGTACAAAGAAGCTAAATGTTTTTTCAAAAAATTTCTCGTTTGTTGCCATTATTAATAATTTCACTATATAAAAATATATATGTAAGGCTTTCGTTAGGGACGTGGGGATTTTGCGTGAGTGAATTTTAACAGTGGAGGGTGTGAATGAGTAACGGAAATTTAGTGTTAGTATCAAACAAAACAACAACTTATTCTTATTAGTCAAACGCTGCTAGCTGCATCTTGTTATCTACGCGTTTGTAGTTCAACGGTTAGGAGAACTTCCTTCCAAGCAATCGACCCGGGTTCGAATCCCAGCAGGCACCTCTCTCTTCTTCACTCAGATGTGTTTAAAACATAAATCAAATTAGTTTATTTTTTTTTAATCTTGTTAAAAAGTCTATCACAATTCCACACATATATTTTCCAGTACTCAAACATCAGTCTTTGCATTTTATTACATAGAGAAAATGATGGGGTTGGCAAACTCCCTATCTAAAAAAACATCATCATGTGATGAGGGTTTCCTTTTATTTCACACATATTTTTCAATACCCAAACATCATTTTTTGTATTTTATTACATAGGGAAAATGATGGGGGTAGCAGACTCCCTATCTAAAAGCAATATCATGTGATGAGCATTGCTTTTTATTTCAGGATAGATTGAAGGTGATCTCTCCTCGAAAAGGAAGGTCATCCTTATTAGCTTAAGGAAACGTTTGTAGTAGGGTGATCATTTGTGGATGTATTAGTAGTTTCGTCAGTGTTGTATTTTCTCTATCTGTTGTGACTGGTTTTTTTCCAGCTATTATACTAAGCATGCTCCAGTTTACATTTTATACTGGCTATCTGTTCCTTATGCATTGTTAACATCTTTTCCTTGAAGACGTATCACCTACTATTTTGCATTGTCTATCTTTTTTTTATTCCATATGAATAACAAGAAAGACAATTTTTTTTCTAGTGAAAAAAAAAAAATCTTTAAAGATAAATAATTATATAAACAATTGTATTTAACAAGCTAACTTGTGTTGAAAATCATTTCAAGTGGTGGGTTGGTTCGACTAAGTCTGAATAATAGAATGATTGTCAAAAACATTTCAATGGGGACTTTGAAGAGAGGAGAGGCTAGACTCGTGAATATGTGTTAGCGTGATTTTGATTTGAATTTAATTTTTGTGTTGGAGATAGTAGATACGATATGGAAATTAAATGCATCAAATCAAAATTGAAGAGATCATAAATTTAGTGTTATTATTCCACTCCACATACCGTACCAACCATGTTTTTATTCAATACCTAGTTTAGAGAATTTTAGTTTTGTTTTATACTAAAAAATTTTAAAATCCATTAGATCTTAACCAACTAGACTATAGTGGAGGGAACATTGCAAAGTGTATTGACCTCACTCTTGAAATTCAACATTTCATTCTAGAGACGTGATGACTATTCTCATTCGAAAAAAGGCTATAACAAATATGCAATAACCCTAACCCTCACTTCATTAGGGTATGATAGGTCTTAAATAACTCCAAAACTTGTAAAAATTTCATTAACATGAGTTAGATATGAATACATTGGAAGATAGGTGTATGGTGACTATTACTATTCACCTATGTCCCTTCATATTACTCCTAAATAAATAATAATAATAATAATTACAATACACCATAATCCCTATGACTAGGTATCTAGTATACATCCCCTAATTTGAGGGAATGTTTGTAAGCCAAGCATCTTTCTAAAATTTTGTCTTACAATGGCTTTAGTGAAGGTGTCTGCAATTTGATCACTTATGCAATTTGAATTGTCTTGGCCTCTACATCATATGTCAAATCATATGGTACTTCAAGTTGATGTGATTTTTTCGATCACATAATCTAGAATTCTTGGCTAACTTGATTGAGATTTTTTGTCAATCAAAATTTGAGTAACATTCACTTATTTCCCCTTCAAATCCTATAGTATATTCCTAAGCCACACAATCTCCTTTGTTGCTTCAGCATCAACCAAATAATCTACGTCTATAGTGGAATCTACTAGAATGTATTGTTTGCCTGATCTCCAAGAGATAGTTGCTATTCCAAGACTCGCAAGGTATCCTGAAGTAGAAACTCCATTTTTTCGTATATATCCCCATCAAAGTTTGAAACTGTATAACCAACTAGTTTGAATTCCTCCACCTAAGAGTATTTGATACCCAATTCTTGAGTTCTCTTCAAGTACCTTAGAACTCTCTTTGCAGCACACAAATGTTCTTCAGAAGGGTTTTACATGAAACTAGAAAGGATCCCAACTACAAATGAAATTTTTGGTCTAGTAGTGGTAAGGTAGACAATACTCTCCACAATTTGTCTATATTTAGTTGCATCCTTAAATTCATTCCCTTCTTTTGATGTTAGATTCAAATATTGTTCCATTGGAGTAAAAAGAAGATTACAATCAACCATGCCAAAACTACTCAACAATTCTCCATTGTACTTCTTTTGGGGGTGAATATATACCTTGATTTTTGAGTGACTTCATTACCCAAGTAATAGTCATAGATGTCCCATATCTGTCATCTCAAAACCCTTCTTCACTTATTTTCTTTATGGATGCAATATATGCTTCATTGTTCATAGTTATTAAAGATCATCTACATACACCACAAGATATACAACAATTTTGCCAACTTTCATGACAAAACAAAGTTGCTTCATTAAAATCAAAGTGCTTGAAACTGATCTTCAAAATATGCTCAATTATATTTCCATACCCTAAGTGAGGTGCTTGCTTTAGGCAAAGAGTTGATGAGCTTACTTACCTTGTGTGCTTGACCCTTCATAACAAATCCTTATAGTTGAGACATGTAGGCATTCTCTTTCAAATCTCCATTCAAAAATGTTGTCTCCACATCTATTTGATGAATCTTCCAGCATTATATGCACCACCAAATCCAAAAAAGCATGAATTGTAGCCCATTTTGTTGTGGGGGAAAAAGTCTTCTCATAGTATATGCCTTCTTACTATACGCATCCTTCCACCACAAGCCTTGACTTATACTTGTCAAGTGAACCATTTAATTTGTACTTGTTCCTGTAGACCCACTTGAAACCAATAATTTGGTTCCAAATGGAGGATTCGCCAACTTCCATGTTCCATTCTTAATGAGAGCATCACATTCCTTTTGCATATATTATTTTCACTCATCATGAGAAACAACTTCTCCAAAGGAATTTGGTTCAAAATTTCTAGATAAATTCAATTCACAATCATATGAAACTTCCATGTCTTTTACATCACTTGAATGTGAATCATCTACACCGCCTCCATCTTCTTGTCTTCTTGAACTTGTTAGGATTAATTAATAATCCTCCCTTGTCCACCTTAGTCATTTTGTCAGTTTCCTAGTTTAGGATGATGTTACCACTTTCCTAGTGTAATTCATATGTTATTTGGGGCCCACTAGCCACTTAATGTTCCCTCATTCATAAGTTTAGGAGCTTTGGAGACCAATCACTATATTTTAGAAGGCCACTCAATGTTCTAGAAGTTCACCTTCAGTTCACCCTTGCTTGAGTGGAGTCAAGCTTCGATGGCCACTTTCAGCTATCCAAGTCTCCTAGTGAATCTCTCTTGCATGTATTTTGCATGATTTAAGAATAAAGGCGCCCATGCTCACCTTCTAGATTCAGTTAATTGATTGTTAACTAATTCGGTTGTCTGGAATTACACTAGTGATGTCTACAATGGTGATTTTTCCTATGCTAGTCATGTCTCAGTCAGGGATTCGAATCACTCTTGGGATATTCAAATTTCCACCTTTGTACTATGTATTTTTCATATACATATTAATGAATATTGTTACCAGTTATGCTACCAATTGATGTTTCTTCCATGTTTAATTTCTCAATTCATTTTGATCAATTTTTACACTGGAATTCATCTTTCTTCCTAATTCTTTCATTGTAAGGTATTCTCCATCATGATGATCTCCTATGGTTCATAATTCCACATGGTATTATAGCTCTATAGAGCCGGTTTATCTTCGATTTGAGAGTTTTATACAGGTTTTGAGAAGTTTTCAATAAAAATTGTGTTGCTGCTATAGCTGTAAAATGGAGAATTCAACTCCCTTGACACCAAGCATCCTCACACCTTTCAATTATCTGGATTGGAGGGAATATATCTAGATAGCCTAGAACAAGAAAATTTTGTATAAGGTCACAATGGGAAAGGAGGTCGAACCCCATGCAACTATTGAGAAATCAAAGTACCTAACATGTTAGATGAAGCTTTTGGTTTTATGTGTATTCGCATCTCCAAAGAATTGCTCTTCCATATTGATGGTTTAAAAACCCCAAGAGAAGTCTGGCTAAAGCTCAAATCTTTGTTTGGAAATAAAGATGAGCTGAGAGGCCAAATTTTTGGAGAATCAATTGATTTCTCTTCAACCCAACAGTTTCAAAACCATTAAACAGTTCTTCACCAAATTCAAGTCTTTGGTAATGCAGTGCGAACAATGTGGAATTGATAAAAAAAAGGATGAGTAGATGATGTTATCCATTCTAAGTAATATTATCCTTGAATATTTAGCATTTGTTTCCAACTTGCACTCTGGGAGACTGATAACCCCAAACTAGCAAATTCCTTCTCTGATGCATTCATTGAATCCCTGATCCAAGAACAAGACAAACTGATCTAAATGGGGGCCCTAAAAACCTCTAAGAATCAGAATCTTTGGTTGGGGAATTAAATAATACAAATTCCAAAGGGAAGAAAAATCATGAATCCAAACCAAAGTAGACACTTAATCCATCAAATTGAGGCTCAAGCTCCAAGAAGGATGAGTAGAAAAAGTTTGAAAATACCAAGTGTACCTATTGAAAGAAATGAAACCATCCAGAGAATTCCTATATGAAGAAAACTATATATCAAATGGCCAAACTTTTTAAACATAACCACATTTTCCTCCCACAAGGAACAAGACTGATTATGGAAACAAGACAAATGATCATGAGAGATGTCACGCACTGAAGGATGGATTTTCACAATCTCAAGTCTTCCTCATAGATTCTAGAGCCTCCAACCACATGATTTCCTCCAAAGAGTCATTTTATTTTGTAGATCTCACTAGTGTCCCAAGTATTCTCATGGGATATGATACTCAGACCCCAGCTATAGGGAATTGCACATTATAATTCAAACATAGGTATAACGGGATTTTATATAAATCAGATCCTACATGTCAGATGATACTCAGATCCTAAGAATCATAGGATACTCAGATCCCAGATCATAGGTATAATGATACTCAGATTCCTTGCTTCAAGCATGTAGGTGGCCATTTCTTCCTATTAGCTACACCATTTTTTTGTGGTGTGTATGGAACATAATGTTGCATTTGGATGCCCTAAAAAAGGGAGTTGTTGAAACTCTATCTTAATGTACTCCCCTCCATTTTCAGATCTGAGTGCTTTGATATTATTCCCAACAGTTTTCTCAACTAAGGCCTTGAAAACTTTGAAGATATCAAACACCTTATACTTCTTCTTAAGAAAATAGATCCAACAAAACTTGGAATAGTCATATGTGAAGATTAGAAAGTATCTGGATCCATTCATAGAAGTTGTAGGCATTGGTATTGAAACATCACTATGTGTCAAATCAAGTGTCGAGGAAGATCTTATTTCCTTCCCAACTCCATACTTTTGCTATGGATGCCTCCCTACCAAGTATCCTTTGTAGATTCCTTAAGAGAACTTTATGAAGGGAAATCCTTCAACCATTTCTTCATTGTGAAACTGTTGCAAGTACTTGAAGTTCATATGACCGAATCTCTCATGCCATAGTCTGCATGTCTCATTGGAATGGGTCAAAAGGAACTTTAATGTGAGTATGAAAAAAAGTGTTGGCAATCATATGCCTTGGACACATGGTTTGAAACAACTTTAGCTATCAACTTCTTAGAAGAGATATATGTTATCTCAATTGTGCCAGGTTAAAAAACGACTGTCTTTGGTGAACCAATGTGTTTCATCTGATAAACAGATAACAAGTTTGTTGCTAAAGAATGTACATACAAAACATTGTTGAACACTATGTTTGAATTATAATGTGCCCTTCCCCACAGATCCTACAAGTCAAATGATACTTAGACCCCATATGTGCTTTGTATATCCAAAATAGGGTACCTCACAAGTCAGTGGTTGGGGTCACATTCGAATCATTGATGGGATATAAGCTTGATGTCTCACATATGGGGGTTTTTATTCCAAGTAATGGGATAGAATCCCATCTAACAAAATAAAATCCCTTCAACCCTATAGTAGCTAATGCATTATGTTGGGATATGCAAAAGATGCAAAATATTACAAGATGATGGAGATTTCAACCAGGAGATGCTTCATTGAAAGAAGTGTCCAATTCAATGAACACCATTACAATATTTGCATCCAGACGAAGAGGAAGGTATATATGATTTTCCTACACCATTTGCACATGATGAAAATTAGAGTGATGTTTCTTTTGATGATTCAAATTCAGAATTCGAATATGAGGACCAAGTGGAACCAAGTATTGATGTTGAGAATGAATATGAAGCAAATCTAGATCCAGATCCAACTCCTACTCCCATTATTAAGCCTAAATGGGCCCAAAAAATCATTGAATCTATCAAGAACATGGTTTGGGATCCATTTGACCAAAGGAGAACCAGATCTCAGTACCAATATCATGAGAACCTTGCACTATGTCATAGAGATCTACTTCTCCTAGAGAGGTGATACATGATGATGGGGTATGATCCAATTCCTACAAAGAGGATTTCCATGATCCAAGATGGCAAGATGCCATGGATGAGGAATATGAATCACTACAGAACAATAAGACATGGGCACGTGTATCCCTTCCTCAAGGGAAAAATATTGTCTAGTGCAAATGGATCTACAAAACAAAACTTGCATCTAATGGATCTACAACCAAGTACAAGGATCGATTAGTTGCAAAGGGGTATTCTCAAGTCCATGGTTTAGACTACAATGAGAAATTCACCCTATTGCAAGAATGTATAAAATTGAGCACATATGATCTATGGATAAACGCACAACTCACAAAATAGATCAGGAAATTTTACTCAGAATTGAAGAATGAAACAATGCAAAACATGGTTTGCAGTTGTATAATGCTTTCAGTAATCAAAAGTAATTGTATAATAATTACAATGTAATAAATTGGTATTAATAACCAGTCAATTTGAATGCATGAGAGAGGAATTCGAATTGATTGACTCTACCTAACTAAATGGATAACTAGACATTTGTAAATCACTACCGGAGCCTAACTAGTTAGCTCCACTTGTCTAAATCAGTGCCTCGGTCAGTTAGAATCAGTTAACTAGTCTAACTAAATGTTGTAGGTGAGGAAAGGCACCTTCCCACATGCAATTAATCAATGACTAGCGTTAACTGAATGTAAATGGATGTAACTGAATGTAACTAACTCCTAACTAGGCTTAACTAGTCACTAACTGAACTCAACTGAAGGAGGTTGGTTTCGACACTCCTAGTGGCTACTAAATCGTAGGGATTGCTTTAGGAGGTGCCTAAACTAATGCATGCAAGTTAATACAGTGGCAGTTAGCTTCAACTAGTGTTCTCCACACTCTAGTAACTTGTACACGTGGCCCAATTAGGCCATGTGGACCCAATGGTGCCAGTGACTAAATATAGACTGAAAAGACTCCTAATTTAGACATAATTGACCAAATTGGACAAGGGAGGATTATAATCCTAACACCCCCCCTGAATTCTAACTTGGACAATTTGTGGGCCCTGGTAACTAAGACCATAGGTCACCCATTACAGCTAAAGCAAAGTATTTGCTTAATACAAGGAAACAGGGAAAAAAACACATGGGAAAAAATCCCTCCCTCAAACTAAGAAGGTAGAATCAGGATCAATCTTGTTCTTCTGTGCATGGGTATCCTGGGGCCTAGCATGTAGAATTATCCATCATTATGTCTGGAGGAATATTCCTCTTTGGAAGAAGAATAATGTGCTCAATTGAATTAGAAATATAGACAGCTACTGGATGAAAACTGGACCCATGTAGAGCAACTGAAATCAACTGATAAAAGAGTAAAGGTGCTTGATAATTCAAGCCATCTAAGGAACACC
The DNA here is from genome assembly GCA_001517045.1 of Pseudotsuga menziesii. NCBI lineage: Eukaryota > Viridiplantae > Streptophyta > Pinopsida > Pinales > Pinaceae > Pseudotsuga > Pseudotsuga menziesii. The sequence goes on along the minus strand of LPNX010760265.1, from coordinate 72,493 downwards.
CATCCATATCGGGCAACCCAAGGATCTACATCTCAACTTGGTAAGATCTAAATCTTTTGCATTTCTATTTGAGGTTCTATGTTAATATATCTCATCATACCAAGCTTGATGAAAATATTGAGGGAGTTGATAACTTTGGAGATTGGAAGTGTAGGATCTCCCTGGTCTTGGAAGAAAATGAGTTGGACTCTTACATCAATGAAGAGGTTCCAATTCTAGAGGGATATGAGGCTAAGGAATTACATAAGAATAAATTGGTCATGGCTAAGACGATTATTGCTGATTCAATCAATGATCACCTCATACCGCAGGTGTCCTCTCTAAAGACACCTAAAGAGATGTTTGATGCCCTGACCAAGTTATTTGAAGGGAAGAACATAAACCGGAAGATGACTCTGAGAAACCAATTGAAGAATGTAAAGATCCAGAAAGCGAAGACCATCTAGTCTTACTTTACAAGGGTCTCTCAGATCAAGGAACAGCTTGAAGTAGTAGATGAAGAAGTAGAGAATGCATAAATTGTGATGACCACCTTGAATGGTCTCCCTAGGGTATGTGACTCTTTCATTCAAGGGATCTGTGCCAGAAAGAAGAAAGTCAACTTTAGCAGACTATGGGAGGAATGCTCACAAGAAGAGGCTCGAATATTAACACAAGAAGAAAATATGGGAAGTGAAGATCAATCTCTCACAGTACAATCCAAGAAAAGTAGAACAGACCGTCACAAAGGTAAGCACTCTTGCCAGAAGAAAAAACACTAGAAAATCTAACAAAGATTTGTCTAAGTACATTTGCTATACATGTGATGAAAGAGGACACCTTGTAAGAGATTTTCCTAGAAACAAAGATAGATCTCACAAGAGGAAGGGAAACAAGAAAATACATCATGCTCATGCTACAGAAGATTATGAGCCTTCCAAGAAGAGAATCAAACAAGACAGTGATGATTCTTCAAGTGATCAAGAATATGTTCTGATTTCCGCTCTCATGGGAAACATCACACATGGAAGCAATGATTGGGTTATAGACAGTGGGGATTCCAAACACATGACTAGATTCAAAGAATCATTTGTGAAATTATCAGAACATGAATCACCCCACAAGGTGAAACTTGGGGATGACTACCAGTATCCAATAAAAGGTAGTGCAGAATCCTCCTACAACTTAGACTCTGGAAAGTCTATGAAAATGAAGGATTCCCTATTTGTACCAGGACTAAAGAAGAACCTTCTCTCCATCTCTGCATTAGATGCAAAGGGAATAAGAGTTGCATTTATAGATGGACAAGTTCTCATGTGGCCAAAAGGAAAGACTATTGACGATGCAGTAGTAATTGGAGAACAAGAGGGATCCGATGTCATCCAATTCATTAAGCGGGTATGTATATTGTGTTTCTTTCATTGATGATTTTTCTAGGAAGACATGTATATACTTCATGAAGAACAAAGATGAAGTATTCAACAAGTTCAAGGAATTCAAAGCCTTAATTGAAAACTACACAGAGAAGAAGATCAAGATTTCCTTATCAGACAATGGCGGAGAATTCACATCAAATGAATTCAAGGAATTATGCAAAGATTTAGGGATTAAGAGGGAGTTGACCACTCCATATAATCCATAACAAAATGAGTTTGCAAAAAGGAAGAATAGAACGATCATGGAAGTTGCAAGGGCAATGCTTCATGATCAAGATCTTCCCATGCATCTATGGGAAGAAGCGGCTAGAACAACTGTGTATGTACAGAACCATACTCCACATAGAGTACTCGAGAACGAGACACCTAAAGAAGTGTTTTTAGGCAAGATACTAGAAGTCAGTCATCTCAGAATATTTGGTTGTCCAGTGTACATACACATTCCGTAAGAAAAAAGGAAAAAGTTAGATCCTTTAGGAAGGAAGGGTATATTTGTGGGATACTCTGAAAGCTCGAAGGCTTAGAAAATATACTTCCCAGGATTCAAGAATATCGACATCAGCAGGGACGTAACATTTGACGAAGACTCAAATTACAACAAATCCAGAAAGAGACATGCTGAAGAACCTTAAGAAACAGAATTACCCATAATTCAAGACACAACCATGAATGAAGTAATTCCATAAGAATATCGAGAAATAGAAGAACCTCAAGAACATGTAGATCCACCTCAGGAGAAGAATCATCACAAGAGGAAACCTGCTTGGGTACGAAAGGCTATCCAAGGTGCAAAAAGATATGGGGCTCCAGAAGAGATACACAAAGAGAGGAAAAGAACCAGGTCTTGCTCCGGTTATGTAGCCCTATTATGTGACTTCATTGATAAAGAACCTTACAACTATGAAGGAGCAGTAGAAAAGAAAGAATGGAAGGATGTTATGATCGAAGAGTATCAATCGATCCTGAAGAATGATGTTTGGGATGTTGTCCCAAGACCAAAGGGGAAGTCTATTGTGACTTCCAAATGGATCTATAATATCAAGCATGCTGCAGATGGTAGCATAGAGAAATATAAAGCAAGATTTGTGGCTCGTGGTTTCTCCCATAAAGAAGGAATAGATTATGAAGAAACCTTTGCACCTGTAGCCATATATACTTCCATCATATCAGTACTTGCTTTAGTTGCAGTAATGAAGTGGAAAGTACACCAGATGGATGTCAAGACATCTTTCTTGAATGGTGTAGTAAAAGAGGAAGTATATGTGGAGCAGCCACTCGGTTTTGAGACACATGACAGAGAGAATCATGTGTGTAAGTTAAAGAAAGCCTTGTACAGTTTGAAATAGGCACCCAGGACATGGTATAGCAGAATTGATAGCTTCCTATCCAGTTTGGGATTTACCAAGAGTAAATAGGATTACAACCTTTACTACAAGGTTGAATAAGGGAACTTAGTGATACTCCTACTGTATGTAGATGATCTTTTTGTGATAGGTGAGGATAGGTTGATTGCTGATACTAAGAGGAAGCTTGATGTCGAGTTCGAAATGAAGGACTTGGGTATGATACACTACTTTTTAGGCATGGAGGTGTGGCAGAATGCAGATGGAATTTCCCTAGGACAAGGGAAGTATGCAGTAGAGATCCTGAAGAGGTTCGATATGATGGACTACAAGGCCATGACCACACCTATGGCATCGAACCTGAAGCTATTAAGTGATGCTTCATCAGAAGCAGTTGATGCTAAGATGTATCGTCATATGATTGGGTCCTTGATGTACCTAACGAATACGAGACCAGATATTTGCTTTGTTGTGAACACAATTGAGCCAGTTCTTGATGGATCCGAGACATGTTCACTTGATTGCTGCAAAGCATATTCTGAGGTACCTGAAGGGTACAGTTGATTATGGGCTCAAGTATAAGGAGAATCAAAAGATTAACCTGGAAGGTTATGTGGATTTGGATTGGACAGGCAGTGCCATTGATAGAAATACCACTTCAGGATGTTGCTTTAGTATGGGATCATGTGTGATCTCCTGGTTTAGCAGGAAGCAATCCTGTGTGGCACTGAGTACAGCCGAAGCAGAGTATGTTGCAGCTTGTTTGACTAGTTGTGAGGCAGTGTGGCTAAGAAAGCTACTGTCTGATTTATTTGATCTCCAGATGGATGCTACTTGTATATATTGTGACAACCAGAGTTATGTGAAGCTATCGAAGAACCCAGTGTCCCATGACAAGTCGAAGCATATTGAGATAAAATATCACTATATCAACTTATATGGTGCAAAGAGGAGCAGTGAAGCTCCAATATGTTGCGACGGACGAATAGATAGATGATGTGCTGACCAAACCATTAGCCAGAGTGAAGTTTGAGTACTTCAAGGAGAAGCTTGGTGTTCTCCAGATTGAGGTTCCCTCCAAAGGGAATTGATGTGTCCGTTGGCCTTTCTAACATGGTGGAAGGCTGAGCTTCACATGATCATATGTAATTGCGGAGATATTTTGATGTGATTGTGGGATGTGTTCCCACCTTATCAGTGTAGAGCCATTCTGATGTGATTGCGGTATTTGTTCCCACATGATTAGATGTAAGTGCAGAGCCTTTCTGACAAGATGAGGTCGGATGTAAGTGCAGATCCTTTCGGACAAGATGAGGTTGGATATAAGTGCGGAGCCTTTCAGACAAGATGAGGTTAGATGTAAGTGTGGAGCCTTTCTGACAAGATGAGGTTGTATGTAAGTGCAGAGCCTTTCTGACAAGATGAGGTTGGATGTAAGTGCAGAGCTTTTCTGACAAGATGAGGTCAGATGTAAGTGCAGATCCTTTCTGACAAGATGAGGTTGGATGTGAGTGCTGGGCATTTCTAACATGGGTTTTGGATTTGTTCCTCCCATGGTCATATGTGAGTGTTGGGCGTGCCTTTCTGAAATGGTTATTGGATGTGTTCCTCTCATGGTTAGATGTAAGTGCTAGGCGGGCCTTTCTGACATGGTTCATTCCATGGTCAAATATAAGTGCTGAAGAGGATTAAGCCCTACATGAATGCTAGGCCTACAACTAGTATGAAAAAGGACTGGATCTGTAGAACTTTCCGTGACTAGTAGAATTGAGATAGCACCAGTGATGATTACCCAATGATGATCCAGCAATGATGATCTAGACTTGATGATGATCCAGATCAAGTGATGATCCAAAATTGATGATGATCTAGTGATGATCCAGACTTAATGATGATCCAATGATGCTCCAGATCAAGTGATGATCTAGTGATGCTCTAGATCAAGTGATGATCTAGACTTGATGATGATCCAGTGATGATCCAGACTTGATGATGATCCAGTGATGCTCTAGATCAAGTGATGATCCAGACTTGATGATGATCCAGTGATGCTCCAGATCAAGTGATGATCCAAACTTGATGATGATCCAATGATTATCCAAATCTAGTGATGATTCATACTTGATGAAGATGACTTGAAGATGAAGATGACTTGAAGATAAAGATGACTTTATGATGATCCAAATGATACAAATAAGAAGACTTGTGCTGATAAATTGTGTCGAGAGAATACATTCCCAGTTAAGAGGGAGTGTTCATGTATTTGTAACTTTGGAATGTATTCACTTGTATATCTTATGTATTGTACCCCGATGTTTATATCAGGATGTATCTATAATGTAATTGAGTCATGACATGCCCCGATGTTCTTATCGGTAGATTCAATAATGTAAACAAGCCATGTAAAGTCATAGAATGTAACCCTCTTTATTGTTCAAGGGTTAAAGTCCCTACAGTTGTGGGTCCCTAGGGTTATTAGACTCTTCTAGAGAAGTCGACCCTAGTGAGTTATTGTCAAGTCAGGAATTAGTATAAATAGAGAGGGAGCCTCTCTATTTAACACACATTCGCTCACACTCAGTTGTAGCGCATAACTGAGAGAGAAAGAACAAGTTGGGACAAGAGAGAGAGAGACTACTGCTGTCAGGAGATAATCTTACTATATTTGGGTTTTACTTTTGGTGTTGATTCTATCTCTGAGGAAGTTGCGGGGTTTTCTCCTTTATGGTTTCCCCGAGGAAAATCTTTGTGTTCACTATCTCTTGTGATTGATTGGTGTGCTTGTTTTTCTCTCAAATAAGATCCTAAGATCATATAGCTTAAATGTTAAGAAGCTAACACAGACAATGGTAGTTAGACTCAACTAGTGTTCCCCACACTCTAGTAACTAGTACATGTGGCCCAATTAGGCCATGTGGACTCAATGGTGCTAGTGACTAAATATAGACTGAAAAGACTCCTATTTTAGACATAATTGACCAAATTGGACAAGGGAGGATTATAATCCTAACATAATGGATCCATAAGGATGGGAGGTACATCACATTGCAGCTTCGAAACAATGGGAGGTACATCACATGCATGTGAAGATTGCATTCCTACATGGTGACTTGGAAGAAGAGATATACATGAAACATCCAGAGGGGTACATTGATGATTCTTCCTTGGTATGCAGGCTGAAAAAATCATTGTATGGGATCAAGCAAGCCCCTAGGGCATCGTATGCTAAAACCAAAATGGACTCTTTCTTGATGTCACATGTATTCGAAATGAGTATGTTTGAGTACAATGTCTATATGTAGCAGAAGGGAGGTTTCTTACTATTGATTTTATTGTATGTGGATGACTTGCTCATCACTAGTGGTTCATCTACTGGATTGAAGAACATCAAGTCAACTTTAAGCAAAGCTTTCTCCATGAAAAATCTAGGGCTACTGAGACTATTTATTAGCCTTGAAGTAAATAAAAAAGCTTTAGGGATCATGATTTCACATTCCATATACATAGCTGACCTTATCAAAAAAATTCACATGACTGATTGCAAAGAAGCAACTTTTCCTTTCATATTTGGCATCAGATTGGAAGAAGGTGGTTTTATTCCCCTAGTTGATAACACACTATACAAACAACTAATTGGTAGCTTATTGTAAATGACACATTAGAGACTAGATATGTATTATGCTATTAGTGTTGTTGCAAGGTACATGCAGGAACCATATTATTTTCATTGGAAAGTCGTAAAGCAAATCTTGCACTATGTACAGGGTACTAAAGAGTTCGAGATCCACTATTATGTTGGTGCTCAGTTCAATCTAGTTGGTTTTCCTAACTCGTATTGGGTTGGCGACAATACTAACAAAAATATACTTCCGGATACATGTTCATGTTGGGATCAGGACCAATCTGTTGGTCAAGCAAGAAGCGAGATCTCTTGCACTCTCTTCTACTGAAGTAGAGTACAGGGGGGCTATGAATGCTTCCATTTAGAGAGTTTGGTTACATGGGATTCTAACAGAGTTTTTCAATTGCACTTCGCCTTCAGTAGACATTTTCTATGATAATCAAAGCGCAATTAATATTTCCAGTGATCTAGTACATAAGAAATGGACCAAACACATAGAGATTCATATGCACTATATCAAGGAACTAGTGCACAACAGGACCATCACATTGCATTATTTCCTTACAAAGGATAAGGTTGCAAACATTTTCACAAATTATTTCACTCAAAAGAGATTTGTCTATCTCATATCTCTGCTTGGTGTGAAGACTTGATTGAGTTCCCTAACTATTCAATTTTAGGGGAGGGTTCCCATGAGGTTTTCCCCATTTCCATAGTTTCATGAGCAGTTATTTTTTCATTATTATTGTATGGGTGACCTTTTGTCTCAGTTTCCAGGACCCAAGTTATACTCCAAGTTTGGATTAAGGAGGGGTGTTAGGATTATTTAATAATCCTCCCTCGTCCACCTTAGTCATTTTTTCAGTTTCATAGTTTAAGATGAGGTTATCACAAGTGTTATGAAAATTTATCTAGGTCCCACTAGCCACTTGATACACCCTCATGAATGAGTTTAGGAGCTATGGATACCAATCCCTAGATTTTAGGAGCCCACTCAGTGTTATGGAAGTCTCACCTAAGTGGAGTCAAGCTCCGATGGCCAATTTCAGTTAGCCACGTCTCCTAATGCACCACTCTTGCATGGATTTTTCATGATTTAGGGATAAAAGCACCCATGCTCACCTACCAGACTCAGTTAACTGATTAAATCTTCTGGAATTGCACTAGCGATGTCTACAGTGGTGATTTTTCCTATGATATCTAGATCTCAGACAGGGATTCAAATCACTCTTGGGATATCAAAATTTCCTCCTCTGTACTATGTATTGTTCATCTACAAATTAATGAATATTGTTACCAGTTATTGCTACAAATTGGTGTTTCTTCCGTGATTAATTTCGTAGTGCATTTTTATCAATTTTTAGACTACAATTCATCTTTATTCCTAATTCTTTCACTGTAAGGTATTCTCCATCATAATGATCTCTTGTGGTTTATAATTTCACAGAAATTCTAGTATTTCATATCTTTCGAAGCTCATCAAGGCAAACATTTTCAAGTGTCTTCATGGACCACTTTGGAAATTTTTGTAATGGACTAGGATACTCAACTAATTTAGATAGTGTTGCATTTGCATCAAGGAGCAACCTTTCAATCCTCTCAATCACATCATCCAATTGAACCTCATATTTTGATGAAGTGGATCGACATTATACACAAGGGGGAGGAGACACTTCAAAAGGAGATTCCATATATTGATTCAAGATAGGGATCCCCCCTTGAATATGTGGAATCTCATTATCAAACTCATAAGATGCCTTTACATGGGTAAACTTGTTAGTTTTTCAACATTTAAGCTAGCATTATGTTAGGATCTTTTCACTAAGAGAATAACAAGCACAGCAATAACATAAGCACATCACATGAGACAAGAGACACAAAGAGTTTTGATAGGGGAAACCATAAATGGAGAAAACCCCTCAACTTCCTCTAAGATAGTATCACCACAAGATGTGAAACCCAAAAACAGTAAGATGACCTCCCAACACAGCAATAGCCTTCTGTCTTCTGTCAAGCCCAAGTATTTCCTTCTCCAAAGGTGCGCCACACTTGAGAGAGCAAGTGATGTATTTCACAAGTGATCAAATAGAGAGACTCACACTCTCTATTTATATTAGTCCGTTCACTTGAATTACATTTTCACACATAGGATCGACCTAATAATTACTACTTGAGCCTACACCTTAATTAGTGTATAATAACTCAAGTGCCCCATAACTATGGGGACTTACCTAATGACTTGATATGACTTGTTTACATTATTAATCCTCCCGATCGGAACATCGGGGTAAGACAACATGACTCAAATGCATAATAGAAACATCCCAGAATAAACATCGGGTTACAATATATGAAATACATAGAAGAATACATTACGAAGTTACATATACATCAACACTCCCTCTTAACTAGGAAGGTATTACTTGTTTACATTATTCAGCACTGGTCTTCTTCTCTGTATCAACTGGATCATCTCGTCTTCAAGTCATCTTCGTCTTCAAGTCATCTTCATCTTCAAGTCATCTGGATCTGGATCATCTCTCGATCTGGATCATCATCACTGGACTAGATCTGGATCATCACTCGATCTGGATCACTACTGCTAGATCTGGATCATCACTCGATCTGGATCTCTCGAAGTCATCATAACTGGATCTGGATCATAGCTCGATTTGGATCTCCATTGGTCATCATCATGTGTGTACTATCTCTTCATAGGAATTTCTATCATGTGTGTACTATCTCGTCATAGGAAGTTCATGCTGGTTGTAGGCCTACCCTCATGTAGGTCTTTACCCAGCACTTGCATCTGACCTGCTCGTCAGAAAGGCATGCCCAGCACTCACATCTGATCATGTAGTAAACTACAATCACATCAGAAAGGCCCAGCACTCACATCTGATCATGTAGTAAACTACAATCACATCAGAAAGGCCCAGCACTCACATTCACCAGCATGATAGGCACAATCAACTACCATCTGTGAAATGTCTCTGCACTTATATCTGACCTACTCGTCAGAAGGGCACAATCCCATCCAGGATGGAACCTCGTCCGCCACAATGATGAAAGAACCCTGTTCTTTTCACCCAGGCTGGAGCCACGTCCACCACAATGATGGAAGACTTTCAACCAGGCTGGAACCTCGTCCGCCACAATGATGAAAGAACTCTGTTCTTTTCACCCAGGCTGGAGCCATGTCCGCCACAATGAAGAAAGATTTCTGCACTTACATCTGACCTACTCGTCAGAAGGGCATGCACTCACATTTGACCTGGTAGGAACTGAATCCTATTCCCTTGTCAGAATGGCCCCCAGTCCCAGACTGAGATACTTGGTAACTAACCAGGTGCCTCCACTCTCCCAGAGAGTGGCAGTTGCCCTTACATCTGTCCTGCTCGACAGAATGGCCAGCACTCACATCTGACATGGAAGGAACCAATCCTCTCACCATGACAGAATGGCTCAGCCCTTACATCTGACCTGCTCGTCAGAATGGCTTTGGATCTCTAGCACTCATATCTAACATGGAAGGAACTGAATCCTCTCACCATGACAGAATGGCTCAGCCCTTACATCTGATCATGGAAGGAACCAATTCTCTCACCATGTCAGAATGGCTATGGGTCTCATCACTGTCTCTGGGAGGAAGCCTCGATCTGGAGAACACCAAGCCTCTCTCTGAAGTACTCGAACTTCAGCCTAGCCAATGGCTTCGTCAATACATCAGCTATCTATTCCTCCGTCGCAATATACAGGAGCTTCACTACTCCTCTCTGCACCATATCCATGATATAGTGATACTTGATCTCGATGT
>LPNX010760265.1:37301-57841 GCA_001517045.1 Pseudotsuga menziesii | reverse complement strand
GAGCCTACACCTTAATTAGTGTATAATAACTCAAGTGCCCCATAACTGTGGGGACTTACCTAATGACTTGATATGACTTGTTTACATTATTAATCCTCCCAATTGGAACATCGGGGTAAGACAACATGACTCAAATGAATAATAGAAACATCTCGGAATAAACATCGGGTTACAATATATGAAATACATAGAAGAATACATTCCGAAGTTACATATACATCAACAAAACCTCTTAAAATGATCAAGTTGTCACTCAACAATCTTGTAATTTTTAGAGGATTCAAGAAAAAATCACATATTTGGAAATAATTGACCTTTTGTTTACCTCATCATAAATATGATATGCTTTGATGGTATTTGAGTACCCCAAGAATATGCACTTGTGACTCCTTGCATCTATTTTGTTTCTTTATTCCTTAGGAATTAAGGAATGCCAAGTGCAACCAAAAACCTCGAGAGAACAAATGTCGCCATGTTGCATTTCATACTGAGTCTTGTTTCCAAGAGCATGAGATTGGCTACTTTATCAAATACATTGCAAATAGAAGTCCATCAACCCAAAACATCAACTTCACATACTATATGCAAGAGTGTCATGTTGATTATTTTTGCTACACCATTTTGCTAAGGATTGTACAAAAAAATGATTTGATACATAATTCCATATGGACAAATATATATTTCAAATTCATTAGAAGTATATTCCCTCCATTATTAGTATGACGAGTTCCAATATGAGAGTGTGTCTCATTTTCAATCCATACATGAAAATTATTAAATATTGCAATTTCCTGAGATTTATGTTTCAACAAATAAACCCAACACATCTTAGAGTAATCATCGACATAAATCATGATATATGTATTACTAAAATCAAATGAAACATGCATGGGGCCGAATAAATAAGAGTGTATCGACTCTAGTTTTCTACATGCTCTCAAAGAGGAATCATGGAAAGGTTGCTTGCTATATTTTCCAAGGATACATGCATCCCATTGCTTCAAATTATTGGGAAAGGTAGGAAAACCAGAAACACCATTTTTCTTCAACATACGAATACTATCATAATTGACATACCAAATATAGCATGCCACAAGAGACTAGATGATAGTACAGAAAATTATGTTCCCATGCATAAGTCCATTTCAACTAAAACAATCCCTCATCCTCCCATCCTGTCACGATCACCATTTCATTGAAATACCTCTTTATTTCACATTTTCATCAAACATTTGAATAGAATGGCCTTGTTGTTAAATGTGCACAAGAGACAACAAGTTTCTTTTCAACTCAGGGTGATAGAGAACATCTTGCAAAGAAAACCCATGAACCAGCTAGCCAGTGTGATCCTGATGGTTCAAATTCCTGAAGGTTTGAAACTAGATGTATATACAAAGTATTCACCCTCTGTACATTTTCATTCAATTCCCCAAAAAAGTATTTCCATGAGTTCATGTGGAAAGTAGGTGTCAAGCAATTGCTCATTTCTCTGAGAAGCAAATGAAGTTTTAACCAAATCTTTATTTATGCCAATACTGCAATGAGCAATAACAAAATGAGTGGATTTAGGAGATTTACCTTTTTCATCTTTTTGTTCATTCTTTTCTATGTTATTCTCGCATGGGATCCTACATGTCTTTGAATCATGTCTATTCTTTCCACAATGAACATAATGAAGATAAAATATCTTGCCTTGATTATGTCTACCCCCCCCCACCTCTAAAATTATTCTTTCCACATCTTATATGATTACCTTATCCTCTATAAGAATCGTGTGATTGATTCTTGTTATCAGGAATATATCACCTTCTGCGGACAGAAGTTGTTCCTCTGGTCTGAATGGTTCATATCTAGAACAAATGAGTAACAACTAGATTGAAGACTTTCCCTGGAAACTATAGATGCCTGGAATAAAACCTCTAATGGAAGACTTGCAAACTTGAAAAAGCACATCAAACATACAACAACATCAAAGATACTAGAAAACTATCCATAGATCCAAATCAGTGACTAAGGAATATGATTATACATATGTGAGATTAACACAACAGATATATGGGAAGGAAATCAAATTTGCATTAAAAGATGAATGAAAGAGCTTACAACCTTTCTTCCTTAGTGTCAATGCACTCCTTCACAATACTAACATCTCATCCCCGATAGCTCCAACTTGCTCCTCTATTCTCTCTAAAGGACTAGACCAGGATGTTACTTCAGTAGCATAACTTCACTCCTTTCTTCTCCCCTCAACCATGGAGTATGAGCTTGGCTTTATAGGGATCAAAGGGATATAAATGGTTGAGAAATAGGTGGGTGAGGTGGCCATGAGATCCTCAAAGGATGGATCTCGAGCTTAACTGACCCAAGTGAGTAGGGATAAGGATAGACACAAGGATTTTGTTCTATAAGCCTCGTGAAACTTCCTTTTCTTCACTTTTTACCAAGGGCACCACTTATATTTCCTTATGACAGAGCGGTGAAGGGTGAGAACCGCGGCAAAGACAAAGATTAAACGTGGTGGCACCTCCTAGTTTCCATGTAACTTGGGGGGTGCTGCATAGGGTACCGCTTATCTGCTTAAGGGTGAGAGCGGTGGTGGAGTTTTGTATGTTAGGATCAACATCTAGAGCATTGCTTCACTTCAAGTTTGGGATTTGAAGGAAAATATATGTGTTAGGGACCTTATCACCTGCTTGTGGTAGGATTTTGGTGTAACAGAATGCCCCCCAAAGCATGAGACTAGAGGGATACGATAGGCGAGAGCTCTGATAGAGCAATTTATCACTTCGAGGTAAGATCCATCTTGATTGGAGAGTGTCATCGAGTAGGAATCTGCAATACATCAATACTTTGACTCATGAGTAAATGTAACTTCATCATGGCTGCAGACCAATACAAAGTAGATCCATGAGAAGAATAAAAAACCATGGCTACTAGAATACAATGTAGATCCATGTGAGAGAGGACTCAAACTTGGACATAGCTACCAGATATACAATGTAGATCTATGTCATACAGACACAAATTTGAGCATAGCCACGACCATACAACTGTGGATCCATGCTGGTACTTCATACAATATACTCCATCGCAACCTGGGGAGAAAGCTATGAGTGCTTAACAAATACCCAGGGTCTTCATCTCGTCTTCCACAAAGTATGATTCTAACCATGTGATTACAATGTTCTGAAGTCGAACATGGTAGAAACCACTTGATTACTGGCCAATGATGTGAACCATTAACAAGTGCGAGGGAGATCACCATTAATGTCAATGATTCCCAAGGTACCCTAGAACAATCTACTGAGTGTGAATAGATTTTTTGATGTCAAACACCCAGCAGAGTCTTCTGATGAAAGGTCGATGATGTGAACCTTTGTCGAGAGTGAGAGAATCTGTCATTGAGGCATATATATCTCAAGGTACTAAATTTGTTTCTAAGACTATTTCTTGGATGATGAGTTGATGTCGACAGGAATAGTCTCGTCAAAGGAGGTCCATGATGAATCCCACATCGACCACACGAAACGTAGAACAAAGTTCTGGAATGTTGTAGATAGTGTAACCATAGGACTGACTCAAAGGTACTGACACAAAGGTTGTTTTAACTACAGAGGTAAACTTCTTTCTTCCTTTGAACATCAGGAGGCACGACAAAAGACTTGCCAGCATGACTAGACCAGACAGACACACAATATGACAGTCGACACTGCATTCTTTTGAAAGACTCAAAGGAGTGACATGACTCATGAAAGTGATCGACTTGTAAATTAGTGGAATACCCAAATGACTGGATGATATGCAGATAAGTGCCATGTTCAAAGGTGACAAACAACTACCATTCGATTTTCAAAATGATTCCCTTCCCTTAATTCCCCCATCATGATTGATGAGTGCCTCTTTTCATTTTTACGAGTTCAAAGAGGGTAACAAACACTCGTTTTAGCTCATCCTTCGAATGAGTCCAAACTCATATGTTTTACGAACCTGAGAAAGGAGGGGGTCGTCCCAAAAAAGGGTCTCCTAGTGTTTAGTTTAACGAGTCCAATGAAAGCAAATTCGGTATCGTTCACATTTAGAGAGTCTGAACAAATATAGAAGAAGAATCGAGAGGGTCCTTTTTTGTATGATTTAGTCTCTAGGACCTGGAAAAGTATAAAATAATACCTAAGAGAACTCTCCCAGTCATGATTGGTTGGAGTGTTACTTTTTCGTAAATAGTCTATTCGAACCGAAAAAGAGATAACCTACCGTTGGAGAGATGATTCTTCAAATACTTTTACAAGTATGAAAAAGACAAGTACTCGACAATCTTTTCATATTTAGGGAGTCCAAAAAGAGCTTAAAGGAGACTCCATTAGGTTTCTTTTTTGTGATGAGAATTTTTTACGAGCCTAAAAAGAATTGGAAAAAAGGACTCAGAACTTTGATACTGAGTTCTAAGAGCGTGACCAAAGCGTCGAAACAAACACTTGGGGACTTTTTTCATTTTATGGAAGTATGAAAAAGTCAAAAAAAAACTCACCATAGACTATACTGTTTCCACTTTTACTCCTGCACGGCCCAAAAAGAATATTAATCTCTCGAAAAATGACTTTAATGAACTATATAAATGGATTTTGTAATAATAATGATTTTTTTAAATATCAACATGACATTAAAAAACCCTAAAAATAGATATAAAAGTCATTTGAATAGGAAAAATCAAATCATTTTACTATTTACCACTTGGTGAGAGCATTTTGGAGCGAATTTGAGCCAGATCTTCAGTCAGTGATTCTGGGATATTCCACCGTCTGATTCAAGCATCGTCAGATCCAGGTAAATGTTTAAACCATAGCCTTTCTTTTTAAAGCATCCGTTTTGATTTTGTGGGAGTTTTGAGTTGTTTTAAGAAATCCCTAAATCTTAAATACAGGCACCGTTCTTTCCCCTTACAAGACAGGCGGTGCACTGTGAGAACCGCGCAACTTCTACTGCACTCAGGTGGTGCCACCGCTCTGTGCAAACGGAGCTCAGGTGGTGCCGGCCGTGAGTGGTGAAAAATGAATGGAAAAGCAAGAACATAATTTTTTAACTGATTTAGATGATTGATTATGTTTCTAATTGGCCCATTGATTGTTTTTGGCAGGTTCTAAGCAATAAAAAATGGTTATATGGAAAGAACGACAAAACGATGAAGATGATGTCTTTGTCTAGAGAAATGCAGGATGCATAGCTGCATTGAGGAAATGTGGCCTTCTAAAATTCTTATGCACGCCTAGCATGGTTTCCCATGAGAGATTGTTGGAGTATATCCTTTGTATGTGGAACCCAAAGCAGCAATATTTCGAGGTGGGAGCCCATGTGTTGACTATTGAGGTAGAGGAAATCTACTTCTTGATAGGTTTATCCAGACGGGGTGCTCCTATCTCACTGACTGGTTCCCGTGGAGGGGATGTGACCACCCAGGAGTTGATCAATCGTCACTACATTCCTGGTACTAGAACTTCTGGGAAGAAAATTCCCATTAAGGCAGTGGTAGATGATCCTCTCCATACTCTTCTTTTCACTATGCAGAGGCTGGTTGGGAGCCAAGGACCTCATCAAGCTTCCAGAGCACATATGTTATATGCCCTAAAGGCCATGGAACCTAATGTCTTTAACTGGGAAGAGGCATTACTATCGGTCTTCAAGGACCAACTGACCAAGTTTTGACAAGAAGAGCTGAAACAGTTTGGCTATGGTTCCATCTTAGCATGTTTCTTCTTTGAGTGGGGCCCTCATCTGAGGCCCTAAGTGTTATTTACTGAGTTGAGGGCGAGAGACCTTCGTATGCTGAGGTGGGTCAGAATCATGGCCCACACGGGAACAGGCAGAGGCAAAGTGAATTTTGGGGTTCCATTTTTCCGTTAGTTGAACGATAAAATCTTTGTGATTGAGGATTATGCGTATGCGGTACTGACTTCAAGGATGACCCTGACTTATCACTTCCACCTAGCACACAGTAGGGAGACAAGGGTAAGAAACAAAACCCTATGTTGGAAATTTGTATTTTTGTATTTTAATGTTTTTTTATTTTTTATGTATAGTAACGAGACCTAAATATCTTCATGTATATGTTGGAGTGGCACGACCTGGAGGATCTTCTCCATTGGACAAATGAGCAGGAGCTCAATTTGTTCAATGAGGTGATGACCTAATGGGAGATCTAGAGGAGAACATGGAGAGGTTAACTCTAGATATACCTGATGTATCCATTGATGATCTCCAGATGTGATATCAGAGGCACACAGCGGGAATGCCAGGTCGTTTTAGCCGTCTGCTATGTAGAGTAGTGCAGGCTATCATATGCTACCATAAGCACCACTAGATAGTTCTACATGATGTATTACTGAAAGCTACTATAGCTTCAGGATTTTGTGTGATTTTGTGCTTCCTGAAAGCAAGAGTGCTTCAGATGAGGTTTCGTGCTCGATTTTTGTAAAAAACTTTATATATATATATATATATATATATAGGCTTTTACTTCCGGTGTTTATATGCTCCAAATGGAAATGTATTTACATGAGTTTTATGTGTTTTTACTATTTATTTACAATATGATGAACCGTGTTTGATTTTTATGTTATGAATGGGAAATATACCAGTCTAGGATATAATTTGCTAATGAATCAACAACTGCATTGTCTGCCCTAGGGATATTCCTATAAGTAATAAACTCAAATTACCTTTCCAATAGACGTATCCTCCGATAGAGACGAAGTAGTATGGGATTTCTGATGGTATAGACTTGGTTCAACTGACAAACCACTAATTGTGAGTCCATGAAAACTACCAAATCATCAATGTCTCGGGATACAGCCCCAGTCAATATACCTATGACTGCCTCATACTGGGAGATATTGTTGGTAGCATGACCAATACAAACCGCTCCCAAACTAACTAGATCATGTGCAGGGGAATACATAACCCAAGCAGCTAAAGCAAGGTTTAGGGTATGGCAGCTAGCACCATCAACGAAACTATAAAAGGCCATCTGATATGCATAACCAAAACATGGTATAAACAATCTGGACACTAAAATCAAAACCATATTGAAAATACTAAAACACACTGAAAAGTCAAACAATGTACATATATACAAGGTACCATACATGAATGATCTAGGCATAGTACCTCTTTAGGTACAACCCATTGTGAGGTTTCCTGAAGGGGACTCCATCGTAATCCACGAGCTCATAGTCCCCTTTCTATAAAACCTTGGAAACGATGAAAGGACCGTACCACATTGATTTGAACTTCCCTTTTCCTAGTTTATCATGTCTCTGATCATAATTCAGCTCTAGGTCACCTTCGTTAAACACATGAGGTTGAACAGATTTATCATATTGCGCCTTGACACGTTTCTTATGTGCCTCATTGAGTAAGGAAGCATCTCGTCTAGTTTCGTCAATATTGGTCAAGTATAAAAACCTTTCTTCCTCGGTGGAAGCATTGGGGAGAAGTTCAATGGCAAGTTTCAAATACGGAATCTGACACTGAATAGGCAGGATAACTTCTAGTCCGTATACTAATTGAAAGGGTGTAAAACTAGTCATTGTTTTAACTGAAGTTCTATAAGCCCAAAGAGTGGAAAAGAGAGTTTGGTGCTAGTTTGATTTGTGGTCTCCAACCATTCGACAAAGCATAGTTTTTAAGACTTCGTTAATGGCCTCAACCTGAACATTAGCTTGCGGATAATAGGGAGTTGAGTTTTCATGGAGAAAACCTAGCTTAGCACTTAACTCTGCCATCATCTGATTCTAGAAATGTGATCCGTGATCAGTGACAATAGACTGAGGAACTCCAAACCTATCTATTACATGATTAAAAAGGAAGAGGGCGACATTCTTACCATCTTTCGCATATGTAGGCATAGCCTTGTCCCATTTAGTGAAATAATCCATGAATACTATGATGTAACCATGCCCCTTAGCTGAGGTAGGCTTACAATGCATGAAATCTATCCCCCATTTGGAAAAAGGGCCAATGACAATGATGGGGTGTAACGGAGCAAGGTGGGTGCGCTTTTTTGGATAAAAATGTTGACAGGGTGGGAATTTATTAACAGCCTCGTGACAATATTTAAAGATAGAAGGCCAGAAATAGCCAGCGCAAAGGATTTTCTGGGCTGTAGCCATCCCTGAGAGATGACCGCCACATGCTCCGGAGTGGCAGTCATTGAGAACCTGTTCAACCTCATCATGAGTGAGGCATCGTCGGAGAATAGTGTCTATGCCACGCCTATATAATGTATCATGCAGGATAAGACAATATTTTCTGTGGTGATGGATACGACGATGATCGTCGCGAGATAGAGTGGGATGAAATATCTGTTTCTGAAGATAAATGATTAAATATCCATACCACGGATTAGTCGTACTTATCAGGAACATAAATTCGTCCAGGAATGAATCACTGGGCTCAGAATCCATTAAAGCACAGGGAAGGTCACACATCAGCTCTGTAAAGACCAATGATTTCTTTGAAGTAGCTTTGGAAAACTCAAGGTCAAACTCCTGTAGGATAACAATCCATCGGGATTATTTTCCCCCTAGCACTTAACGAGTCAGGATGTAGTTCATAGGGTTTTTTTCTACGAGTACGGTGGTGGTGCGAAGCAAGATGTAATGATGAACGTTTTGGACAGAAATGACCGTGGCAAATGCTAGCTTCTCCACATGCGAGTATCGAGTTTCAGAATCAATAAGATTCTTACTGGCATAGTATATCACGTGTTCTTGACCATTCTGATCCTCTTGAGCTAAAACTATTTCGATGGTAGTAGTAGAGGCATCAACATATAAGAGAAAATCCTTTGAATAATCTGGGGGGTGTATCACGAGTGAATGAGTTAGATCATGCTTAAGGTTATCAAAGGCTCACTTGGCCTAGTCATCCTAGAAGAATGGAGTATCCTTCTTAAGAAGATGCATATAACCATACATTTTCTCAGCAAAGTTACAAACAAAATGACAAAGAAAGTTTTCCTTCCCTTGTAAACTTTGGAGTTCAAGCAAGTTGGTTGGGGCAGGCATGGCGAGTATTACAGCAATCTTTAGTGGATCAATCCGAATACCATCTTTAGAAACCACGAAGCCTAAGAGACGTCCCATTTCAATGCAAAAAACATATTTGTGTGGGTTTAGCCATATTTTGTAATGATGACATCTCAAGAAAATATCTCTAAGATGTTGAGGATGATCTTGCCATTGCTGTGCATGCGCAGGAAGATCTTCTAGGTACGGCTCCACGATGTTTTTAATGTCATGAAATGCATAGGACATAGCACGCTGGAATGTGGCCCCAACATTCTTAAGACCAAAGGGTAACTTCCTGTAGGAAAAGGTTCCCCACGGACATATAAATGTCGTCTTATGCTGATCGACGGGAAATATTTCAATTTGATTATAGTTGGAAAAGCCATCCATGAATCAGAAGATGACACTTCCAGCACATTTATCAATAATTTGATTGATGTGTGGAGTTGGAAAGTTGTTGTTAGGGTTAACCTTGACTCGGATTTGAGTCAAAGTTGGTTTAGGTCTAGCACATGGTTTGGGCACATGGTTTGTTGTAGCCCATGCTATTGTCCCATGGTATTGCATGTGATTAAGCCTTTATAAGGCTTGAGGAGGCTCCATTGTAAAGTGGCCCGAAGGTGAGCGATGGCTAGCTTACTTGGCTCGGATGGCTGGTTTTGGCCATGTAATGAAGATCTTCATTGATGTTGGTTTTCCCTGCATGGGGTTTCCAGGGTATATTGTGTGTCTATATGTGGTTGCTTGTTATAATGTTTATTTTTGGCTCATTATTATGTTAATGTTGCTCATTTTAACCTAATAACTGGTATCAGAGCCATGGTCTGGCTTGGTTTTGCTCGTTGGTGTTTCTATGTTGAATCAAATTATGGGGTGCATATTCGGTGGTACCCGACACCCTAGCAGTAATTTTTTGGTCCATGTGAAACTTAGCCGTAGGCAAGTTTGGATTTCTCTAGATGCTAAAAGCACAAGGTATCCCTCTTATGCGCAAATAAGGGATGTTGCATCAAGTGTGGAATGAACCACTAGGTAGGTACGAGGGTGGCAGGTGTACTCGTAGCCTATATTGATGTGGATCGGAGAGGTTGAGTCTTCGATTGCGGGATAAATGTGAGATGGTTTAATCTCGGTTTTGGGACCAAGATTGATGAGCCATGTATGTGAAGAGAATTCCTAGAGAACTGGCGGTTACAGCGGCCGATGACCCATGTAATCCGGTAGATATATTTTTCTTTATATGGACATCAATGACAGGGTTTGGATGTAGGTACAAAGGGAGCATGGAAAAAGACGAGCAAGGAAGCGAGCATGGAAAGCGAGAGGATGAAGCAACGGATGGTGATGGTGTAGTCACCATGAAGGCACATGAAAAAAAATGTAATGGAGCAGTTTGCATGTAAATGGGCATATGGCTGTAAGACCTGGTAAGGCATGCATACCCCTAGTAACTCACCAGTAAAGTCGGGAGATAGACCTAGGTGATAGGGGGGTGTATGTAAGATTCCTCGGTAAATATTTGAGGGGAGTTGGTGATTACTCCAAGTCAAGTTTAAAGGGGGGATTGTTAGGGTTAACCTTGACTCGGGATTAAGTCAAAGGTGGTTTAGGTCTTGCACATGGTTTGGGCACATGGTTTGTTG
This sequence comes from Pseudotsuga menziesii, assembly GCA_001517045.1. NCBI lineage: Eukaryota > Viridiplantae > Streptophyta > Pinopsida > Pinales > Pinaceae > Pseudotsuga > Pseudotsuga menziesii. The sequence continues at coordinate 47,136 of LPNX010760265.1, read as the reverse complement.
TACCCCATGGTATTTCATGTGATTAATCCTAGATAAGGCTTGAGGAGACTCCATTGTAAAGTGGCCTAGAGGTGAGTGGTGACTAGCTCACTTGGCCCCGATGGCCGGTTTTGGCCATGTAATGAAGATCTTCATTGGTGTTGGTTTTCCCCGCATGGGGTTTCCAAGGTATATTGTGTGTCTATATTGAATGTTGCTTGTTATAATCTTTATTTTTGGCTCATTATTATGTTAATGTTGCTCGTTTTAACCTAACAGTTGTCTTTAGGACAAGCTTTATTCATATCTCAGAAATCGATGCAGAATCGAATAGTTCCCTTATTTTTGTTCACATGAACGATATTTGATACCCATTCCATTAGGGGTACAGGATAGATGAATCCTGACTTTAGAAGTTTCTCGACTTCAGCTTTGATAGCCGCAGCCTTCCATGGATGGACTTGTCTCAATTTCTGCCTAACCGATTTTGATGTGGGATAGGTTTTTATCTCATGGATCACAATGGATGGGTCTATCCCAGGCATTTATTCATAAGACCACGCAAAAATATCTCGAAATTCTTTAAAAAGTGCTCTATACTCTTCAGTTTCGTCTATTGAATAGTTCTTCCCTATATGAACATGTTCAATAGTTCCATGCTTGATCGATATGTCATTTGGATCCGTTTTAGTAATTTTGCACGAATTACCTTCAGATTCAAAATTTTGCAACAAGACAGGAGTTTGCAGGACATCAACAATATCAGTACCCAAGAGGGATACAAAATCATTATCTGTCAAACCGGTATTGGGGAGGAATGAGGATCTGTGATGATGATCCTCCCATACTGGTTCATTTGTACTCATAATCTCTATAATGGATTCATTTGACGAAAAAGTCTGAGAGAGATAATCCATAGTAGGAAGAGAAGGTTCTAACCAGTAGGGCAAGTGGTAAGGATCCGAAGCCACAAGATGAAGGTCATCTGTATGGACATCATAAACAGATTGGATGACATCATAAATTGCTTCATGTGGGCTTAAAGAGGATGATTCAACAACTTTTTTACCCTTGGGATCATAGCCAAATGAGGAGATCATATTGGCAGTTGTCGTATCTATGGGCAGAGTCTTTCAACATTCCTACCCCAATCGACTGATAAGGAGGAGGGGACTGACCTAGAAAAGGGATGTTATTTGTCATGGGGGTAGTAATATCCGGCATACATAAATCAAGTTGATCAATGGTCACAATCTTTCCCAAATGCGGAAACTGGAGGGTTCTAAACACCATCGAAGCGACAACTCTCATAGCGTAAAACCAATGTCTTCCTAAGAGAAGATTGTAGCCTAATGGGGCATCCACTACTTCCACCTGAATGGAAATAGTTTTTCCCCCTAGCTCAATTGAAAGTGTTGGCATGAGACCATGGAGCTGGAAACCTCTTCCATCAAAGGATTTTAGGGTCGTCGGTGATTTCGTAAGCTCAGGAGAGAAAATGGCTTTCCAACATGACAGAGACAAAACTGAGGTTGAAGCACCTTCATCTAGAACAGTTCTAAAGACCTTTTTCCCAACTACTCTTGTTATGATCTGAAAACCTAGTTGGTTAGGTAATCTAGGTTTGTGGTTCTCTAGATTAAAATGAATCAGATTTGTGTCACTCGGGTCCATGTCTCCTAAAGTAGTTAACAAGTTTTTGTGTTGCATAGGACAACTTTGGAGCACTTCTAAGGTAGACATGGCACATGGTGCCTAAGCTAGGTCTTCTATGACATTATAAAAATGTGTTGCTCGAGAATTAGGGTTAAAAACAAACTTCCTAAGAGTACTCTTGGACGGACGCAAAATCATGTCAAGATTAGGCTTCTCGATGGTTAGGGGACCATTAGACGAGGATGTGGGAGAACCGGTAAAAGGGGCTTTTTCTGGAAAAGGTTTTTCATTTTTCTTCTCCTCAGGCTTGTCATATTATTGACTTCAAGTTGTAATATTAACAATTTTCGATGACATCATTCGAATTTCCTCTGTAGGACTAGAAATTCCCTGGTTAGACATGTGGTCTACCAGTTGTTGCTGAGAAGGAAAAGGATTAGTAAGGACTGTCGGTGTGGGGTTACTCTTTAAAAATTTGTTAATTTGATCACGACGAGGAAATTCCTTCGTGAAATGATCACCACCACACAATAGGCAAGGATATTTAGCTTTCCTTTTTCCTTTATTGTCATTCTCCAGGGCCGTAGGCTTGGGATTTTCCTGTTGGTTTCTGGGTTTCTTATTTTTTCCTTTTCCCTTTTTCTTACTGTTGGATGATTATGTACTTTGAATAGCATTCACCTTGGTGAAAACCGTAGGATTAGAAGGAGCAGTGGTAGAAGGAATGGGTTGTTTGGCAGGTTTTAGTGCTGGCGGAGTTTGGATTAATGAATCGATAACCCCATCAACAGGATTTTCTGTAGGTGGCTTAGTTGGGTTCGTGTTGGGACGAGGAGCATTAGGAATTAGGTCATACAAAGTTACAGACTGAGAATACACCAGGTCCAGATACTGAGCACGACTAAAATCCTGCTCTTTAGTTACAACACCCCCCATAGCCACATCTCGGGAAATGGGTGGCAACAAAGACTTTGTAAACCAATCAGCTAAAAGTTGGTCCAGGATAGGAGCTTTAATGAGCCTTCTTCATCTTCTCCACTCATGAATATGATCTGATATATGTGTAGAGGTTGATGTAGAGAGGTCAAAAGGTATGTACCCGTTTCATAACGAATGGGTAGCTGAAAGTGTGTGAGGAATACAGTTGCCAAAGCACTAAAATCCACAAACAAATGTCATGGAAGTTCGATATACCACTTCGCAGCCGTACCGGTCAAAGTGCGCTGGAAGAGTCTCAATCGAATAGAGTCATCCATCAAAGAGTTTGACGAACACCAAATATGGAAAGTCCTAATGTGATTCTTGGGATCATCTCCCTGCTTACCATCAAATTTTGGAATATCCGATGGCAACTTGACTGGAATAGGGGGCCATGAAGGATTGTGTTGGATGGGTTCATTAATCAACTTGGACAAATCAGGCAAGTCCAAAGTTGCAAGGAAAGGTAACTGACAATTTGGTTCAACATACTGGTAGTATTGATAAGGCATGTAACCACCAATAGGACTGTAGGTTGATTGATACACAGGTTGTTGAGATGATGAACGTCCTGAAGTTGGACACCCAGGATTAGGGCCACTAGAGCCACTAGGGCCAATAGGACCGTCAGGATGAGGACTGCCAGGACCTACAGGTCCACCAGGACCACCGGGAACACCAGGACCGCTGGGAACACCAGGACCACTTGGACCAATAGGGGGGGGACCACCAGGCCCCCCGGGACCACCAAGACCTCCAAGACCACCAGGAGGAGGCCCACCAGACCCTCTAGGACCACCAGGTCCCCCAGGAGGAGGACCTCTGTAAGGTGGCCCTCATGCACCTCCAGGACCACCAGGCCCACTAGGGGGAGGACCTCCATAAGGCGGTCCTCCTGCACCTCCAACAGTATGAATAGGTATTCCCCCCAATGCTGGCATGTAGGACGAGTTGGGTTGCCCCGACAAAGTAAAAGTATTGCCAGGATATGGAATTCCAGTATAATACATGCCTGTAGGGGTAGGTTGATAATTCATATTTCCTACAGGTACTTGATGTACTAGGTAACCATATCCCTAGGAAGCTTGATTAATTACAAGTTGTGCCCCTAAAGGCTGTCCCGAACTCAATGGAGGGTTAACTATATTCATATTGGTAGGAGGAACATAAACTGTATATGGACCTGTAGTAGAGGTATGTCTATTATGAGTAACAAATTAGGTAGATGGTAACGTAGGTTGGGACGGGGGTTTCCCCTGACATTTGAAGGTACTGATACAACTAGAGCTAAAGGTTTCCCCCCATCCATAGAAGACATGGGAGGACTAGAAACAGACCTATCATTAGCAACTATAGGGTCGAAAGTTTGATCTAGGTGGTACGAAGGTTCAACCAAATCAATAGGTCTCAAAGAATCAACCAGAGAACGATATCCGGCTGGCAAAGGATTCGTATTGTGGGGAAGAAGAGCCGAAATAGATTCTTTGTGAGGCACGAGAGTTGCTAAGATTGTATCTAATCTCTACATTCTCTCTTGAAAATCACATGCACAGTGAATAGATGCTTGAATTTGTCTATACTCTTCTTCATTTGGTTAAGATTATTTAGGAGAGGGCCTATTTACCCCAAATGAGGAAATGGCTTGTCCCATAGAAGTTCCCTAAAACGGAGCATCAAGACCATAGTCTGGACGAACAGCACGATCAATACAACCTTCCACGGGACCATGGAAAGAAGTGTCACCCATAGTAGGTTGCTGGACCAAGGGAGTAACGTAAGAAGCGATTTGGTATTTGCTTTCTACAACTAGGTTCTCTTCCACATGGGAAGTAGTTGTAGCTCCTTGGTCAGTAGCTTCCATTGGACCTTCTCTTGTAACGAGAGGAAAGTCGGGTGGTAAGCCCTGTGTTCTTCTAGACCGTCTCAAATGAAACTCATCCAGATTGCACAATCACTAATCTAACCCAAGGTTTCAGAGCTAATAAAAAACACACCAAAAAAATTTCTCCTACTCAAGCTACAGGCCAACAAGAAAATTCAAATGATAGGATGAGCTCAAATGGTCGGTCTCTCACCAGGATTGTCAAGTAGGTGTAACTCATGATATACCACAAGGGTACATGCATATTAATCTCATCGAATGTTGTTTTTAGTGTATTACTCCACACAAGACGACCCAAGGGCTTTTCTCAGATAGATAAGGTATCCTAGTGGGGTCTCCCGATATACACAAGGTACATGGGAGCTCAAATCGGTAGTAGTGTTGTCTAATGCACAACCGTTCACAAGGGGCCTTCCGATATACAATCGAGTACATGAAGTACCTTTCTATATACCTCAAGGGTACGTGAAAGGTCGTTCGATATATCGACGGTATGTGGAAGAACCGTGCGAGTCTCGGGTTGTAGTGCGGACAAATAACAACGGATCCTACGTTTAACGACTCTTGAACATGTTTCTAACCTAGCACTCAAATTTATATACAAATTTTAGTCCTAAAGTTACCGTTAATTTTAAAGTGGACGGTTGGGTGAATGCATGAGGTTTTGACAGAAAAGTAAAACCATGCAAATATGAAATGCAAGTTCATTCACTTTACCATTTAGTATGCCTAATTACGGGAAGGAGAGAGGGTGTTTTCTTTTCAAATTTTCCTTGAAACCAAAAATTCCTCAAACAACTATACTAAAAATTCTTTTTCCAATCATACAATCAAACAACACTTTTTCAAATCAACTCTTTTGAAAGCAAAAAAGTAAGGTAAGATCTATTTTCAAAGAAGAAGAAAGACAAACAACACTCAAATATGCATATGCAATCATTTTTTTCAATTTTTCTCTAAAACATGGAAAGATCTAACTTAAATTATCGATATTTTTTTCTTTTGATGAGATAATGATGCAAAAGAGACAAAAGAACAAAGGAACAGAGGAATCCTGAAAACTTGTGAAGCTAATAAGAGATCCAGTGACTTAAGCTCAATAAAAACAATGACCTAATCTCAAAAAAAATTCTTTTTCAGAGCGAAAATAAGTCTTTCTCACACTTAATGAAAAATAGAAACAAGCAAACTGATCCAAGGGAGTCTTTCTTTTTAGTGCTATCCAATAACAGGCAGAGATCTAATCTTACCTAAAGCTTCCAAAAAATCCTTTTAGAATAATCAAACTTACAAGAAGTAATAAATGATGAATCTAACCTAGATTTTCGATTTTGACAAACAAGCTTTTTCCACATAATAATTTGCAAATTTCAGACACTCAGGTATTTTCAAGTAGGTCTGGACAATGCCAACTGAACACACAAAAATCCAAAAACTACAAATTTCTTTGCAAAATTTTGAAAAACTAAAGTTCTGGAAAACCTACCTAGCACTGCGCCGAAGGGGTTATTGACAAAACGATTTCTGAAGCAGCACCGCTTCTCGCTTACTGAACTCAGGCGGTGGCACCACCTATGGATAACAGTGTTCAGGAAGTGGCACCACTTATTGCCCAAAGCATAAGCACAGTTCCCTGTAAAAACCCAAAATACAAGGATAACGAAAAAATCAAGTTAAAATTTGCAAAAACAATATACAAATTGATAAATCAACAAAAATACAGAGCATATAAAGTCGAGGTGACCTAGATCTAAAGAGATCTGAAGATTCAAACCAAAACTTCACTAAATCAGATGTAGATCTGACTGAAAAGATTGAAAGCTGGAGCTTGGATTCAGACAAGTGTTTCCAGAAACTGAGGAAGATGAGATCAACTGAAGAAAAAGGTTCCCCAACAGAGTCGTCAAATTTGTTATCAGGAATATATCACCTTCTGCGGACAAAAGTTGTTCCTCTGGTCTGAATGGTTCAGATCCAGAACAAATGAGTAACAACTAGGTTGAAGACTTTCCCTAGAAACTATAGATGCCTGGAATAGAACCTATGATGGAAGACCTGCAGAACTGCAATAGCACATCAAACATACAACAACATCAAAGATACCAGAAAACTATCCATAGACCCAAATCAGTGACTAAGGAACATGGTTATACATATGTGAGATTAACACAACAGATATATGGGAAGGAAATCAACTTTGCATTAAAAGATGAATGAAAGAGCTTACAACCGTTTTGCCTTAGTGTCGATGCACTCCTTCACAAGACTAACATCTCATCCCTGATAGCTCCAAATTTCTCCTCTATGCTCTCTAAAGGACTAGACCAGGATGTTAATTCAGCAGCATAATGTTATTCCTTTCTTCTCCCCTCAACCATGGAGTATGAGCTTGGCTTTATAGGGCTCAAAGGGATAAGAATGGTTGAGAAATAGGTGGGTGAGGTGGTCATGAGATCCTCAAAGGATGGATCTTGAGCTTAACTGACCCAAGTGAGTAGGGATAAGGCTAGACACGAGGCTTTTGTTCTAGAAGCCTCGCAAAACCTCACTTTTTCACTTTTTACCAAGGGCACCACTTATATTCCCTTATGACAAATCGGTGAAGGGTGAGAACCACGCCAAAGACAAAGGTTAAACGTGGTGGCACTGCCTGGTTTCCACATAACTTGGGTGGTGCTACATAAGGTACCGCTTATGTGCTTAAGGGTAAGAGCGGTGCTGCATAAGGTACCGCTTATTTGCTTAAGGGTAAAAGCGGTGCTGGAGTTTTGTATGTTAGGATCAACATCTAGAGCTCCTTCACTTCAAGTTTGGGATTTGAGGGCAAATATTTGTGTTAGGGATCTTATCACATGCTGGTGACAGGATTTGGGTATAACAATTCTTCCATTTTTTAGAAGAACACCCACTTATCCTTTTTACTAAAATCATCGCTTTGAATTTCCCAAATATGCATACATAGGTGAGTCTTGCTAATTTTTAAAAAACTTGTGGTTTAATTTCTGAAAAATTTAAATTGATAACTTTTTGGAAAATTTAGATAAATATTGTGATATATTCGTGGCACCTAGTGGCGTGCTACAATATTATTGTTTGTGAACCTTTACTCACTTAAATATATAGAAGGCGGTGGCACATAACTGTAAACAAACATATTTCCAATGACAATCTAATCATCTGTCAAGGCTACTATACATCTATGGAAAGAACTACCTTGAGCATAATTGACAACATTGTCAATTTATGTACGGGTGCTTAGATGAAGGAGCATAGAATTGGTCTTTTATTCTTCAAATTTTCAATTTATTAAGAACTCGAAATTTCAACTTATCTAACAAGCAGGGACACTGTGGCTTTGGTTAAATATATGATGAATAATAAAAAATAAATAATTTATTTATATTCAACACAAATATTCTATATATTTTTTATTTTGTAAAATTTGAATAATGTATACATTATTTTTAAAACATTATATTTATATTTAAAAAATAAATTTGTTATGTAAATTATTCATTTTTTTAACTATACAAAATTTATAATAAATCAACTATGACATATTTATTCTAATAAAATATAGTGTAATAGTTTAAGTTCTGGATATTCATATTAATTCAAACCAAATTTATTATGAAATCAACTATCAAATATGTATTCTAGTGTAATAGTTTAAGTTATGGAGATTTATATTAATTCAAATAAAATTTCCATAGGGTTATAGTATTGGGTCTTCCTAGCAAAATAAAACAATAAATTATTATTTAAATTTTATGAGCTTTTGCTAAGATGAAAAAAGATTAAACAAAATGTCTATTAAACTATGGACATAACAAAGATAATTAAACATCAAAAGGTAATTATATAAAGTAATAAAGATAATTTTCTATTGTATCATTATAAATACAAATTAAAAACCAATAGTTTTCTATTGTATCATTAGAAATACAAATTGAAAACCCTTCTTGCCCATAAGATTCTTTAGGAACATAAGGTGCAAAGTCTAAGCCATCAGTTTCCTTAATAATGATGTTGATCTTTGCCTCTGTTTTCCTGTTGTGTTCCCAAAGTTTGTCTCAAAGTTCATCCATTTGCAAGAGAAGTTCATTCCTCTCCTCCTTGGAGTCAAGAAGTGCTTTTACTAGGAGAGCTTTAACTCATCATTAGAGGGCGATTGTCTTGTAATATTTTGTCTCCCTGGTATGATTATAACTTGTATCTTGAATTCACTAACCCATGTCTTCCGCCATACCCTCAACTTTGATTCAATCTCGTTATATTTTTACCTATTCCTCTACCTCAGAGATTTGATTATGAATGGAGGCAGGAATTTGATTGAGATAGGTAGATTTAGCTTCGGTCACTTTAGTATGCACTTTGGTCTAAGGATTGATACTATTGCTCTTGTGCACCCAATGATTTTTTCCTTTACCTACCATGTTGGGGGAGGTCTAAAGCATAAAAAGACCAAGGGAAAAGAGACAAGCCTAGAGAAATAAACTAGAGAGGTGAGGCTTGAGGATAGTGAGGAGTGTCATCAAGGACAATGAGTGGAGAGAGTAAAAAAAATCCTATTTTGAGGGATACTAAGAGAAGGAAAAATCTATAAATAAGGAGACAATAACAAAAGAATAAAAAGCATAAAATGATTCATATTCCTCTACCTAATAGATTCGATTATGAATGGAGGTGGGAATTTGATTGAGATAGTTAGATTTAGCTTTGGTCACTTTAGTATGCACTTTGGTCTAAGGATTGTTAGTATTGCTCTTGTGCACCCGATGATTTTGTCCTTTACCTACCATGTTGGGGGAGGTATAGAGCATAAAAAGACCAAGGGAAAATAGACAAACCTAGGGAAATAAACTAGAGAGGCGAGGCTTGAGGAGAGTGGGGGGTCTCGTCAAGGACGACGAGGGGAGAGGAGCAAAAAAAATTCCTATTTTGAGGGATACTGGGAGAAGAAAAAATCTATAAATGAGACAGTAACAAAAGAATAGGAGGGAATAAAACATTAAAAAGGAGGAGAGGCATAACCCCTACACCCAAACTAGCATAACCTTTATGCTACAATAATGTCCATTAACTTGAGCATCAACACTGCACTTGGGATAAAGGCGAATCTTATCGAGGAGAAGTTCTACTTACGGAAAACTAGAGCATTTGAAGCCATTAGTTTCATTCACATCCTCATTCACATGAAACTTTTGTTCTCTAGGTTGTCAATTCCTATCTCTATTAACTTGCATCGGAGAGAGCGCTTGGTATAAGCATTACCACATGGTGTACATGTCCGCTGCTCACTATTACCCCCTTCAAAAAAAATTATAATATAATAATTGA